>VZTB01011853.1:258720-394920 GCA_013397245.1 Thryothorus ludovicianus | reverse complement strand
TTTTTATTTGATCTCTTTTCAGGTTTTTCATTATTATGGTCCTGCACTGGAATTTTTACAGATGGTGGTGCTCTCTGATCTGCCTTCCATTTTTATATCAGATCTGGTGTTTGAGCTGTATCCTTTTTTTAAGGATCTAAACTATTACTGATAATTGTCTATAGCAGAAAGAAAGAGATCAGCATCTACAGATGAAAGCAGCAGACAGATGAGGACAGGCAAGGGCTCATTCCATTCTAGCCTGCCAAAATAGTCACAGTGATTCTTCACAACTGGATTTTTTTAATTTTGAAATTTAAATTACATTACCAGTAACCATATGTTGTTGATATTATTGCACATATAATTTGTCTATTGATGTGCATGCTGTTTGTGGGAAAAGAACAGGGAAATATTTATTCTGTGTAAGTTTAAATAAAGCCTTAAGCTTGTCTAATGAATGAATGTAGCATGCTTCACAATATGGAGACATTTATCTACAAACTGTTTTTACTGCAGTGGCTAAATGTGGCAAGGTTTAGCAGAGGAGTTCTCTCTTGAGTGTATAATGCAGAGATCTTGAGATATATTACTATTGGTTTTTAAAAGTATGTACTTTGGTACTAGTCTTGGTGTACCAATAACACCTTAGGATGTATAAGCCTGCTATGATTTTGAATATATAAATATCTGTTTCTGTCAGCCTATGATAGAGATGTCAGTGGAATATTTTGTCATATAACATTTTCAAATGTATCACTTTACCTGGAAGGGTGAGGTTTTTATGGTTTGTGATACTGTAGTTTCAAAAATTAGATGCTTGCAGTGCTTCTTTCAAATATGATGGTAACCTGATTTGTAAAATTGAGGTGCATAATTCTTTGTGAAGATGAGGTTCCTTAAACTGTTCTGTTCAGGAGCCTGTCAAGAAAGAATACCAAAGAGACATCTGCACTGCTTTTGGACCAGATTTCTTTTCTCTCTGGGAAGGTAAAATCTTTATTTATGTATAGCAGAAAAACTGAAGGTATGTATATTGCCTATAAAAGACAGAGGAATAGTATTTTTAAGCCTAGCCTCTGTCTAAGCTTCTTAAATATTTAGTTCTAAAGCAAATATCAATTTCAAAGGTCCATGCTATACATACCCACTAAACAGTCTTCTCTTTATCTCAGCTAAGTTTCAATCTCCTAAAACATTTTCTGATTTTTAATCCTATCCTGACAGATAATTTCTGTCCTATCATAATTGAGCTATTGATTTTTTTAGCAAAAGGCAGGCATGTGTGCAGCCTCCAAAATGTATCTAGCTACTGTGAAATGTAAGCTTTTTGATTTTATAGCTGCATATTCTGATTTTTGGATAAAAAGAGTTCATGAAACATTTACAGTCCTACTTTTTGTCTCCCTCCTCTGTCTTGGAATGATGGTGAGATTATTCATAGCCATGATACTAGTTTGAAGATTTTTTTTCTGAACATTCTATCACGTTTGCATACAAGGTAATACATCTTGTTTAGAAAATAAATCTGTGCCATTAAAACAAAACCTGCACCTCAAAAATGGTGATACAATTATTATGAATAACATGGTTTTTTTTGTTTACTGTGGAGATGGTATCCCATTATTAGGCTGTATGTTTAATTTTCAGTTTGTTATTTGTATTTTTAGTAACTCTTTCTTCCCTGCTACTCTAGTCTCCATTAGCTTAGCCAGAAAAGGAGAAGGTCCTTTTTCTAATGCTGTACCAAAAGTATCTTTAAAAAGGGTTTTATAATGGTAAATATCCAAGGTAATCTTCATTTTACTTAAGAACACTGAGCACTTGGTCATACACCTTTTACAATCAAAGGGCTTGCATTTCTACTAGTTTTTTTCAAGAAGAAGCTCAAACATTGAAAACATATTCTCAGGTTACTTTTAGAGTTTGCACATGTTGAATTATAGGGATTTTTTTCAGTCTGCTACTGGAAATATTGCACGTTTGTAGACTTTTCTAATACCTGTAATAGCACTGCTTCATTGCTTGAGTATTCAAATATATCTGCAACTTTTCTCTTAGTGCTCATTGGCCTGAAGTCTATGTAGAAACATAAACATAGCCCAGGATCTGGTTAAGGGATAAGGGTAATATGTAGGAAAAAAAAAAAAAAAAAGAATTTTTTAATAGGAATGCAGAGTCACTGATACCAACTATTATCTTTGAATTCTCTTTTCATTCTGGCTACTGCTCTACAGAAATGTTTGTAGTCAGCTTAGACAATACATAAGAAATACCTTTTTATGTATGAAGTGGAAATTCAGCAGTTAATAGTCTCTTGATTGGACCATAAAGTAAACACAATTTTTACAGCTTTTGTGTCAAATGCAGTTCCATTTTGATTGATGTGAATGACAGCTATGTTAAGTGGAGATGTTTCTCTTCAGCTCAAGTAGATTTGAAGTAATGCCAAATCAGTAGCTCAAGAATGAAATGTCAAACAGGTTTCAGTAATACTGCATTGTTTTGTATTTGCTCTCCTTGTTTAGGTGGGAGCTTTATTTACATTGCCATGTAATGTAAGCAGTGAAGTGATCCCATCTCCTGCCCAGCTGAGCACCAAGAAATGGAAGGAATATATGGCTAAGAAACCCAAGGTCATTTCTGGTATGTGATTTTGTTGTGGTTATATGTATATGTGTGTGTGTGTGTATATGGTGAGTTTTTTCAGTACATTTGGGATTTTCTTTTTAACTTCAATGAAATGAAGTCAGTGATTATGATCTTCATTGACACAAGAAGATTTGGTGAATCTAAGTTCAGCTGTGCAAACTTGTATGAAGAAAATGGTGACATCATGACAAGCTTTGGGGAAACAAGGCATCTCCTCTAAACCATTTCTGTGTCCTGTTTGTCATTTAAGATCCATTTCCCACACATCTTTCTAAGGTGATTGTAAAATCCATGGCACAGAGGTTTACTTCTGCAGATGGAATTCCAGTCTGCTTCACTGAGGTGCTTCCCTTTTTGTTTAAGCACTTCCAGAGGTTCTTCAGTGCCCTTGCATTTAATTTCAATCTCTTCCTGGGAAAATTCAGACTCTTTAAGAAATGCTGAATGCCTCCATTTACCTGGGAGCCAGTGTGCTAAACTTGTGATTGAGAATGTGCTCCCTGCAGGGCGGCACTGATGGCAGCTGACTCTCATACCCTGTGCCAGTGCTTAGAAATCTGATTCAGAAGGTGGCAGAAGAGAATCAGTGCAGGCCAAGGCTGGGGGAAGTTTCTTAGTCAGCCACTAAATGTGCCCTGCAAGTGGAGACACTGTACAAGCACTGACTGTGAGGTTTGTAGGCACTTGAAAACATCAGAGTAAAAGGATCTTGGTGGTAACCCTGTGCTTAAATTGCTTATCTGGGACTCAGTGAAATGCTGGATTCTGCCTTCTTTCATAATCTCGTTTATACATGGTCTAATGTATAATTAATGTAGATTCCAAGGAATAATGACAGTTACATTAATTATAGACACTTTCTTTAAACAAGTGTGCAGATGAGGATGGCTCATATTGGTGACTGATATTTTTTCAGGTTTAGGGACAGGAAAAAATTGAGAGGAATTAGGAAGAGTTGTATAATAGGACAGAAGCTTAAATATGTAAAGGATGCTTGCAGTGTTGCCTTTTTCCTGACGTAGAAATAAAACTTGAGATCATTTAGCAAGGAGATAATGAAAGAGGATCTTTCAGAGGCAGTTATGGAAAGATGTCACAAAAGCACACACCCCCTAGGGGCGAGTACATTTATATGATTTAGGAAATAAACATAATTAATAAAAAGCACCAGTTAGGAGGACAAGTGATGGTGCAGTTCCCCCCAAGTCAAGCCCCTTCTCTGGAGTTCCCCCCTTGGCACTGGCTGTACTTTGTCCATGAGAATGTATCTTGAAGAGTTGTTCTCAGCCTTGGATCCCAAGAAGAACCAAGATACCACTGGGGCCTTGTACCTCCTAGGGCTTGGAGCTCTGGAATTTGTTTTTGTCTCTCTTCTCAGGGAAAGGCCATGGAAAAGTACTGGGAAAACTAGCTACTAATAGATGACAAAGTTACAAATATATGTGTGAAGAATACAGAGAACATATAAAAGAAAAAAGGCAAAACCCAAACTGCATCAGCAGTATAAAGATTTAAAGACTGCAGGGGGTGTAGAGCTGGTCACAGCAGCAGCATTTGTATTTATTGAAGAGATACTACTGATGCAGTCAGATGAGCACAAGATCCCCAGTGTCTGCAGAATATTTTTCCTGTGCTCCAGTGGAAAGGTTTTGTATAAGTATTAACTATTGTGTGATTAATAATACACAATGGGTTCTTATTAAGCCTCTTGAGTAAGCTTTACATTAAGAGGTGGAACACTGCTTTTTAAATGTATTTTCTTGTTTAGTTGAAAACTGTTGATTTTTTTAGTGGCTACCACTAGTCTGATTGTACGAAGGATTTGTGAATCCTTAATCTCTTCCATCTGTGGGAAGATACAATTCTTGGTATTGGTAGTTCTTAAATGTTGAAATTAAAATGCAAAATAAAAGCTTACCCATCAGCTTTGAGATGCCAAGATAAACTGGAAAAGCAATATGTTTCAAATGACATGGGAAACAAGACAATATGACAACGTTTCTGGAATATTATTTCTTTATTGTTCTTTTTTCTTTCTCTGAATTTATATATTGAGGTAGTGGGGTTTTCCTTCTTTTCCCTTCTGTGTCCAACTATAAATTTTCAACAAACACAGGAATATATTATTTGTTGCTAACAAAAATTTATTATACCAATAAATTTTAAGTTCCTGTAGAGTTAATTATTGAGATAGTACTGCAAATATCTTATGAAATTAAAATATTTGACTTTGGAAACTTAATGCATCAAGAAGTATTCATTGTCTTGATTGCTATGTCTTCCAAGGTGCTATAAAATGGTTTTTGTGTGACAAGATAGCAAACCCATCCTTCCACTGTTACTGTCGGGTCTCACATTAATTTACTTTCAAAACTGCATACTATATGGCAGTGTTAAAAATAGAATGTCTTTATCTTTCATCCAGGCACAAGGGTAAAGCAGGGAGTGAAGCTTTTATTAATGAATAATGCAGTGTCCTTGGGAAGAGTGTGTACAATACTTCCTTTTCTTCTACAGTTGTATGTTCATCCATTGAACACTTACATTATTTCAATGCACATATGCAAAAAGATCTGTTTTTACCTAGAAGAACAGAAACATCTCTTGATTGAAGAACAGAAGCATCTCTTGATTGTTTCATGGTAAAAATGTTACTTTGCCAGTAAAAGGTTTGCTTGTTACTTAGCCCAGTTAAAGAGCTTCTCTTGGTTGGTGGGTAGTAGGATTTCTCACAGAACAGAAGAAAGCAAATTCAAGAATTTTGATGGTGGATTGTCGATTGTTTTAAAGATGTTTTCCCGAGTGTGTTTCACAGTTATGTCCTGATGTTTGTTAAGTTCCAGAAATTGAGCTGAAAGGAGAATCTTGCCGATATTATTTCTTGCTACAAGGCAATGGCTCTGGAGGATGTAAAGCAACCTTGATTCATTCAGCTGGCCAGATCAATGGGATGGCCACTCTTGCTGCAGTAAATGGAAAGCTAAAGGCAAAAGCTGAAGAAACAGAGTCAGGTAAGAGTAATCACTTATTAATGAGTATCTGAATGCAAGAAAATGCTACTAAATTTCATAAGTTCCTTTTATTCACTTCAGTCAGTATTAAAAGGGAGAGAACAATGGGAAATATTACATCTTTTATAAATCTGTCTTTTAACAATATTTTTCCAAATACATAAGAAAATATAATAAAAGCTTATTTATTCACAGAATTTACTGCTACCATAGTTTTTTAATTGACTATGCAAAATTTTTGTCAGTCATTTCTCATAATTAATTGAAAATTGTTTATTGTAAAGGGACATACAGGTAATACTAATGCAAAACCAATTTGTGAAAGCTTAAAGTTTAGAAAGTGTGTATTGTTGGTGTAAAGACTGACTAGCCCATGCCTAAAACGTAGGTAAATATCTCTTGAAGATCCTGTTTCACTGATGATTTAAAATAAAAACTGCAAGGCCATTAGAGAAGATGAGTTTTGTTGACACCTTCAGTTCCTCTGCTGATGTCTGTGTTCCTGCAGTGTTTAGGGTACGAGCTGGCACTCCTGTCCTAACTGCTCCACCAGGGAAGAGCACGTGTGCAGCCATTTACCATGGAGTAGTTGTCATGTTACAACTACACCTGCCAGATAACTCTACTACTTTCTGTATTTATCTCAATAACACTGGCAAAGAAAAGGAGCACAGTGACCTGCATCTTATCTGCTTAATTCCTTATTATTGAAATAAATCTGTGTGTGATATGACTGACTACTCTGCCATTTATCCTAATTAAAATCCCATTAGTACAGTGTCAGAAGACTGAAAGTCCTTGACCATAGGTTGAGAGAAAACTTTTCTTTCCTGGTATCAAACTTAAGATCTTTTTACCTTCTTTAAATGTTAGTCATGTTAGTTGTGTTGCCATTATACTGGTTTTGAACATAAATTCAAAAATACTCGTCAGGCATCTCTTTGAAATTATCCTCCTGGTGTTCCATTGGAATTAATTTGTTTGGTTTTTCAATGATGAGCCGTATTTGAAAGTTCCATTGTTTCCTTTGAATATAAGATTTTTATATTTCCTATGTTTATTTACTATTAAGTAATGGCTCCAAAGAGAGATTTGTAACAAAATTTCTCCTAACAGGCTTTCATATTTCTGACTTTATCAAGTCTCTGCCATGCTACTGTGGAGAGGAGATTGTACAGAGAGAAACAAAACTGTCCTGTCTCCAAGTGTTTGCCTTGAAGGAGTACCTCAGTAAGTAATGGGAAAGCTCTGATAATTCTCAAACTAGTATTTAAAAGGTCTTTATTTCAAATTGGGTGGGATGGCTCACCGTACAAAACTGAAGTTGTTTGACAACCAAAGTGTGTTGGTCACTTTGTGAAGAAATAACAGAAGTTTAAAAAGAAACTTCAAAGTACATCCATGATTATTTGTCAGATAATGGAAAAGAGAACACTGAATTAGTGTTGTTGGTTGTTACATGAATACTCTGAATTTTTGAGCATAGTGTTGAAATAATTCTATGCAGTTCTGTGATGATTTCCCCAAAATCCTTTACTGCTGGATATGTCTTCTACTGAAATAAGAATTCTAGTTTGAGTTTTTCAGCTTTTAGAAATTTTATTCTTTCTTTGAATAGGAAAGAGGAAAACCTTGCATTGGAGATTTGTTAGATTTATCCTGATGCATCATTGATAACAAAAACTTGAAGGGTCATTCTCCTTTGAATTTTATGACTTTGCAGAGAAGTACATTTGATTGTTCTGATTTTTTTTCATCTTAAGTTCATTGCTTAAAGAGACTCAAAAAAAAATGCTTCAGAGAGATTGGCTGGCTTATTGAAAATAGCATGCTGTGGAGGTAATTTAAGTGTATTATCATTGACAGAATAGCAGCTTAAAGGAAATAAGATTTCTGTAAGGAGTTTTATCTCCCACCCCACACCCTCTGCTGACTTGGAGTCATTCTCAGATTCCTGTCGGCTTCACCCCTGGGGCTGGGCCTGTTTAGAACTTGTGTATTAGTTTATTTTGAGTGGGTCACCCATTTCCATTAAGAGACTGAATAGGAGCAGTTGGGATTCACTGGTTGTCCTAAATTACCAGACCCTTGATATTATGAGCAAAGAGACCAGAACAGGCTTATGGTTCCACTGGAGCCACACTCCTGCAACACCTGGGTGGGAGGCTCTGCAGACTGGAGCCCTTCACTTTTATATTCAGCAAGCCCAGGTGTTTGTCTCCAGGGGATTCAAACCTGGATATAATCAGAAATGCATATATCCAGAAGTTAAAGGACTGTAAAAACATGAATCACATGTGACTTCAACTTTCTCACTGCTGTTTTTTCTCTTGGAATAAAACACCCATGGCTGACTGGTACAATAGTAAGTGTCAAGTTAACTTGTGTTACTGGTGTTGGGTGGGGATTCTCTTGTTCAATTGTTTTTTATCACACTCCTGTTGTTCTTTATAACTTAGCAGATGTTGTACCTTTTATTTTTTTTCTTTTATAGAGAGAAAAGAATTGACCAAGCAGCCTGCAGTTATTTCTACCAATGAGTTTAAAAGCTTATTAAAACTTACAAGAGAATGTTTTTTGGACCTGTGCAGCACTAGTTTTCCTAAACCTGTTCTACAGAAGATCTGCAATAAAACCAGGTCATGCACTATGACTTGTGGTAAGTATTTTTATTTACTAAATATGCCATTTCTTTTCTTTGGATGTTTTTCATACTGGTTGTCAGGCTTTTATTAAAAGGAGTAAAGTCTTTTTACCAGAAGAGGAAAACATGGAAGGAAAAGTAAAGTAGCTTTCTAGGCTTGTTTTGCAATCTGATATTACCCTTGCATTACCTATTTCCTTTTTGTTCCTTGACAAAAAAATTGTCCGGGAAACATTTCTGATTGCATCACCAGATAGATTTTTATTTACATACTTTTAGAGATATACATTGAGGAATAGCTATTTACAAATGACTGTATATCTATTTCTTTAAGGAATAAGATTCTTTATTTAGAGTTATCCAGCATGTCTTTCTTTCAGAGCCTGATTTATTAGAGGCAAATCCATTGGAGTGGCCAGAAAGACACGTTCTTCAGAATTTGGAAAACTTTGAAAAAAACAAACAAAAAATGAGGTAATAATGAAATACTGCGGATTTTCTTTAGAGTAGCCATTTAATTTTACTATAGAGGAATTTTTTATGTTGAAAACCATTGTGTAAACTGTTTATACATATATTGATAATCTTTCAAAGAAAATATTGCTTAAGGCTGAAACTATTTTTTTGTCAGTTTCCAAAAATGTAATTTCTTGGTATTTAAAGAAGTATTGCTTTGATTTTTATTGACTAAATGTGACTGGAAGCTAGCTAAAAGTAGAATAGTTCTAAAACTAAATTACCAAAATGGCACTTCTAGAAAATAGTAGCCATGGTAAGATAAGATACAAGAGCTTTTCTTTCTCCCAATACTCCCTAAGTAATAGAAATAATTTAGCTGTTTTTGTCAACATGTACAATTTGTTCTAATCTCCTTATATTTCCTAAATTGTCAGTACTTAATAGCATGTATCAAATCATTTTGAAGTCAAAGTGCCTATTGGTTTAATGTTTGAAATTTATATTTAGTTATGTTTTGCCTTCAGTGCTGTTCAAATGAAACCCATAGATCTTTGTGTCACTTAAGACAGCCTGTTGATTTCAGTTTAGCTCTCACTTTATATAAGATTTGTCAAGGAATGTTTAGGTTGGATATTAGAAAAAGGTTCTTTACCCAGGGGGTGGTTGGGCACTGAGCAGGCTCCCCAGGGCAGTGGTCACAGCACCAGCCTGACAGAGCTCCAGAAGGGTTTGGACAATTCTCTGGGGCACAGGGTGAGACATGGTGCTGTGCAGGACCAGGAGTTGAACTCAATGATCCTTGTAGTCCCTTCCAACTCAGCTTATTTTGTGACTCTGTGACTTTATTGTCTCTGATGGAGTTAATGTCCTTGCTGGCAGACCTGTAGAGTCAAGTGTCCAATGTCCTTTCCTGAGTCACTTCCATCCCATTTCTCTCTTTCAAGTACCATAGTTGGCCATGGCTTACATTGGAGTTTTGCATGTGATAAATTATCACCTTAGCTGTCTCATGGTATTATTATGATTTTTATTATCATTATTATTATTGGCTTTTGTTTCTCAAACAGGCAAAGTTCTTCCTTTTAATTAGCTGTCAAAAAACTTCCTGAAGGGCCTTTTTATTTTATTGCTCATAATCTGAACTGATTGCCTTTCTTATCCTGCATCAGGATACAACATGTTGCTTAACAGTAGAAAAGGGAGAACTTTGATATACTTGATTGAAGACACTAGAAAAAGAGTTCAGGGTTGCATGCAGTACTGGCTTTATGGTTCCTTTCCTGTATAGTGGGTTAGTCCTTTTTTTTTAATGGGAACCAATTTTTGGTCCTAAAATAGAAAAAAAGGGGTGAATAATCTTCTTCCCATGTTGTATTTCATAACTAAGCTCTAAATTATTGAAAAAAATACTTTCTTCAGTTGAATGTTAGAGAATTTGCACAAATTACCATATTCGTTATCATGAACATTTGTGTGAATGTTCTTAATGAGCAACTTTGTTCATTTTACTTTGGTACTAGTTTAATTACTCCAGAGTATCAATGATTTAATACTTTTTTAAATACCATAAATTTATTTAAAAAAAAAAAAAGTCTTAGATTGGTCTTTGCTTGCTTCTTTTGTTCCCAGCGTTCCTCTGTTTGCACATTCATCTGAGCAGTTGCTGGGACACAAAGACAGCCATCGGGAGTCCCTGACCTTGCTGGATGCTAAAGAGCTGCTCAAGTATTTCACCCCCGAAGGGCTGCCCGTGGGGGATCTCCAGCCACTCCCAGTTCCCAAGCGGTGAGATTCACCTTAAAGTCACTGAAGACCACACCCAGAGCTGATGTGGAATGGTCTAACTGGATTTGAGTTTATAACTTAGAATATCCTTACATCACATGCCTGCCAGTGAAATCAGTGGATTTAGGTCTCCAATCAGTATTGCTATTCAGTTCTTTCAGAATCTGAAATGGCTGGAGGTGATGATCTTGGTTCAGACATTTAAATAACAAAACAATCACCTGAAGCACAAGGGTGTTACTGGTAGAGCCCTGCCAAGCTGCTGCTGCCCTGTGTGTCCATTTCCAAAAGAGTGTTTCTACTAAAGCAGATGCTACTGTGGCAGAGCTTTAATTTTTTTGGCTTAATTTCTTTCAGTGGAGGGGAGTCTAGGTGGAAAGGCAAAATAAGAAAAGGAAATAGCTGAGCCTATTTAACTGTGTTTGTCTCCTGTCATGCTTTTTATGTGGTAAAGTGCTTCTTGAAGGAAAGTTATGTACTCTGATGGCTTTGCAAGTATTCATTCTTAGTGTGTCTGCTGGTAAGTAGTAGTATATTAACCACTGTCTTTTCAGCAGGAAGATAGATATGTGGAGTTACTGGAGTGATTTGCAGGATCTGAACATCTGTTAGATTTAAGGCCAGACTGTATAAGACTCAAATAGTGTTGGTAGAAGCAGAGCCTACACTATTTGTGCAGTGTGTCACAGACTGCTAGGTAAGCAGGACAGTCTTTGCAGTCACTACAATTACATTTATTGGCCTTTTTAATACTGAATAATAGAAACTATGATGCAATTATTTGATACAGCCCTTGATCCTTTTTCAGACTTCATTATATGTAATAAGAGTGCTTGTGAGTGGGAAAAGTTCTGTAGTATTTTGGATTTTCTGTAGGATTTTTGAGACTTATGTGAAATAGTTACTGAAGTTTTGAAACTAAACTTAATATGATCTGAGCAGAGAATTCAAGTAATTAGAAAATGTGCAGTAAAGATTTAGAGTCTCCTATTGGGTTGTTAATAAGTGCAGAAGATTTAGAATTTGGGCTTAAATATTTTACTTCCAACTAGCTGTATGGGAAAGAAGTGAATAACTTTTCACTACAAAGCTCTATTTTTTTAGTCTTTGATTTTTTTCAAAGCCTCCAGAGAATCACTATAGCATAGAAAACCTTGAGTGTCTTGAATGATTTGCTTTGAGCTACAGATGAGTGAGATCTGAATTTGATTCGAGTCCAGCAGAACACTGTGCTCTGAGCTGCTCACTGCTCTAGCAGATGCTCTGACTAAATTCTCTGGAATAATGAGGAGCTTTGCACAGTAGGTGATCAAGAACAGTGAACATAGACCCAGGGATCTTCCTGACCAACAGAAGGATTGAAGAGATTTTGAGAGAGACTGGTGAACTAAAGGCATGTTCACTTCTCTGTGTTTGAGCTTAGATAGAATTTTGATAGGTTGCAGTCTTGGCTGATAGTCTTTCCAAATTATCATCTTGCTAGCTTCAGTATCCCATCTTTTCTGGATGTTTTTCTCAGATTATTCCAGTGGAAATGGTGCAGAGGCAGTCTATATGAATAAAATTTGAAGCAATGTGTAATTTTCAGATTCGGTAGCATCTTGTCTTTGTCTCTTTCCTTCTTTAGAATTAAATGTCAGGGTATGTTGAGATCTGGCAGCAAGATCTTTCTATCTGCCTTACTATCGCTTATTCTGTTGAAATACCTTCAAACAAATACACTCATGATTTAGCTGCAGGGCGTTACTAGCTGGAATTGAAATATCCCAGGAAACAAGCCATTAGTTCTGAAGTCTGGGAAAGATGAGTGTTAGGTGAGGCAATAACTTAAAGCTGAAGGGAAGGAATTCACTACTTATGGTGTGTGACTGAGACATTGAAGGGCACTTCCCAGTTCCTCTCAGTTCATTCTACTACTCAAGTGTCCCATTGTGATATTTGCCCAGTTTTATTGGTAAATTATTTGGAGCAGTGACCTTAACTGTCTAAGAAATGTCAAAGAGCTTCTGTAAAATGTCTAAGAACTTCTCTAACAATAATAGCTCAGTAGGAGTTAGTTGAACTTAAATTCTCACTTCAATAGAGATTTAATTTTTCATTGATGCTTTTTTCTAGGGGCTTAGCTGCAAGACTTGCTGTCTTGGTCTTCCTATGTCAAGGCATTTATTTCTGATTTTTGAAGTATAATTTATCCTGATGGTAACTGGTTAAAATAAACCTTTATTTTTCTCTTTTCAGTGAAAATGCCTTTGTTTTGACACCAGAGCTGACTCCTCGAAAACTCAGAGGTTTGCCTTTTGAAAAAGCAACTGGATGCCATTATCATGGACTTGAGTAAGTTTCCTGGCTTCTTTTCTCTGATTTATTTTTTAGTTTCCAGTCTAGGTGTAATTAGAAATGTTTCAAGCAACATGTTTAAGGGTATGTTAATTATGGTTTAAATGTCATTGGTTTAAATTGCAAGATTCCTGCTTTGATGGTAATGTAGAAACATTGAAGGTATTTTTTTCTCAGTTGTACTGCTGCACCTATTCTTAGTGTCTCTGAAAATTTCATTTCAGAACTAAAAATGGCAAAGGAATTAGTACATATCAAGTTCCCTAGGGAAGTACGTGCATAGTTTCTGCTTTGATATTTAATTGTAGACACTTTCAGACTAATTGTCAGAAGATTTAATGAGGCTTGCCGTGATGCTGCTACCTGTGTGTTCAGGGAACCTGAAAACACCAGCAGACAAGTGTTAGTGGTAACAATGTTCAAAAGGATCTGGATGGATAGGACTGTTAGTTAATCTCAGCCAGCCAGCAATAGTTATTTGTCAAAGCAAACAAATGGGCAAGCTGTCACATAATTTAGCTGAAAATTATGAAAAACGTATGAAAATAGTTCTGGAAAATACAAATATTGACATGGAGGATAAAAGGAAAAAGGCTATAGAAATGCTGGAGTAGATACTTAGGCATAACTCTTCCATTCAGACAGTCTTAGTGCAGTATGTATTAAGAAATGCAGTGGATACCAAGCATAGTTAGTTCAGGTTTTGTGCATACTTCTGCTGCCTCCTAAAATCACATTTTCAGATTATCAGAATGTGACTAACAATGCTGCTGCTATTTTTTCCCTATCAACTCTTTAACAAATAGTTTGGCTAAGCCTGTGTTTAATACCTGGTAATTTTAGCCAGGTTCTCTAGGGCAGTGAAGCACTCCCATCTCTTTAGTTTTCTCTTTTTCTAAATGAGAGTATCTATCTAAATATCTCTTTTTCTCATGAGCCTGTTAGCCTTTTTAGATTTGTAATAAGTGGCACAGAGAGGCAACTGGTTAGAAAAGAGAAATGCATATGGTAGGTGTGGGAAGAAACCACTTGTCTGTTGCTGTGGGGTTTCTTGCTGCCCTGCCTGACCTCAGCAAGGAGTGTGCCTGAGATTTCAAATCAGGCACAGCACAGCTCGTGCTGCCTCTTCTCCTAACAAAATGTGGCAGATATAGACCACAGGGAGGCCTGGGCATTGTGGAGAGGAGGAAGATCCTGGCATATTAATATTGCAGGGGCAATGTGCTTGGCAGTATGGGAGGGGAGCAGCAGAGTGAGTGTATGGCCAGAACGGATTGTAACAGTATTGTGGTTATGGGGCAGGCATGTTTGCTACTATGCAGTTTTCATCTGCCCAGCTGCTCTGTTTATGTTTGGAGGTAAAGTCTTGTCAAAAAAACAGGGATTAGCAGTTATCATAGAAAAATTTAAGTTGGAAGAGACCTTAAAGATCATCTAGTTGCAGCCTTCATGGGCAGGGACATCAATATCCCACATCTTTTTCCTCAGAGCTGCTCTTAATTCATTTTTCACTCAGCCTGTATTTGTGCTGGCATTGCCCTTACCCAGGTGCAGGACCTTGCCCTTGGCCTTGTTGAGCCTCATCAGGTTTGCACAGGGCCACCTCTCAAGCCTCTGGATGGGATCCCTTCCCTCTGGTGCTGCCACGCTCAGAGCTTGGTGTCAGTGGCAAACTGCTTTCCTGGAGTCCAGGAGTGAATTTGCTGTGTGCTTTCCTTGCTGCCCTGAGGATCTCAAACTCCACTGTTTAATGGGCACTGCAGCCAAGGCTGCCCTTGAGCTTCACCTTGCTGGTGGGCACAAGGTCCAACATAGCACCTCACCCCACTCAGAAAAGTTACCACTGCATTCCAGGAGCCTCCTGGATTGCTCTTCAGCAGATTATTGGGGTGGCTGAAGTCCCCCATGAAGACCAGGACTTGTGAATGTGAGGCTGTTCCTCTTCATGATTAAATCAAATTTTTGTTGTAATGACCATGTAGCAGACACTTGAATGCTGTTTTGCAAAGAGAAAGCAATTGCCATTAAAACAGTGAGTAAAATGGCAATTTAAGTTCTAAATTTAAAGAACTTATCTAAGTCAAAGATTAAAAATCTTTGTAGGATATGTGACTACTCAGGGGACTGAGAACATAAATAAGAAAAATTAAATACCTTAAAATTTTTAAGTTAAGACAACTTACTCTCTTATCAGACAATGAATTTATGCCTAGTGGGAAGTCTTCCTCAACTGTATGAATGGATTAATCAGCTAGTTATTAGAAAAATTAATTTCTCCCTGAATATGAAAATACTGAAGAAAGTGGAAACATCAGAACTAGCAATTTAATTTGACTCCATGTTAAGAGATAAAAATAAAGAATGTATCTTGCCTTCCTAAGAGTAGGAAACATTGCTGAGGGGTTTGAAGGGTGGGTTGAGCTCATACTGCTCAAAACAATTTGTAACAGAGGTTGAAATAATGCAGGATTTACTGTTACCTTTTCCTGCATTACAGTAAGTTACTGGGTGATGAAACATTGTTCTCTTGCAAGGAATCCTGAAATCATTTACACCAGAGAAAAGTTAGTTAAGATGCATTTTGTACTATCTTGTGTATGTTTCCCTGAGTTAGCACTGTTCATTTGTTCTTTCAGCCCCACTGTAGTTAATACAGTTTTTCTGTTGATTTGGTTGATTAAACCAGTTCTTCATTGTAGCCAGTAGGAAGCTTGTCCTTGTTCAGTGATATTTTTGTACTTTTAGTATTTGAAAAATGTGAATCTCTCTTACAGCAGTGTTTATCTCAGAGAAAGCTAAAAGTTGCATTTCAAAGAGTTTGTTCAAGGAAAAAGTTTTTGCTAATGTCCATGGAAATCTTATAAGAACAGGGTAAAGTGTTACAAGTATCATATTATTCAGCTTCTTAGTGGGAGTTGGACTTAAGTGTAGCAAAAACCATCAGGCAAATATTAATTTACTGGGCTGTTAAAAGTTGTCTTTCAGAACACTACACCAGTTCAAACAAAAAACATCATTTTGGGTTTCATATGACTGTCAAAAGGAAGTTTTTCTCATGGTAATAAAGCAGAGACTTTCTCTCACAAATGTCTCACCCAAATTCAATTTTAGATATTGTCTAGATAACAGAAGAGCCTTGGAGAGAGATGTGGGATATGCTGAACTTCAAACCCGTCTCATTCGCTATGAAACTCAGACTACTTGCACCAAGGAGTGCTGCCCTGTGCCACTTGTCTTGAGTCCTCTCCCATCTCCTGCAGTCTTGTCAGAGCCTGGAAGTGTCCCTGATGGAGAGTCTTTACAAAGTGAATTCAAAACAGAGACATCAAGGCTAAAAAGCAGATCAAAAGACCTGGATTACCTTTATTCCAAGAAAAGGTAATGCACTGAATAAAATGAATCTTTAGCATGAAATGTTTCAGTAGTCTCTTGTGAACTGCATCTTTTCTTTCATCTCAAAATGTTTCAGTGAATAATGGGCACTGCAGGTTCTAGTTGTTTAATCCTCTTCTGTAAGTTCATTTTTTTTCTCAAGTGTGATCTCTCATCGATGGCATTAGATTAATCAAAACTATGCTGCACAGGCACACTTTATTTAAGAGATTTGGGGTTATATTTTGCAGTTTCAAGTGCCTTTGAAAAGATGACAGCCTCATCTAGGACTGAAACAGTCAGTGCTCCTGCACTATGAATAAACAACTAAAGGTTTAGAAAGCCAAGGATTGTACTAACAGAATAATTGAATTTCTAATCCAAAGGACTGCTAGCATAAGATGACCTACCAAAATTCAGTCAGCCTTGTTTATTAAAGTCTTTTCTGGAAATTTAGTTTTTAACATTTCCTTTTGTATCTTATCCTCACTCTGAAGATGCAAGCTCTGTCACTGAAAAATAACTCTTTGTAACACTATTTCCTAATTCACTTTTTAACTGTAATCCTTCACTTCTTCCTTATTTTCAGATTGATATCCTTTGCATTCCAATCACAATAAGCCTTTAATAGAGGTCTGGTTTTTGAAATACGTGTATTTTTTGCAGCTTACTGAATAGTTAGAAAAGATGTGGTTATATTTAGGATTTTGTAAATTGGAGTTTGGAATTACTAATGCTCTTACAGTTGAAGGATCAAGGATTACAATGTTCCCATAGGATTATAATGCCCAACTTCCTGTAGTTAAAGATGAGTTGTGACATTCCTATAGGGCCAAAAGAAATAAGATTGTTTTAAGAAGTTTTATCTCATCCTAAGACTGGAGGCCAATTCTCTTCCCAAGAGAGTTGTTTCCTGATTTCTTCAGTTTGTTTCTAGACCTTTTTAATCAGAGGTGCAATGGGTCTACAGATCAGAGCCCAATCCAGTCAGCAGGGTGTTCTTCTAATACAAAGAATTTTACAGAATAGAATCTTGTCTTCCTGTCTGCTGTTTTCAGATACTGTTTGCAGGAATGCTCAGTACTTACTGCTCTAAAGCAGAAACAATGGCACTAAAAGAGTCAGTACAAAAGCTGAAAGTTAGTTTTACTGGGTTTTTTGTATCATTCTTTCTAGGCTAACCAAATCTGAGAGCACAGACTCCCTGCTGTCTCAGGCAAGCGGAAGCAGCAGGAGTCACTGTGCAGCTGCTGTGACAAGGAAACGCTCAGGAAGATCCTTTTCTGTGGCTGCAGTGCCATCAAAACTGCCCAGCCAAGCCCCCAGAGCAACCACCAAGGCTGGTTCAGCTGCAGAGCCTGAGGCCTCAAAGCCAGAGAAGGAATCGAGATCCCAGAAACACACGAGGGTAAAAATCTACCTTGTTCTCATAGTGAAGAAGCAGCTGCTTAACTGCTTCCCATGGGACTTGACTTGTAAAAATTTTTTAACTCAAGGTGAACTATCTCCATCTGTATTTGCTATTGGATTTCATTCTGTTCACTCATGTAAGTGAATCCTGAGGGCACTGAGGAGTGTTCTGCAGAAGCAAAGAATGAAAAAGTGTGTAAAGGAAATTTTATCATGCCCAGAGAATTAAGGCTGAGAGATAACAACAAGGAATAAAAAAGGTGGAAATGAATATCAATGAATAAGAATTACAAAATATAGATGATTGATATAAAACCTTAAGGCACCAAATATATGTGCTAGAAGAGTCAAAGGCATTGTAGAGGAACAGATTATTCTGAGAATAAAGAGATTCCAGTAGTTCTATTAATTCATTAATTGAGATAGCAGTTAAATAATTTGATGGAATAATGTTTAATTAATAGCTGTGTTTATTAGGAATGCCTCTTCTAAAATACAATACACAACACTGTTTCTGGCTTGGTGATACTAATTTTAAATTAATCCCAGGGTACAAGGAGAACATGGCAAGAATGTTAATGTACTGGCAAAGGCAAGTTGGAATGGTCCAAGGAAGCATAAATTGATGTGATTCATTCAAACCTAAGCAGAGTTTAAATATCTCTGATATAAAGAATATCAGAGGAAATTTTCTAATGAGACTTTAGTGTCAGATTTTTAAATTATTTTTTTTAGTATATATGCATTAAGCGAATAGCAGTATAGCAAAAAGTGATCTTTTTATATATGTATTATTTTGGAGAATAAAAAACCCAAGATAATACTGACTTTATCTTCCAAGCTCCATGTGAATATTCACTGATCCTTGACATGTAAGCATTTTCTAAGTTTTTTAAAATGAAGGAAATGGAAATTGTCAAATTCAGGCAGTGAGCTGATCATGTTTGGCAGTAGATTCAGACAGGCAAGATCACAAAAGATCAGGTTTTCTGTTTTGGGCTTCTTTGCTCCCCTTGGACAATTTTTTGTGTCAGTAGTTGGGATGAACTTCTGAGTGTGTTTCTTCTGTTTCCAAGATGCTGAAGGAGGTGGTTGCTAAGACTCTTCAAAAACATGGAATTGCAGAGGATCACAAGTGCTTTGCATCATGCAGCCAGCGTCTATTTGAGATATCAAAATTCTACTTAAAGGTAACCAGAAGGGACACTCTTACAGTTCTTTATTCTTGGTTAAGTGAAACCACTCCTGAATAAAACTTGAGATAGCATATGGGATATTCAGAGTTGATTAAGCTAATTTTCCCAGTGATGTATAGATTGTGTGGAGAAACCTTTGGACTTGTTGTCAAATGCAGAAGGTAGTTTTACAATATATATTGGTGGGATTTTGCTTGTTTTAAAATCTTCTAAAGCAGTAGCCTTTTATACATAGTAAAATGATATGCTAAAGGATGGGCCTGTTAGGTCAGGTCACTCTTAGAGCATCTCCCAGCTGTAGCTGTGACAGCTCAGCCTCTCCTTGTTCTAAGGCTGTTGGCTCAAGAAGTTTAATCAGAACTGAACTTACAGAAGTTACAGAACTGACTCAGAAAGTGCAGTTCTCTGACATGATGTACTCTATTATCTAACACACAGTGGCTCAGCAGCACCCTGTAGAATTGCATCAGCCTCATGTTTAGGGGGAGATGAGAATTCTTTCCACAGTACCTAAGAGACTGTGAGTCAATGATGAAGTCCGTGTTACTTGGTCTGAGCACAACGTTGAGCTAATGACAGTATGGAGTGATTAAAAGCTCTTGCTCACAAGCTGAGCTGCTCTTCTGTTCATTGGCCTGTGTTTAACCCACCCCTGTGGGTGAACCAGCTCAGTTTAGTCAACTTCAGTAATGGTGCTTTAAGCTAAATGAAAGTTGAACAGGACTGGATGCTTACACAATGAGAACATCTCGCTGATAAGCACCAACTTCTTAAATAATTGGAACACAGTTGTGCAATCATTCTGTAAGTGCTCCCAGAATCTCCCTGAAATATGCCCTGAAGGAAGATCTCCTAATCCAGAATCAGAAAGGGCTGCATGTAGGGATGTGTGAGTAGAGCAAATCAGGGTTTGTGGTTCCATTCCAAGTAGAAAAGGAAAAATATGGCAGTGATCCTGTCCTTTGTAGGGAGAGGTGTCACAGGATTTTGTTTTCCTGAACTGTCTTGCTGCTCCAAGTCCGTGGGAGTCCTTTGAACCCTTTTGTGTGTTGCATAATTCAAAAGCATGGTAACATAGGTATCATTTTCCTCTGGGGACAAGCAGTAAATGAATTTTCTTTCTCTTCAGGCAAAGTTTTGTTCTTGCTTTGTTTAAAAGAGTAGATTAGGCTGGACTCATTAAATGGACTGCAAAATAGGAAAGCTATTCTAGATTTCTCCCTTTTCTCCATTGGTTTTCTTTTCTGATGTCTGCTTCTCTGTTCTTTGCCAGAACTCTGTATTACAGGGTAAGCTCACAGCTGGCTCCTATGTTTATACAAAAACAGGATTTCAGTCAAGACTGTTAAGAACTTTGAATATCATTGAAGGAAAAAAGTTGTGGAAATTGTGCATAAATACACAGAAGGTTAGGAAGGCTCAGTCATAATTGAGTACTAGGTTTGGACTGCTGTAAGGAAACCTGCAACCCATTGAAATAGATTTAAATTAATTTTTTTATTAAAAAAGCAAAGTGAGATAATCTTCCATTGTTCTAACAAGGTGATAAAAGTGTAACACCACCTTGGTTATTACAGCTCTTATAACACAAATTAGAGTGACCATATGAATTTGCTGACTTCTGTGGCTTTTTGTTTCATATTTAGGACCTTAAAACTTCTAGAGGACTTCTTGATGAAATGAAGAAAACAACAAACAGCAATGCTAAACAGGTCAGACCACGTGTTCCTGTACATAGCTGTGGGATGGTTTAGTCCGCAGCTTTAAGAGATGAAGAGGGGCATAACCTTGGCTGTGGGTCTTGTTTTACTCTGATCTTACACAAACTCTCTGTCAGTATTCCCAAGGCAAAATTTCCAGGTTTTGGATGGTATTTTAGTTACAGCTGCCAAGATGATGTGCCACAGTGGGAAATGGAAATGAAGACAATAAATGTTTCTACATCACTGAAACAAAAAAAAGAGAGATGAGATTTTTCTTTAATTTGGACCATTAGGGAATTCTTCTTTTCTTGTGTTGAAGGAAATAACTTTTCAAAGGTTAGGAAGTAATAGGTAGATCTATAAAAGGAAATAAATTTTTTAAAAGAATAATTTTAAGCTTGTGAGTAACTGTAAGCATAAGGGATACCAAGTTGGATTATTTGTGTGTAATGTGGGGCTTACATGAACAGCAGCATAGAGCAAATGACAGAAGTAAATAATCCTTCAGAAATTAAGTAACTCTGATTTAAGTTCTGAGACATAAACTGAAGTGACTCCATGATTTGGGAGGAAAAAGAGTCATGCATAATTACAGTACAGTTTTCATAATAAATTAAGTGGAAGAATTTGAACTGAGGTAGGTAAGTAATAGAACAGACTCTCAAGAAAGCTGCAAGATCCCCTGAAAACTTACTCCATGAGAGCAGTATTTGCTCTGTTCTGTGCTGTATTCCTTTGTGGATTGCTTTGTATGGATAAGGTTTCAAAACCTGTAAGGGTTGTGATGTATGGTGTTGAACTGGGCTATTGTGCTGATACACTGCTGCTCACCTCCATCTTTGTGCAGAAAACTGGTAGGTTTTTGTATGTTTGCTGTTGGCAAAAGGCATTAAAATTGATGTTCTCCTAAACTGCTTGTATCTCCCTGTATTAGAGAGGAGACATACATATTTTGTATATTACAAAAATATAATTGCCAAGGACTGTTCAGTGGTCTGAACAACAGCCCTGTTTGGAAAGCAGCAGTGATAATGGTGGTAGATACAGCAGTGCACAAATTATCCTTTGTTCTTTCTTTTAGCATCAGGAAATTTTACTGCTGGAAGCATGAACTGTTTGGCATTATGTGCACCTTCTTGCTGGTATATGGAGAGAATGGAGAGAATTCTGGGGTTCTAAAAATGCCTTTTCCTAAAGACAAAGCATTCTGTAAGATTAAATACAATTCTAGGGTAATGTTGTTTCCTCTCAGGTTAACACCACTTTCTTCTCTTGAGTGGTTTGCTTTTAAATCCTGTTTAGTAAATACCACACAGATGGTCAGAAAGGACTAAAGAAAGAATTGTTGAAGTCTGTGATAATTAATTTGCTTTCAAAACCAGGAGTTATGTAAATTGCTTGCTTTCTCATTTATTTGCCCAGGTGATTGAATGGGTTTTGGAGAAGACTGGCAAGTAGAGGCACTGGGTGGGTTCCCAGGAATCCCAGGAGCTGTGGAGACAGAGCACTTCTGACTTGAGAAGCTTTACACTGCCCAATGCACACACAGATCTGCACACTGGGAGGACTTCGGTCAGTGTAATTACATAGGCTCATTCTTCAGGCACAGGAGCAAGGTTGGAAACCTTTTGTACTAAAAGTTTTTAATTTTTTTAAATTCAAATGAAAAGAGATTGTATTTTATATGTATATTTATTATATTTGTTTAAAGGAATATAGCTTGACTTGGTTTATAAAACTTTGTATATTTTTCAACCAGTGTATTTGGTTTTTATATGAATAAAAAACCCCACATATTTAATTTTGATAACTGCTACTTTGTTTTACCTTTTTGTGTGAAGATCTCTATTCTCCTTACTACAGCTTGCTCTTGTATAAACAGCTGTTTACAGCATTGGCCTTTAACATTTTATGGACTAATTAAAAACAGTTCCTATTCTGCAGGTGAAGACAAACAGAATCAGAATTTGAAATATAATTATCTCTGTGTAGTAATATAAGGAAGAAAAGAAGCATGGCTTGAAACTTGATGCAAGGTCCCATTAAAGAAAGTTTCTTTAAGATGAATTTTTGGTATCATTTCCTGCATGCTCTTTGTAACCCTCCTTAGAAAAAGACCTAAGGAGAGGTCTGAGATCTCTTTTCCTGGAAGAGGAAAAAAATCAAAGCAACAGTGGTAATGAGAATGGTGAGAGCTGGAAAAGAGCTGGTGTGGTATGCTGAAATGTAAGGGAAAAAAAGAATTTCTAGCTGTGTTGCAAACACAATAAAATACTAAATTTCGACTCAGTTTGTGTAAGTCTGGCACCTGGCTGGGACTGATGTAATTATTCGAGTTAGTGTTTGTTGAGATGAGGAGTTCCTACTAAGCTTTCTGTATTAAGGACTTCCTATTTATCATATAAACTAACAGTATTAAAACTGATAGAGATGCAGGGCTAGTGTTTGCTATATTATCCTGGCAGGAAAATAGATTAAGCAATACAGATATAAATGCAAGGTAATGTTGTGAAAAGTAATCGAACTAAACCATGTGGAGGTTGGACTTACTACTGTAAAATCTATGCTTTCTCTAAAGAGCCTTCCTGATTCTGTGACACTATTCTTTGCTTAATTCTATTTGCTGTAAACCTGAGCCCTAAGGAGGTTTTTCATGTCTAACAGGATCTTGAGTTAAACTGTTCTGTTCCTTTGTTCCCAAGTTTACCACTGTCCTGAACTCTACAAGACCTTTTCTGGGTGGGTGTGTGCTTGGTTTGACTGAGCTGCAATAGCTGAAGTTGTTCTGCTGTGAGAGTGGGCTCCAGTGAATACTGTGTGTCTAAGACCAGGACAAACATAACTACTTGGAAGATGGATTACATTGATCTGCAGAGTGCCACACATCCACAGCATCCCAGTTTTAGTGATCTGGTGAAATAGAAATGCAATGAAGAGAGTATTTTAATAATCATTTAATAAGTGCACGCACAAAACTGCTTCAATGTAATGATTACTGTGTATGGCTCACATTTCTTTGCATTCAGTTTAGAAAACAAGAAAGCAATCAAGACATTAACCTTCCTTAACATCTTACAGTGAATCAAGAAAGCCTCTACTTCCAGAGAAAGAAAAGCTGTAAGCTGTAGCCTTATCTCTTCAGCCTGAGCGCTGATACTTTTGTCTGAATACTAAAGCAAGCCACTGAAAGTTGTATTTTCTACTTAATTTTGAGAAGTTTATATATTTGTAATTAGAAAAACTTTGTAGTTAATCATTGTACATAAGTTGATAAGTAAAAGTACGAAAGCTCTACGTTTCATAAATCCTTGAGGCTAGCTGCCATGAGCAAAGAAAACACCTTCAGGAAAATAATTAATACTTTGAACTAGTTTTCTTGTACTTCAAGTAGAACTCAATGGTTATTGGTTTAATTAATTCTGTAGACTCAAAGGCTGGCCTGAAATAATCAGCAGGAAAGCAGTTAGGGAAACATAAACATTTTGATGTATTGGGTTTTTGCACAATTCCCAGTGCAGAACTAATACACTGCTACTCATGTCTCATTTGCTCTTTGTGTTGGTGGCTTTTTAGGGCAAGTGGTAACTGGTTTATTATTGTGGCTTAATAACACTCTGCCACATTTGAGCTGTGATAACTGTCCCTGTCCATGCTCTTAACCTACAAAAAGCAGGCAAAAAGTAATTTGACCTGGTCCACTGTAACAGCACTAAACCAAAATATTTTACATCTGCTGTAGTTCCAAAACCCCACACTGAAAGTTCCTGCAGCTCAGCTAAAATGCTGTAACTTCAGTGATGCAGAATGTAACATCACCCTTCGCCTCTGAACTGCAAATTATTTTGTTTGTGGCTGCTGAACCCCAAATCCTGTCTGTCTATGCATATTTTGGGTGCTTGCTTTCAGGTTTTTTCAAATCAGGATATAAGTCATAGTCACCACAACACTTCTGGTTTACCCATAATTCATCCATCCTATATAATAAGCATGTAACATAACATAGCAGGAGATAATTTATGTGTTATTTGTAGAAGCACATCGTCCATCTGTGTTAGGTGCTTCTATTCTCCACAGGATTGGGGTAGGCAGCACTGATGTGGTTGCAGTTTTTGGTGATATGATTACTTGTAACATTACAGCAATTACAGGATAAATATCCCTGGGCTACCACAGGAACTTATCTTGGGTACTAATTCTTGTCCAGATTCACAAACTTCTTTGTCCCAATTCACTGTTCTCCCTTGGAATTTGTTTTCTGAATTTGTTTCCTAATGTCTCTAATTATTTACACAAGTATGGAAATTCTGATGAAGGAGAAAAAAGAAAATCTAATCCCATGTGGAAAAGCAGGTGATTATGTTCAACAGGAGGTTATCATCTTTGTTAAATATTTAAAATGTTGTTCCCTTCATTCTTTTAAATTATATTTTTGCCCTGGCTAGTCTGACAGTTCACTTACAGCAAGCAGGCTGAGTTTCTCAAAATTTTGAAAGCATATTATTCATATCTGCTCTTTAAAATCAAAGTCATCACTGAACTCAGAAGTGTCCATAATGTACACAGTGGGTGTATATATATAAATAATATATACTGTATTAATGGTCTCTCTGTATGGTAAACAGACTCAGTAAATAGCTAATTATCAATCTGCCAGTTTGACTTTTATAGAAAATAACATTAAATTTAGAAATCAATGGTAGTGTAATGATCTGGAGCACGTAATTTCTTTAGGCTCCAATTCTGCTTCCACTGAAACCAAAGAAGCTCCAATAACCTTTTAAGCATGGCTAAGAGGACACTGAGAATGCCTTCAGGTGGAAATCAGATCAATCTCCCTTCAAATGAGCTGAGCTTCCCAGTGCAAGGGGCTGGATGGAGTGTGTGCCATGTCCTGTGGGAGGAAGGCATTCTAACACTGCAGAAAGAAAACATTTGTTCTGCTGTTTGCAAAGGATCAATTCTCATGGTGTTTGTGGTGGTGATTTGCTTGGTAGCATGTCAACAGTCTTGTTCTGATTTCTAAAGTACCTTAGGAGAGATACTGGTTCCATTTAAAGGGCAGGACTATTAGAAAAACCAGTGTGATTCCCTGAACACAATCAGATCAGCTTTATTTATTTTTTTAACAAACACTTTAGATCACATTTTTCCAATAACATTTTTGCTCCAATTTGTATCCCAATCTTTCTCATGGTGAAGCTGCTATAGGAATTTTCTGATAAGACCATTCCATTTAAAGTCATTATTTTGTGAAAACAGTGAAACTCTGGAATATCCCTTTTTAGCCTTTCCATGAGGCTGTTCTGTCATAACTTGGGTCAGACTGAAAGAAAAGGTTTAAATTCCCACAGTTAGCTTTTCTATTTGGGCCACTAAGTTAAGAATTAAATCAAAGGAGAAAAAAAAATCTGTTTTCCCATAACCATTTATAAGAGAAAAAAGGCACATGTTGGCCTCAGTCCTTGAATGAAGAAACTTGAGCAGAAATTTCTGCTTATTCTTATTTTTTTTTATAAGTCTTCTGTTATGACTTAGTCCAGTAGAAGTGACAGAGAAAGCATTGCAACTTCAGCAGAGATGTCTGAATGAGCTGCCCTGAAACATTCCTGTGGGATTTCAGGTTGTTTTTTGTTTTTTTTTAATTTTAAGTTTTTAAGTCATTCCAGCAATGCAATTAGCAGTTCTCTCAAGTAACAGAATTCTTAACAGAAGCACTGTATATAAATGTATTTCTCTCAGTCCAAAACCTGAGGACAGCCTTCCAGATAGTTCCAGATAGTCTGGATACAAAGTAAGCTCACCTCACAAAAATCCAATACATGACTTTATTAAATATATTCTTTTCCTCTAAAATATAAATATTCACTATACTCTTATAAATGTGGAGTAGGTTCATATTTCATTTGTCTATTCCATCCAAATATGAATCAGTCCAAAATCTGAAAATGAAGAAATAGCATCTGTAATTATAATTATTTTTTTCTATAAATATATATAATATGAATTTTCTTTGCAAACTGCTTAGTTATTCACTTAGACTTCATATAGTACTGAGCACCTTAGGTTACATACTGTGTCATTTAATTGTTGGCACTAATATAGGAATTTTGGAATATTTACAATGCACGTACATGTTAGGTATAACATTCCAGTGATTTGTAAATGTTAAAAGGAATAAGGAAATAGTGCAGTATAGTTTACATATGTATTTAACCTACCCCTCCAAAATGCAAGTTTTCACTTCAACCTCTGGAACTTTTATAGGAGCCTGTCTCCAAATTTTTAAGTTATATTTTGGAACAGCAATAAAAATGTCCTGAATTGGTTTTTAAAGACTTCACCCAAGAGTTTCCTTGATCAGGTGACGTGAGCTCCTCCTCAGAGTCCTGTCCCCCTGCGTACCGACTGCTCTCAGCTTCTCAGATCTCTCCTGAAACTGCCACAGAAAGTTCTGTGAATGGCAGTGCTCACTAAATGAGGAATGTCCATCTGGAAATTACTGGTAAGTTATATAACATGTTACCTCTTACCTTGTTAATTTACATGAGGAATTAATTTTGAAGTGCAAGTACCGTGACAATAAAATGAAAGTGCAGAGCTGGGTGGATCCCTCCCTCCCTGGGGTGCCTTGGGCTGGTGAGGGGTGCAGGGAGTGGGGCTGCTCTTCCAATGGGGCATTGAGCTGTTCTACAATGATTGTTTTCTGTATTTATGAATTCAGCCATTATCCTAATATGAATTGGTTTTGATGATTAAGATACCTATGGAAATAACCATGTTCCTATGCTGTGAACAGACAGCATGACTTGACTCTCAAACTTAGCTTAAAACCAACATGGAACCAAAATGTGTTTTTAATTTTCCCCTTTGCCAGCCAAGTGATGCTAAGTTCAGGAATAAAAGAAATGTTGTAATATGAAAACTGAATATCCACAAACACTGAAATATTAAAACCTGTACATTACTGTATATTACTTCCTGTCCTTCAAAGTGTGAATTCAGGGCAAAACTCTAAAAGCAGACAAAACCCCATTCCTGTGTGAAGCTGTTCTTTTTACAAAGGAGGAACAAAGTAAGTGACATCCCTGTTTTGCTTCTTCCTATTCCCACCAGATCACATGATGCCAGTTTCTCACTTCAAGCTGCAAGCTGTGTGTATCATCTCTGCTGCTGAAGGTCAGTGTTCCTGCCTGCTTTTTGCTGCTCAAGTACCTGTGAATAAGGCTGAAACTCAGTGAATCACGTTTTGAGTCACAACTGTAAGCTGTGGTGCAAAACAGTCACCAGTAAGTTGTGGGCATGGAGATGAATATCTTGTGTTTCCCCAGCAAGAAATCTGGTCTTGCCAAGTCATGCCTATAGAAGCAGTTCCATGTCAAGGAGTGCAGCTCATGTTCCTGCCCTGGCGTATGTTTCTCACTGTTGTGGAGCTGCTTCAATAAATTTTTCAAAAACTCATAAAATCAAGTGTTCTTCCTTCCCTATGTTTGCTTTTCTGTGAAGAGCACACCACCAGCCTTGTCTGAACAAAGGGGGTGACTCAGTAGGGGTAGGAGGACAGAATCTTAGTATGGCTTTCTACTGGAAAACTGCCATGAAGCTGTGCTGGCAGAATCATGCCTCAGAATGGATCCAGGTAACTTTTACCTGAGCTGGGGCTCCCAGATAGCTGAAACTCATTCAGCTATTCTGGGAGGTCACTATAAAAATGCATCCTGTGTTCATTAACAAATGACACTTCTGCCTATGCCCCCTGACAGCTGGCTCTCAGTACCATCCCTGTGGCTGGTCCTGCTTTGGCTCCATCACTAGGAATTGTGGGTGATGTGGTCACTGCTTAATGATTAACTGCCCCTGGCAGGGGCCCTCCAGCTGTTACCTGACCACAGCTGGGTTGCTTCAGAGTGTCCAACTCAAAGGTGTGCATTTGCAGGCTCTGCTGGGTATTCATGCAACAGGTTCTGACAGTGCTCCAAAAGAAAAATGTTCTGCAAGAGGTGCACAGATTATAACTGAAAGAACTTTTTACTTTCAGGTGAAGGGACAATCTTTAGAGGATTTCTCCCCAACCAACCTTGGCTTGCATCACAACCAAGTGTTCTTGTCTGCATAGCCCTTTACTTTTTATAGACAAGTACATTGAAATAGGCACAATTTATGATTCTGAAACATTGACATGTATGGTACTACACGCTTTTATGGTCATGGGACTTTAAAATCCCATTATTTACAATGAAATCCCCCATCTTCCTTGTCATCTCTTTAGCTGGTCAAAATGAAACCTGGGTCTCAGAGGACTGCAGAAATGACCAATGCCCAGTCCTGAGTCCCAGGCTGGTGTCTGCTGCCAGCTGGGACAGGTTGCTGCTGTTGACTTCAGATGAGTGTGGTTACCCCATCTCTCTGTGAAGAAACACATGGATCCCACTTATGCCACCAAGCCCAGTCTTGTGATCTTTGCTGACAGGAAGGAATGAATGATGAAAACAATTGGTTTTGGACAGGAATGAAGGTCCAGTTGCTGAAAGTACAGGAAAAAAAAAAATCAAGCTGAGAATTATAGCTCAAACAAGAAATCATTTACTGAGTACTCAAACTGCTGTCTGGTATTTTGAACAAGCTTTTATTAACAACCCTTCTCTACACCATATTGTTTTTCCTTTGCATTCAGCTGCAAATACTTAGGTTACTGAAACTAATAAGCATCTTGGAAGCAGGTGAGATCCTGGTGCCTCTGGTCTTGTATCCATCTGGGTGAGCAGCAGAAAACTGAGTGGATGCTGCAAGCACTTCTCCAAGAGGCTCAGCCCCATCTCTTTTGTCTGTTTCTGCCTGGGATGGTGGTGGGACTGCTCTGTGTGATGCCCAGTGCAGCTGCTGTTGGTGCAGCTGAAGCACCTTCAGCCACTGCTGCTTCTCTGTTCTCAGCCAGCACTGAGACTGAACTCAGACTTTGTTTTCCACAGTCATGGTTCAGATGATCTCACCACATGCTTGGTAAGCACGAGAGGCTTGTCAGTGTGCAGAGCCCAACAACAGGGTCACAAAAAATAAAACACATTTGCCTTTTGTGGTGGTGCATTCTGCCCCTGCTTCCTCCTTTTCCAGGCTGACTGCAATCTGAGAAATGCTTTTTGGGCCTTGGCCTTGAAAAGCAGCACTTGGGCTCATCCCTTCTTGAGCTTATCAGCAACACCCACTTGCTCCCAGGAGCTACAGCTGTCTAAGGAGTTCCTGTTTTCCTTATGAACAACCTTGGAAAGGAACAGCACAACATCCTGATGTTCTCACATTTTCAAAGAAAGTGCAGACCCAAACTGTGGCCAGGGTGAAACATTGTTATGACTAAAGCCAACTCTCCTGTGACCCTGTGAACAGCTGTCCAAAATGAGACCCTTAGAGCTCTCCTGGACTGCAGCAGGCTGTGACCAGCACCTCCATCTGAGCAGGGCCTCTCAGAGCCAGTGAAATCTCAGGTTTGCTGTACTTGGAGGATCACCAAACAACAAGGCTGGAGATGGTACCCTCCCTCCTCAAGGCCTGACCCTTTGCCTGTTGGGAGATGCAAAAGCACCCAAAGTGAGTGTCTCCATACCTCTGAGTGGACTTTTTTTACAGGTATCTGGCTTGCACTGACTCTTTCTGTCTGTGTGCATGCACCTGCATATATGCTTTAGCAAATCTGGGAGAAATGCTGTTTTCTTAGATGTTTAAGAACCTTAGGTATCTCAGTAAATTAGGTCTGTAAGTAAGATTAAATCATAAGCTGTAAGCTAAGTTAAATGCTGCTGAGTGTTGTTCTTCTGTTGAGTTTCTAAGTTCAACTTTGAAGTCATAAGTTGGGTTAAATGCTGTTAAATTGTTAAGTTTTAAGTTAAGTTAGATATAAGTTTAGTGTTGTTCCTTTGTTAAATTGTTAGGTTTAAGGTAAAAGTTAAGTTAAAGTACTGTAAAGTTTGAGTGCTGTTAAGTTTTTAGACCATGTTCCTTTTTATCCTTGCCTTCACTATCCCTTTGATACACACACCTTAACACACACACAAGCCCCATAGACAGTTCTCAGTTCATTTTTGATTGCCTGGTTTTGTTGTTGCTTTGTTTCCTTGGTGTGCCTTAAATGTCCTGTAGGCAGTAGAGTGAATCTTGCCAATGAACTCTGTCATGCTGTTGCTAAGTATTAAATCTGGTTTTTGCTGATTCCCTTGCTGGTGATTTTTTAAGTGATCTCAAACACTCGTTCATAACACCCTTCCAGCAGTCATGAATCAACTTCACTGACAGCTAGTAAGACATTCCCTTCAAAAGCCTGACAATAAGCAGTTTGCAGAGTATATGTTAACAAAGATGATGCTGAGAATTAAGCACCCACCGTGTTTAGGAACTGGTGAAAAAAATCTGGGAGGAAAGACCATGTTTACATTCATAAGTAATGGATTTAAACTGCTCAGTGGAATATGTGCCTTAATTTTAGGCATTGTGACAGCTTAGAGGCCTACGCAGACAGTTTGACAACATCTGTAGCTTTTCTTTTTCAGGAACTACATGTTCAAAACCACCTAAAACACAGCTTGTTGTCATAACATGAAGCCCCTATGTGCACATTGGAATTAATAAGGTGTCATTCTTAAGTTCTTTCACCCTTAATAATTTAAAAAAGTAGAATGGATATATACAAAAATTTTAACATCTGGCTAGTTTGTTCTTAAATATGACAAATCTTTCATCTCTCCTTGTATGGTTTTACAATTTTAACTGTCTTTTTAGTTTTTCTCCCCTAAAGCCTGATCATCATGCTGTGCTAGAAAACAGCGTCTAAATACTGGTACTGGAACTTGATACTGGCTAACTATTAGAATAGAATAGAATGGAATAAAGTATTTTAGTTGGAAGGGGCCTACAGTGCTCATCTGGTCCAACTTCCATTAGTGCTTTGCCACCCCCACAGTCTGTAGGACAACCAGGGATGGTAACATGCATCCCTTTGCTAAACACAGTACTTACAATTTCTCCATCTTTTTCTCCAAAGTCTAAATAAAGCATCCTTATCCCATCATCTGAGGACATTTTCAGTTTTTCGTAGGGATATTGTGCAATTGTCTTGGAGAAGGCACCATCTTGTGGTTCAGTTGCAAGAGAGAATCCATGTTCATAATGGATGGTCAAGCGGCACTCCTGGCTTTTGTACGTGCAAGCTGGAGAAGAAATTAAAATTTAGTCTTTCACATTCTTAAAAGCAGCTCTTCATGTCCTATCATACATCTGCATGCTGACAAAAAACAGTGTACTGAAGTTTAGAAAGGATAAGACTGATGCTTCCTCCTTCTAAACCTTGACAAAGTCACAACTGCTCTTCTTGCATCAGAGACACATCCAGAATCAATAAACACGGCACACAATGCATGAGAAAATTAGGAACTGTAAAGGGTTTCCCTAAAGTATTTTGACAAAGATGAAGACACTCCTGAGTCCTCATTAGTGTCGTGGTAATTGAAAAAGGGCCCAGATAATTGTATATAATAGCTACTGCAGCAGAAAGTCTGCATCTTCCCCTCAGCTCTGAAACAGGCCATGATCCAAATTAAAGAAAGAAGAGTTTTGGAGTTCATAGCCCAAATTCACTATTCCATCACTTTCTTGGAACAATTCTACCAAGAATGATCCTTGGCAGTGGGATAAAAGCACTGTGATAAAAGAAGGGGCTGATGCCCTTCTTTTGGAAAGAATGGCAACTATGGCATGGTGCTGAGGAGAGAGACCTGTACTCGACTTGGTTCCCACTGAGCTCTCTGGCTGATCTGTACACCAGAGCCCCTCACAGAGCATCCTGAGGCCCCTGAGCAGTGGGGGCTGGGGACTGGCAGCTGACAAGCAGCCATGTGGCTCTAGCTGAGCTTTGGGGAAAGCAGAACTGCCCTTTGGCATGGCTGGATTTGTGCTTTGACTCCTGCTCTAATACTTTTAGGAAATGAGCGAAAATAATATTAACAGCCCTGCCAATTGTAGGACTAGCAGGGAAAGCACTGAAAAGCCTGGGGGCACTCAAGAGAAAGGCCCAGCCTCAAATCCCAGAGCCACCCCAGGCTTGCAGCTACCTGGCCAAACAGGGCATCACTCCAGAGCATCTGCAGCCAAGTATTTTTATTCCCATTGATTTTGCATATACAGAAGTGCTGAGAAGTGACACCCTGATGTTCAGGGAAAGAAATTACTACCCATCAAAATGCAGTTATTAGACTGGTTTGTGTTTTTCACTCTCTTCTAGGATGTAGAGCTGGGTGAATAAATGACCAATTCATACTTGTGAATGTGCCAGTCCTCTTCTGCCTCCTCCCTCTGCACGAGAAACTCCTGCTGGGCTTGCAGGAGTTTCCTGAATCTCAGAAAAATGTTTTTTTTCTGTGGGTTTCTGGACAAGCCTCTGTCATTCACTCCTTTGTGACATGCAGGCCTACATGGCTGACTACAGACTTGTTTCTGAAACAATATGCTGAAAACAAACCCAAAAGTCTGCATGACAATGAGTGTGTCACTGGCCACAGGTCCCACAGCAGCTGGGACTGGCTCAGAACCTGACAGTATTTTAAACAAGCAATATCCTAAACATGCACATTTTTTAAATAAATAATCTCTAGCAGAAGGAACTTAAACTGCTATGAGTGTCCTGGGAAGGGTGTGGAGGTGTGGGAACAGCAGCGCTGCAGGTGTTACTCACATGTGGTGATTTCTGTGATGAGCTCTGCAGAATTGTGGCAGCCCTGCACGACACTCCTGGTCCACAATGAGAGGTCTCGACTGGTCTCAGTCCTGAACAGATGAGTTTCAATCCCTTGCCTTGTACCGGTACGGGTTGCAAAAGACAAATCCACCCCTGACTTCGGTGAGCCTTTCCCTGGGCCCGAATGAACCAACCTGCAATTGGATTTGAAAACACATCAGGAAATTCTAACAACAGTGCACTGCACAAAAATGCCCACCTGAGCACAGCTCTGCTCTGCACATTCCAATGCACGTGGCTGGGAGCTCACATCTCCTCTACATTCTCTCAGAAGAGTGAAGGTCCAAGGCAGTGAGCACAGAAGCAGCTGGACACAGGTGATTTGTCAGATGGATGTCCGAAATTTGGGATGGATGTCATTTGGATGTCTCAAAATTACTTAATGAATTGTACAAAACATCCCTTTGGATGAGGAGCCGAGAGAAATTCCTGACTGGTCTGTGGTGATGGAATCTGGTCCAGAGATACAAGTGCTGGCTCAGATGGGGCAGCTGAATCCAACTTCCACAGTGAAGCAGCATTTGCTCTAAAGCTTAAACATCTGCAGTCAAATTCAATGACAAACACTGTTGAGTAAAGTATGAAGCTCTGTAAAGTATGTAGATGCTAAAGTACTGTCTTATACTTACTTTTCCCATAAAGAACCTGAAAAATGCAAAATATTGCAGCTACTTGTAATCTGAAACTCTCACATTTGTCTGCAATTAACATTTTTTTGTCCAGCATCAACAGCTGATCTCCTGTGGCCAGGAAAGGTTTGTTCATCTGGGCAAACAAAAATTGCAGGGAATATTTTTGAGTGAGAAAATCAATACCTCATAAAAATTAGTTCTTCCTTAAATCTGTCCTTTTATGTTGGTTTTTTTTCCCCCTAAAAGTATGGACAGTCAACATAGAATTCACTCAGGGACACAACACTGATCCCTCTAAAAAGAATGATCCAGGGGAGCTCATCACTCTTTGAGATTCAGAGACCAACCCTCAGAGGCACTCAAAAAATGAAATTTGTCTGAAAAGCTTATTTCTGTCTTGTGCCTTCACTTTTTCTTTCTATGGGTAAACAATATACTTCACAGGAGTCTATAAAGTATGTGGCATGGTAGTAGAACAATTGTGCTCAAGGATAAAACATTAAACTAATCTACTGAATACTAATATACCCTCAAATTATTGCTTTGCATCAAGAATAGCTGCCTGTTAGCTGACACTGTACAGGCATGCCACCAAACAGGGATGGTTTAGTAGAAAAGAAAGAAGCAGAAAGGAAAGAAAAAGCACAAATTTAGCTTTTCAATTATTGAAACACCACCACAGGGCATCTGAAATTTTCCCCAATTCCCTGACAGTCCATGCTGACATTTGGGATGCACATTGTGGCAAATAGACGCACCTCTCTTTCATACCCCACTAGAAGGTTTGAAATATTTGTTTGTGCTCAAGTTCATGGAAACTTCCTTTTGATTTTGAGCATCCCCCTTGATTTTATGATCCCAAGAGCTCCTGGAAAGTGAGACACACAATATCCTGGTCAGGGATGCCCTGCCCTGTGTCTTGGCAGGACAAGAAGAGCTTTTTTCCCTCTAGGAAGGCTGAGTTAATGCCCCACTCAGCTTTGATACTCAGGGCCTCCTATCTGTACTATAAGCAGATTTTGCAGAGACTGAGCGGCAAACAAACGGCCCAAAAATTTTAGTTCCCTTTCATTTGGTGTGAGAGGGTGCAAACTCTAAGGGGAAGCTACGTCTTGATAATTAAGGCAGGAATCAGGGAACTGAAATCTCCATGACTTATGCTGCTGTCTGTCCCTGGGCAGTCACCAGGCACAGGCATGGCCACTGCTCTCATGCTCCCTTTGGCTACTGGGCTGTGGAAAAGTACCCTAGAAAAATCACATCAAGTTTGTTATTAGAAATAAAACTATTCCACTTTTTCCCTGGGTCATCTCCTTTATGCAGTGCTCATCAGCTGTACTAAAAATCATATTCTATTACTTATGTTCCTGAATACATAACAAACAGATGGTTCCAATGTTTGATTTCCTTCCAAAACACACAGCACCGCCACCCACTCCCCAACACCTTCATGCTGTATCCATAGCACTGTATTGTAGGATTTGCAGCATATGGATAGAATGAAGATGTACTTTAAATTAAAGCATGTGAACACATCCAGCATGAACACCGATTCTTGTCTGCCTTTTCTTATTATCTCCTCATTATTAAAAATCCAGTGTCACTATTTAAAAATGCTTTTCCATCAAGCAACTCCAGATTGTGCTTTGGGAAGTCATGCATTTAAACATGAACTAGACAAACATGCAGGAGGACATTTGATAGTATTTATATACCCAGCTGTCAGTACTGATGTATTTGGGTACAGGTCAAAGGATTCTCAAGCTTTAATAAAGTTGCATTACTCTGGGCCATTTCATTTACACAGAAGGTGTTTTATCCTAAAGACCACCTTAGAAACCTCACAGAAGGCTTCCCCTCGCTCCTGCTCCCATCACCCTGACTGCAGGGCAGGTGTGAGTGTGGTGTGTGCGGCACCCAAGAGCCGAATAAGCAGCCCAGGCCCGGCTCTGGCAATATTCACCCGAGCCCCTGAAGGTTCCTCTGCTCCCTGGAGGTTCCTGGGGCAATCTGTGAGCGCCGGAGGCCGAGAAGAGAGCCCCGAGCACCGAGGGCTCCTCCCGGCACGGGCAGAGCCGCGAGAGGGCGGGAGCAGCACGGGACCGGCCGGGTGGGCAGGCACGGCCGCGTATGGGGCACGGCCGCGTATGGGGCACGGCCGCGTATGGGGCACGGCCGCGTATGGGGCACGGCCGCGTATGGGGCACGGCCGCGTATGGGGCACGGCCGCGTATGGGGCACGGCCGCGTGTCCGGGCACGGCCGCGTATGGGGCACGGCCGGGTGTCCCCTCACGGCCGGGTGTCCCCTCTCGGCCGGGTGTCCCCTCACGGCCGGGAAATGCAGCCTTGACACGCTCCCGGGAGCCAGGGAGACGCTTCTGATCTCTCGTTTGTTTCTTGTCTCGCTTTATTTCAGGGACCTTTTTAACCTTATTCTTTGCAAACGTGCGATAGCAAGATGCATATGGGCTAACATGAAGTGCTGGTGCAGGGCGAGATGCACTGGGACCTGTGTCTCATCCTAAGGCTATGGGAAGAGTTTCGAAGATTTCTGCAACAGCCGGATCTGATGTCTCTTCAGCAAGGACTGTGAAACCAGCGCTGACGTTCAAAGGAAGCATTTGGCTGCTCACTTGAGATTTAGCTCATAAAGAGACCATATACAAGCACACCAACACTCGTGCAGCTCTGCTGGGTAGAACACCACTGCCATCCACCTTTCCTATGGCACCCTGACTTAGCATTTGAAACCTGCCCTGGAGTGGCTGTACTCCTTGGAAACACATGGCACATTCTCTCAGTTCAGCTGCATGGAGGCACCCACAACCCCCCTCACTGCCCTGGGAAGACAAGCAGAGATCTTGCATAGCATCTCATACTCCTTCCTGGGGCTCTCAGGGCACACTGTGCTCTCTGCCCGTCCCTCTGCCCACTTGCCCAGGGATACTCAGTGCTCAAACTCCTTCCCATTTTTGCCATGTCATTAGCTATCAAACTGCTTTAATACTTTCTGGTTACAGACCTCAGCTGTACACAAAAGCTTCTTACCTGATTTTTTTTTCCCTTTCATATCTGGCTATGATAGATAATGGAATTTGATTGCAAACATATAAGGTGTAATTACTTAAGCCTCGTTCCCATGCTAGAGGGAGACACTGTTAGGGACAAGGAAACATTGAAACAGAGATTATGACAAAAAAGGTCCTTGGAGTCAGGGCCGTGTGCCAGCTGTTGTGCCTCCCCATGCAGAGATTTAAAGGACCAACTTAATTGTTTTATTTGAGCTATTATTTATATTCCACACAAAGCTGGAAAAGACTGACTGGAAAATACTTTTAGATCTTAATGGCATCCATAGGTTGTAGGTGAACTTATCAACAAACACGAAGGGCATGTTGAAATTTTGCTGTTAAAGGACTGTGAGAAGATTGTAATCCTTCTACCACTTTCCAATTTTCCCTGCTCATTATGTCCTGGGTAGATTAAGCATGACTGTACAGTATCTGGCACTGAAGTTTTCCAGTTTCAGCAGCTTTTCAAATATGCATTAGCTAAGCAAAAATGTTTTCCCAAGGACTCATAAAATCTGAAAGATGGGAGCAGCTAAGATTACAACATGTGCTCTGCAAACTTTCCAGGTGAAAAGTTCTAAATTGCACTGATCAATGCACAGAGGGGATTAAAAAACTCATCACGAGGAGGGGAATCACTGACTGAGAATGAACACTGCAGTCAATACCAACAGAAAACCTGCTGTATTTTTTTGCTATAAATGTACTCAGCCTGGCAGACCAAAAAAGCAAGACCCTGCAGGATTTTAATCAAAATCATCCAAAACAGGAGGTGTAATGATTTAGGGAATCTGTCCATTTATGAAATCTGTGTGTGTGTATTTATCACATTGTGACTCCACTCTGAACACCAAATTTTGTATAGCTGCTTTCTTTTTATCTGGGTGTTACATTAAGTGACAGTAGTGAGAAATCACAGAAATAGGGCTGGCATGGTTGTCAGGAGGTCACCCAGCACGTCCCCCTTCACAGAGCAGGGCCAGCTGTGCTGTGTGTCACCCATTCTTCAATGTCCCCAGTGATGAGGGTCACACACCATTCCCAGAGAATCTAAACCAGTACTTCACCAATCCCCTTCCACAAGTGCAGACAACTGTGTCCTGTTGTGTTCAGGAAGGATCTAGAAAAGATAATTCTCTTGTGTCCTATCTTCATATCTGAAAACTATTGACATATTTTCCATGGACTTCTCTAGATTAAGCTACTTAGGTTTCTTAAGCATTTCTCTCCTGACAGTGTTTCTATGTTATATATTTGCATTGCTTTCCAGACCTTCCACAGTTAACTGGCATCTTTTTGGAAGTGCAATGCCCCTCATGAACATGGAGTATCACCTGAGGCTTTACTCATTCTCTGTAGCTAGACATGATTACTACATCTGCCCAAAATGTAACACTTTTGCCATAACCCAAGATCATTATCTTCATTCTCCCCTCTCAAAAATGTAACACCTTAGATTCAAGCAATTTTACCACAGTGCTCAGGTGCTTCCTGGCAGAGCAAGTTCTCTGTTGCTCATATTCCACCCCAAAACAGCAGAGGTGATTTTCCCCCGGCACTGAACTTTGCACCTGTCCTTTCTGAACTGCACCTTGGCTTTCTTACAGACCATCCTGGCTTGCTTTCTTCCCAGTCTGTAAAGACCCTTCAGCAGCCTGACTGATGTGCTGTGCAACTTCTCATTCCCCTTCAGCATGAAGACCAATGTTTTCCCACTCAGGAAGGTAATCCATCAGACAAAGAGACAACCATTCCCACCCAAAGCAAGTCTATCTGCAATCCAATGTGACCTCTTGAGAAGAAATAAGTAATAGGCCCCAAGATGTGGACTTAGATTGTTTGATGCAGTCAGTTGGTGTCACTGATGATGGGAGCTGGCAATACTCAGCAAGGAGTGGTCTTTACACATGATAATGTGTGGCCAGGAAAGGACAGGGTGATTACAAGGTACCCAGTCACTTTAAGGAGGATTTGAGCCCATGTGAAAATGAAACCCCCAAAAAGGCACCTTCTGCTGGGGTGCTACTGCCTCTCAAACTCTGAAGCATAGTGACACAGCTGGACACAGGCTGCAATAATTTACCCAGCTTTCACTGGGACTTGTCACCTAGAATTGCCAACATCCAGCATCACACTATGCAGCAGGCTGCAAGCTGCAAAGCTGGTGTCTCACCCCATGTTCAGGGTAGCAAAGGGGGAGTCAGAAGGTGGCTTCTGGCTTCCCAGGAAGTCTGAAAGCCCTGTCATGGGTAGGTAGACTGGGACAATCAACCATCAGTGAGTTCAATTTTAATTTTTTTAATATAATGACTTAGCAGCAAAGTTCATTTGGGGAGAGACAGAGAACAAAAATTAACTAATGAGAGTGTAGCAAGAGATCCACTGCTTCTGGCCAGGGAAATCAGCCCTTCTGAATGAGAACTCATTGAAAATGGTATAATAGAGGCCTGTAGCAAGGCTGAAACAAGGAACAACAGCTCTTTCTCAAGCCTTTTGACCATACTGGCAGAGAAACATGATTAAGATTCACATCAAGAAGCACAGATAGTTTCCACTGCATAAAGGCAACCATGGGAAAGCTCTCTCTGAATTAGTGTTAATGGATACCTTCAAAATAATGCAAATGCTTATTTCTAACCTAGATTCAAGAATGTGTCTTCCAAGTTTACAACTCTAAGCTAAGAAAGGCCAGGAATTAATTTGTTACAGCAGGAACAGAAGCTGTGCTGAAAATGTCTCCATCACATGTGGAACCCTTCAAAAGGCCCAAACTGGTGGTGCAGAACTACCACACTACAATATTCAGGGCAACAAGTTCACTTTTTTCCAGCCTGGAGGAGCAGCTGGAAGTCAGAGTGTTTCTGTCAAGGTCACAGGTCTGCACACTGAGATAGGAATCTCTGGAGATTGAGCTCGAGGCTTTTTCAGCACTCCTGCCTCTGTATCCAGGCCAAGTGGCCACATCCAAAATCCCAGTGAGTTTCTGGATGTTAGCCTCAGCCAGAACTTGAAATGGAGGAGAAGAGAGGTTAAGCTCAGCACATCAGCCCACTGAAGATGATCCTGCTTCTCCAACTACAACATTCCAAGTGTGACTACAGCTGTGTACCTGCCATACCTGCTCCTGGCTGACTCAGCTGTCCCACTGCTCCTGAAAGCTGTCATGAGCAAAAAGCAAAGGTACCTGGTGGCGAGCAGGGGGTAGGTATGCACAGGGCTGAACCAGGCTTCCTTCATCCGTGGCATGCTCTCATATATTAAAAGGTCTTTCTCTGTCAAAACCACTAACACTGGCTTCCAGTGCTTCTCGTTGTCTCCTGGCACCTGGAAAAGAGCAAAGTCTCGGTGAAATAACAAAAGACAAAGCTACCACCATGCAAAGCGAGATGAGACAGACATGTCCAGTTCTGGGTGAGAAAATGATCACAAGAGAGTTTTACTTCTCTGCCTTTTTGACATCTCCCACCTGAATTTATAATCAGATGCAGCAGAAATGGAATAAAATGCAAAATCATCTGCTGCTACCATTAGCACTGCATTTTCCAGCCTTCCTTTACTACTGGCTACTCCATAAATACAGCATTGGAAGAACACTGAGCTGGAGCTGGCTGTTAGTCAGCTATGGTATGCATGAAAGGACCTTAAATGTATATTTATAATGGGCACCATTCATGTGTAGCTGGCACATTAACCTGAGTCCTGGACACTGCTGCTGCTGTTTCTGTTTAAAAAAGCTGCAACATCTTCACTATTAAAGAAGAGTGACAGGTAGCAAAAACTAGTGGGGTTTGGGAGTAGGTGCTTTTTTCCTCAGCAGTTCACTTTTTTTTTTTGCTTCTCCTTCCTTCATACCATTCTTCCAGTTTTAGAAATGCCTTTATAAAGAGATCCACCCTAAAAGTGGGGTGGATCTCAAGCATTAACTTGGTGATAGCTCTGCTTTCACAATTCAAACCATTCTGACAAAGATATGTAAAGACTGGAGCATCAGAGCCCTTTACTGGCTGCAGAATCAAGATGTGGAACTATATTTTGCAGGTTGGATGTGTGATGTCCACATAGAAACACAATTGTTGTTATGGGGACTAAGTATGGATCCTGCTTTTTACTTCTTTTAGTCTGGCAGCATAGAAGTGTCTTAAAATAGTTGGGAATATGAAAGGACCTTTGTTTCAAGTAAGACTGAAGCTCTTTCACTGACAAACTAATCATTTTCCTCTTGGTGCACATAAAGAAGAAGCACTGGTTCACAGTAACACTCACAACCATGCTTTCAAACACAAACATTTTGGCTGGGTACTAAAAGGAGTGGAACAAATTCTGAGATTCACCAGAGAATCTGCTTGTCTTCATGACTCCTCCACTGAAACCTCCTCTGGGAGAGAGCAGCAGCTGCCTGTGCTGTTCTGTGGTTGATACCAGCCTAATGCCATGGGCACGTGTCTCAGGGCAGATTGTTGGGTGGAGAAACACATAAAAGGGACCAAAGTTTGGCCAGGTGGGAACGGCACACCCATGATAATTCAGAACCACATTTGAAACACTTGTCTTTTACACAGAGACAGGCTCCCACAAATTTCTAAATTTTAAGAGCTTTCAAGACTGATGTAACACACCTTTACATCAAAACACCAATGCCCAAAAGCAGATCTTAGTTTAAGATTTTTGGGTTGTGTATTTTTAAGATGTATTTCTCCCTCTGAACTAAGCTTTTCCAATAATCATATTCCTGTTTACAACATTACTTGCTCATTGGTTGTTCATGTCTCTTGAAGTCATAAACAAATTCATCTTTTCAATTTCTAGAGAAGTATTAATACTTATTTACAATTTTCTTGTGATGACAGTTTCTTGAAATGCAACCTTTCATTTTCAAATAGGGCCAAATAGAGAAGCCACATAATTAACACACCTATTATTACACTCACAAAAGAATGGAAAATCCAGAGTTCTCACAGTCCAGGTACCGTAAAAATATTCCCATGAGCAAAAAGCATCCTCATAATACCACAGCTATTAACTACAGTTAACACTCCAGTTCCTAGCGTGGGAATACAGAAATGAGTGTCACAGTTAATGTTAACATCCAGTAAATGTTAATGTTAATGTTTAATTTTGGACCACCTCACCTGTGTTCTATAACTAGAAAGACTTTAGTACATACTTTTGAAGATTTCCAGAAAAGAAAAAGGAAGATAATGAAGGAAATATGAAATCTCTGTGACCATGAGCAATCTAAGGACTATGGGAAGCTGTTCACAGCTCTTCTGCTTTTCTAGCCATCCTGCCTGTGTAGCATTTTCAATGTTTTGCTGTCAGGTGACTGGTTAGTCAACAGTGACTTCAGAAACTTCGGGAAACACTGTTCCCTGTAAAGCAATTACAGAAAAGAGGATAAAACTAATTTTGCCAGCTGGTCCCACGACTCTTTGCTGGACAGCTGTAAATACTGGGAGATGGAATTTCCAGCATGAATCCTGAAGTTAACAACCTGTACTGTGAAGCCCACAGCTTTTCCCTACGGCAGGGTGACTGTGGAGATGTGGCTTGGTCATAAAGCATTGAAGATTTCTCTCAAGAATAAGTGACCTTACACGGCTCTCCCTGTAGGATGCATGCCTTGTTTGTCGGTGTGTACTGGGAAGGGGTGAGCAGGGGAATGCTGTTTGCCTGTGCTCTGCTCTGAAGCCCTCCCCAGTGAGAAGGGCCCTGCAATTCACACACTCCTAAGCAGAGTTTTCAAACCTTACTGGGAGCGTAGCTGCCTCACTGATGAGGAATGCTGGTGTAAGCAACACTGCTGCTATTTCAGACCTGAAGAAGGATTTGTGTGCCTGAAAGCCTGTCTGTTTTTTCCCAACTGTAACAGCTGATCTAATAAAAGATACTGCCTTTCCTTAAAAACCTTGAATTGCATCACTGTTGCCTTATTTTGTAAGCTTTGGATCAGGCTGTAACAGCTGATGCCCTGCTGTTCACCAGGCACTTGGCACTTCTGGAAGGTGTCAAAGAGAACGTGCTGTCCTGTAAATGGTAATACCAAATTTTACAAAGGAAAAAGAGAGGCTGCAAATATACCATTAGCCTACAGGGCACATTCATCACAAATCAGTATGGGAAATTAATCCAGATCAACAAGTGTCATACCAAGCATGGGTATAATAGCAAATTACAAAACAAAAGCAAAAAACATGCTGCTTATGGGCAGCTAAGTGAAAGATTTTAAATTTAAAAGGTATTAATATCTGACATACCATAAAGATAACATGAAATGCCTGTGTAAGAGTAAATTAAAATATCACTTGAGATATATTATAGAGGCATGGTTTTAGATAATAAGGGCCAGCTCCTTAGAGCAGAATTCTGCAAAATTCTGGCACTTGCACTACAGTTTCTTTGTTCCAGTTCCCACTTACACATGTACAATTCAAAGTACATTGATCCATGCTGCAGACATAAAATCACCATCCACACTAAAAAACCTTTCAAACTCCACCCCTTTTCAAAGTCAAAATTGTTGTATTAACTCTAGATGAACTACAGAAAAGAAAAGTCAGTACTCCACAACAAAATGGATCAGCAAATATTTTGCTGGTGTTCTGGGCACTGGTCAAGTACCTTCAAGCAACAGGTACCAGCGCTCCCTCTTTGTGTCACTGGGGTCACGGCTTACATTCCCAGGTGAAATTCCACTTCAAGTCAATGAAGCTGTAAATGTTTATATGAGAAGAAAACGTGATTTTTTGTGTTTCCTGAACATACTGGGCCCCTAGATCAAACTCTTAAAGCACAAGATTGAAAAGGGAGAACATTTTCTAAGAAAATAACCCAAGTGCAGTGAAGAATCGTTTTTGCTACTCGAAATCTCTTTGCTCCTCATTTACTCACCCCATTAAGTGGAAACACCACTTTTTCCCATATGCACTTCTTTGATTTACCTTTCCAAATTCAGAAAATATTTCATGTGCAGAAGGGATGAAATCGGATTTTTTTGTGTGTAATAACATGATGGCCGAGCTTGGGATGACACCAGAGACCTGTGTTCACGACTTGCTCAGACACAGACTCCCTCTGCAGAGCCAGGTTAAGTGTTCCACGGGGACACTGCAGCCTCTGCCGGGGTGGCAAGTGCTCCTGTGACACACACGGTGGGAACAGGCAGGAATGTGGGGGCAGACAAAACGTGTGCAAGAACAGCTGCTGAATTCCAGCAGCCACATGGGGACTTGGCCATCAGCCTTTGGCTGACACAGCCACGCTTCAGTGCAGACACAGGTGGCACATGCAGGGCTGGGACACGAGCCCTGAGCCCCGGCTGCATTCAAGTGCCTTTGCAGTGCCAGGCTCTGCCTGGGGACCAGATCTGTGCTGTCAGGGACTGATTGCAAGTGGTGACACAAGCTCAACACGACCTGTATGGCTGCTCCGCTCCTGCAGCTTTTCTGGCCACTGCTCACAATGCACCCTTAAGGAGTAACTCCCCGGGCATACAGCGGTGTTTCAAAGGAGCCAGCTTGTTGTGCCTGAAGTGATGGGGATCCTGTCCCTGTCCTCTCCAATGGGTATCACAGCTTCCAAACCTTTAAGGGTTTTCACTTATAATTAGTTGCCATGAAGACAATGGGCATCTCAGTGGAGATAAATCCTTTTACAAACTGTTTGGACCTTTGCTCTTTCATCTGCCAGGTCTCTTTTTCAAAAGGTTTTTATTTGAATCTCAGTTTTTCATCTACTTCAGGCTGTCAGGAGCGGATGAAAAAATACTTTTAATCTGTGAGGCTTACAGATAATTAAATTAGAGGCCTTGATCCACTATGAAAAGATGTTTTATACTTTTGTTACCTTAAAAGGGACATTTCAATTACATTCCTTGTTTAGTAAACAAATTATAAACTGCCAGCAGACTCCACTGCAGCAAGTATCCAAAATGTGTCTTTTCAGAGACCACTGTGAAGGTAACAAGTTTATGTTTACAGTACGTGATTTGTTTAACTACTTTTTCCAACACCTCCTCCCAAATCCCAGACCTATACTATCCTCTTACACTGAGCACAGGAGGAGCAATCAAGAAAGAATTTTCTTGCTATTTTACCTCTTCCTTAAAATCTCTCTGTGCTGACAAGTCAGATTTGACACAGACTGGGATACGTTCTGCTACGTATTTCTTGCCTTTTCATTGTCTTTTGATGAAGGGTTACATCCATGTTCAGAATAAATTTGATTAATTTACAGAAACCCACTTGACAGTTCCTGAAAATAACAGCTGGGACTGAAAAGGGCTTTTGCAAGATGAACAGCAGGGATGCAGAAATACATCCTGCAAACCCCAGCATATGCAACAACGCTGATATTTGCGCGAGCTCATTTGATGGGAGGCAATTTGCAAAGCAGGAGTGGGTGTAAGTGACAGCCGTAGGCAGGGGATATCAACACCTCCCGTACCACATGCGGATGAGATGTGTTTTGCTGCTAAACTTTGTAGTTTTAAACAGGAAATAATGCGCACGTCGTTTAGGATTTAAAAAAAAAGCTAATGAAAACGTGTCTGGTTTTGTTTTTTTCTTTTTTTGACCTCAGAGATGGCTCAAAAGTGGCCTATGTCATTATCAGATCTGGATTAAAGTCAATGCACACATGAGAATCCCCCAAAGGACACAATATTGCCTCCTGCAAACAGTGAGCCGTGAGTGAGCGATGCTCGGGACTGGCCAAGGTACCGGTGCTGTGCGAGGAGCCAGAGCCACATGGGCCAGGTGGGAACCACAGCAGGGACCACCCTGATCCAACCCCTGCACCCAGGAACACACTGACAGCCTCAGTCCAACCCCTGCACCCAGGAACACACTGACAGCCTCAGTCCAACCCCTGCACCACCCCGAGCAGAGCTCAGGAAAACACAGCCAGCCTCAGTCACGGGCACTGCTGAGCATGGACAAGACACTCATTCTCAAGACAGGTCTGTTCAGGTCTGAACTCTTTCTCAATATCCTTTAGAATGACAGGACACAAGCCAACTTTTGCCAAAATGAACACAGTCAAACACATCAACACAGCAATATTTTCAAACAATGTCCTTACTCTCTAGACTTACGGGATTTTCAAACAGCTCTGGCTCATATCCAAAGACCTCTAAATGCAAGAAAAGTACCTAAGTTCTGTGAACTCACCCATGCCATAATGGCAGGTGAGCTGAGACCTTTCCTACAGCCAAACAGGAATGCCTGATCCCAATTTTACAACAGAGGCTTATTCCAGAGTTTGGTGAAGTCAGTTGGAATTTTTCTAATAACTCTTTAGACCATGCCCTTGGGAAACAAGCCTGGAGGGTTCCATGCCTTCCACACTAAAGAAAAGATGGAGCCAAATTCTTCTTGGAGGTTCACTGGAAGATGATGACTTTCGATATACACAAATTGAATTTTGATTTGATACTCAGAGAAACTTTTCTGTGTGTCATGGTGGTCAAATACTGGGACAGACTGAGAATAGCCACCCCTCAAGTTACTCACAACATGACTACTCAAGGCCTGAACAAGCTCTTCTGGCTGGATCTGCTTAGAGCAGGAGGGTTGAAACCCAAACTCTATTATTTTGTGAGTCTATGAAATACCAGAAAAAAATTGAAGAAGTCAAGATTTGTATCAGAGAGTCATCATATAGATTGCCCCCGAGTAAAGTTGGTTGTATAATTATTCTGTTCACGTGCAGTTTTTCATGCATGTGTTTCATGAGTGTTGTATCAATATGAATGCAGTAGTAATACAAAATAGTTATCAGTTCTAAAGGGTTTACAGGATGATTTGCCTTGAGCCGTAAATCCTCGAGCTGTATAAGAAGTGCATCCTTGATCCTTCTATCTTGATGGAGTCTAACACTCTGCATTTTCATTGTAGCAGACTAAAGATAAGAAACACAAGGGAGTGAAAAACCCAGCATCACATAAACTTCATTCACTTTAAGTAAAATTATATTATACAACAACATGAGAAAAGTTTAAAATCCTGATGTGTTGTCTTGAGATCCACAGAAAATTATTAACTAAATATACAGAAATCCAAGTCCAGGGGACTCAAAAAGGGACAAAATGGCAATTCACCTATTTTTGAAAACTCAACCATGAGCCACAATCCTTCTGGTATGCCTGCAATTGGGATTTGAAGGTCCATGAGTAAGAACTGTTCTTCAGTGAGACAGAAGATTCTAACTTCCTGATAATGTCGGGAATCTTTCCAGGGAAAACTAAACAGGCAGTATGCACAGGAGATGGCAAATACCCCACACAATTTGTTAAGACACTTTTAATCCTAGTTAAATTGACCATTGTCATTTAAGAAGTATGCTGATGCTTCCTGGGTAAAACACATTTCTTTTATAGCAGTGAGTTCAGACAATGACAGCACTGTATGAAATTAGAGTAGTAGTAATTTATGATAGCAAAGCTTTGCAAATAGCAAAGGTCCACTCCTGAAATGATAGTGTTGAACCAAATTACTTCTGCAGAAAAACCTGCACTTTGCTATCTTTTCTTGTTTTCATTTTTATTGCTTCTCAGAAATTGCCAGGGGAGAACAGGGAAGGTAAGAGGACATTTCATCACTCAAGGACAGAGAGATGCAAGTCAGACACACAGGCAGGTCAGCACAGCTCCACTGGCCACTGAGGCTCATCAGGAGATAGTGGACAGCTAAAGTTCAACTGACCTTCAAAGACAACTTGACTGGGAACAAACCTGGACTGGAAGAAGTCACATTTTTAGTACAGCTTGTAAAAGAGGCACAGGGGAGGGAAGACTAATGGGAGGGAAAGGCCATTAACCCCAGGCTTTGCTAATCAGTTATACTGATTGAACAAATGAATGGAAAGCCTGAAGAGAAGGGGTGAGCACAAACCTGCTATTCACAACCAAAAACTCCGTAAAAGTGGAGGCAATCACAAGTACTTACCTCCATGACCTGTCAGCAACTGTTTGATCTGCCAGCACCAGTGTTTCACACAGCAATCTGTCTCTCTTCCAGCATACTCACAAGCACACATTCAGGATAGAAGTGAAGATGCTATAAGCAGACACCTTTGAATCTGTTCTGTGTGCATGCATAACTTATTTGTGAGGTGTCTGGGCTCTTCCGACTGCATGTGAGAGTGGCTGTAAACCTGCTTTCTGAAACATGTCTCATGAACATATCACCAAAAAGCTGCTGACAGCAGCTACCTGAAGTTGAATAAATATTTAAATAAAAATCACAAAATTAAAATGTATAAACTGTACTTCTAAGATGCAGCTTAGTTTTGGGAGGGTTAGTTTTTTGAGCAGCTGTATTGTCTCCAAAATAATCACTGGACCCCAAAGCACCAAAAACCTAGTGCTAGGGGAAAAACCTGTGCTTCCCTTTAAATGGAGCAGTCTCCTTCCTCCAGTAAGCCAGGCTTGCTCTGTGAAAAAATCAAGAAGGAGCACAGCACAGTCGTGTGTCTACTGCTTCAGTCCATGGACCTATTTTGCACATCAGGGTCAGCCACAGAAGGAAAGGGATTCTACTTTGTGTTGGAGGCTGTGGAAGCTCTACCACTCCAAGAATAGGTATTGTCACTCAGTGGTGGGGAAACAGGTCTGCTCCAGGACAGCAGAACAGCCACTGATCCCTGTGTGCCCTGCAGGTTACTGTGTGCTGGAGCTGTGCTGTGAGCAGAGTGCTCTGTTCAAGACAAAGTGAAGCACTTTCTGAGGGAGTACATCATCACCAGTGGGGCATAATGGTAATTGTACAAGAGCAGAATCCACGTGCAGACAGCAGTTCCAACTCACTGTCCCTGAAGGGTCTGCAGTTTGCCATTGAATCTGACCCCTGCTGATGGAATGGGTTCCATGTGAGGATAAAGGAGCAATAATACCCAGTGACTCAAAAGATACAAGCATATCATCTGTCAGTCCAGTAAAAGTGTGGATTTGTAAATATCGGCTCGAGAACACTTTCCAACAGCATCCAATCAAATGTGAATACTGGGGGTGGACTTTTGATTTGAAAGCAGCTTGCAGCTTTTAACGATGGCTGAAACATGAAAAATGCAATTTGAAATTATTACAGTGTCTGTTTGGTGAAGGACAGGTAATCATCAACGTCTACATTAAAACTATAGTGACTGAAATCTGTCCCAGGAGATGTTCCGTGCCTTTGTCTACCCCATTGTCTTCCCTAATGTTCAGTCTCAGAAATAATGGCCCATCATGACTGGTACCTTTTGAAGACTGACAGATTTGACTACTTTACTCAAGGGTCATAATAAATCATAAGTGCTGGAAGAAAAAAATAGTAGGGGAGCAATACAGAGAGAACAAGATGTTTCATTCTCATTGTTATTATGTTGTCTGAAGGACAGTCCAGAATACTGTCATTTCAGTCTGTGTGTCATTGATCAAAATTCAGTAATACTGATAGACTGCAATGTAACTAATGACCTCGAGCAAATGAGTGAATTCACTACATGCCTGGCACAAAAATGTGTTACCTTCAAAACACAATTAAAGCCTGTATGCAAGGCTTCATCAACTGGAATTTTGAGCATGCTGAGAACTATTTGGAAGCCTTTATAAAAAATTCAGAAATTCAATTAGAATTCTTAATAATTTCACTTAATTTTGAAAGAATGTGGAGCAGCCACAGATGTCTGAAAAATTTGGTGAAAATTAGTCACAATTCAGAATCCAAATCTACTTATTAAGATTTAAAAAATCTTATACTTGTCTTTTTTTCTGATTTATTTATTTACCTAGTTGTCAGCTTCAAAGCCATTTGATTATTTGAAACCTTTCTTTAAAATTATTACAAAGTCTGTACCTCCATCATCACGACAGACCTTCACGAGCTATCTAAAAAACTCAAGCAACATAGCCACTTTTTTGTTGTCTTTTCTCTTTTTTTGAGGGGGTGGAGAGGGAGGAGGAGAAATTTAAACATGTCCTTTTTATTTTATTGCATTTAACATTTTCTGATGGGCAGGATATTTTTTTTTTTTTCCCAGAAAGCCAGCTGAGCTCCAAGAGACCTCTGTTCAGCAAAGAGGTGTCCAGTTTGCTGCACCTTGGCAGACAGCATGGAGACCTGGGAGAGCATCCAGCAGGTCCTCCTGGTGGATCTTGGCACGACTGGATCCCAGGGTGCCAGTAAAGGTAAGAAATGAACAGCTATTCCATTTAATAGTCAATTCACTTTCACTACTTAATGAAGACAAAACTGAATTTGAAATCTTTGCCCTTTTGGAGAGTTCTGTTTGATTTGTGATTTGTTAGTTTTTTAAGGAATCTGTACAGAAGACAAATGGTATCCAACCAAAAGTGTCACTTTCCCCACTGAAAAACGGAGAATATAATTTTTCTGTCTTCCAAGAAGCAAGCTAGGAATCAATCCCAGCTAATCACTGGTTCAGAAATACGAATGCTTAGATAAATAGAAAGAGAGGTGAAGATAGAATCACAGAACCATGGAAACAGAATTGTTTAAGTTGGAAAGACCCCTAAGAGCATCAATTCCAACTGTTAACCCAGTTCAGGGGGCTTGGTACTCGAAGAACAACTTACCATTAAAGACTGAGACAAGGAAGACTTTGAGCACATCAGCTGTTTCCTCATTCTTTGTTACTGTGTTCCCCCATCTCCAGTAAGGGCTGGAGATTCTCCTCAATCTCCTTTTGTTTGCTCATATCTTTATAGGAACAATTTTTATTATTTTCACAGCACCCAGATTAGGTTCTACGTGGGCTTTCACCCTAATTTTCTCCCTGCATAACCTCACAACATCCTTGTAGTTGTAGTGAGTTCCCTTCTTCCAAAGTTCATAATCTCTCCTTTTTGTCCTGAGCTCCAGTCAAAGTTCCCCATTCAGCCAGGCTCCTTCATCTTCACCAGCTCATCTTCCAGCACACAGGGAGGGTCTGGTCTGCTCCTGTGCCTTTAGGATTTCCTTCTTCCATCCAGCCTTCCTGGACTCCTCTGCTCTTCAGGGTTGCTTCCCAAGGGATTCTCTGAACCAGTCTCCCAAAGAGATGGAAGTCTGCCCTCCAAAAGCCCACACTATTGGTTTTGCTGACCCTCCTCCTTACTTCATCAAAAACTGAACTCATTTTGTGATTGCTGTGCCCAAGACAGCCTCCAGCCATCACATCACATCACACCAGTCCTTCTCTGCTCCCAAACAACAGGTCCTGAGCTGGCTCCCTCACCAGCTGTGTCACTCCAGGAACCTCCTGGACGACTTGAAAGATGAACACTGCTCAGGGAAGGACAGCCTTTGTTCCCAAGGTTTGTCTAACCTGTTCTTTAGGAGAAAGAGAAAACCTGAGAGAAATCCTCAGCTGCTCTATTTTAGTCCTAACTAGGAAATGATTAGGATATGATTGCCCATACTGGAGCACATGCCACTGTGGTCCTGGGGTTACTGTGAGTTCAGGTATCATTACATGCTTGGGAGACTAATAAAAAACTTGAATTTGCTTTTTTAGCTAAAAGCAGTTTTAAGATGGTGTTTAATGTAACCCTGCCACAGTAATTTCAGGAGAGCAATGGTCACAGAGGAAACGGGTAATGGGAAGAACGCAGGGGAGGAAGTTCAGAGCGAGAGGAGAGCTGCAGCTTGTCACCAGCCTGTGCTCTGCTGGACAGCTGTCACCACTGTGTGGCACATGAAGAAACATACACATCCCTAATGGTGCAAAAATAACTGGCAAGGCAGCTTTAATAGGAAACCACTGCGACCAACTGCAGTCAGCCAAATTTCCCTTGGGGATGTCAACTGGGGCTCAAAAATCAGTCTGAGGTTTCCCTGGTATTTAAAATACATTTTTAATTCTTGATGATACATCAAGCCTTTTTTGCTTTGCTGACATTCCATAGTTTCAAGCTTTTCTCTGTGGCTAGGAATATACAATAAAAATGAGAGGTCAGCTTTCATAAACCCTATATATTTCAGAGGGTGCCGTTGAAGAAATACCCCTAAAGTAAAAGTATCCAAGCTAGGAGGTCGCCACCTATAGTCAGGATGTGAGTGCCACTTCCCAAGAGGCACGACTTTCCCAGATCTGTTAATAGTACAAGACTAGGCAAGATCACAGCCCAGGGGTTTACAGCAGCAACTCTTTTAATTAATCTACTATCTGTGACCAAAAACAAATCCCAAAACAAAACCAAAAAAACCCAAAAAAGCAAATACTGAAGGCCATGTGTTAATAGAAATTGAGAATATTCAATAGAGCTACACAAGGAAGATAAATAAAGAATATTCTACTTAGCAGTTACCTATGCTGAGCTTTAAATTAGCTACACAGGACAAATGGCTTTAGTGCTGTGCCATGTTATTTCATTTAGATTACTTTAAAATACACAATTAGGGCCATCAATCTACATATCCAAATCCTACAAATATCAGCAAATTACATACTGTAAGCTATATAATTTTAAAGCTAATGCTCTCTATCTGTTCTAATTCTCAGTGTTTTGTATTTTTAAAAATAATTACAGCATTTAACTACCTTCAGAAAACTCTACTGAGAACTGAACATCCTTCTAGATGAAAAACTTGAGAGGAATGAAGTTGATCTCCAAAGTTAGTATAACCAGACTGCACGCTACAGGTTATCTACCCGTGGGGCCAGGATGAAAAACTAANTAAAGAACTTCCTGGTAAGAGCATTAGATTTTCAGATCTCTTAACAAACATATCACATATCCAAAGAGAAATTATTTTTGGCACAAGAGACACACGATCTCACGAACCAAGTGATTTGATCAATGGAAGTTTCCTTCCTGCTGTGGGCTAATAAATCACCCCAGCCAGCAAGTGCCAGCCATTTACAGTATGAGCTGGCTGAGGATAACTTGAACATCACAGAGCTGCTGTAACTTCTGTGCCTACAAGAAACTGGAAACTTCAAGAAGATAAACATGTGTGAATATTGCCAAGTGACTACACCTAATTTCTCCCTTGGTGTTAGAAATATACTTCACCTGAAGGAAAATTTCACTAGGAAATTTCACAAATTATTTCTCTTGCTTCTATTCCTACAACAGAGATAAATATTTGTCTATTCATTGATATTTATTTTGTAGTTTGTACTGGCCTAAGCGTCCTATGTATTGGCAGTAAAATTTTCAAATAATTTAGTTGAGTAACACTGCAAAAAGAAAACTAGGAACTATGTATTTCATTACATAGCTGTATGCTAATATTCACATAACCCATTTTAGAAGTAGAGCAAATGGGATTGCACTGGCTATCATATTAGCAGTTTCATACCAAAATTTTCGGGATTTTTAAATACCCTGTACTCATTGGCTTATTTCCTCTGCCATATGGAAAACAGTCAAGCACAATTTGTCAGAAAACAATCTATTAATTAACACTATTCTGTGTGAATGGGCTGAAAATCACGTTCTTTGCTTGCCAAAAAGCTTCCATTTCTGCCTCATGTTTGTGCTCTGAACTAAACATAGCTACAGATACACAGCTTGACACAACTGACCAAAGCAGAAAAGAACAACTGCTGCCACGGTTTTTCAGAACCAGCAGCCAGTGAGATCTTCTAAAGATAGGTAGGGGGTCAGGAGAGCTTCACCTCTGCATCTCCTAAAATTCTTTACTGACAGATCCTTGATTAAACTGGGCAGAAACAGACGAAATCCCAATTAAGACATTTAATTTTGTGACAGAGATTGAAACAGAGAAGATTTGTGAGGGGGGAGGAGAGCAAGTTACAGTGTTTTTTAGGCTTAACCTTAAAAATACAGGGTCTGACTTCAATTATATTTATATCTTTTCAGTTCCACTGACGTCAATGGATTTACTCCTAAGTTATGCCAGATGGAAATCAGGCTAGCTATTACAACATTTCCATGCACATAACTATTACCCCTTTAAATGCACCATTTATTGAAAAGTACATCCTCAGACAGCAGGCATGCTCAGAGAGCCCAGCCAGCACCAGAGGCAGGGGCAGTCAGTGATGGGGAATGCTGAGGCTGAGCTGCAGAGTGATAAAAGGGGAAGAGAAAGAAGAGATTTGGAGCAAATTTCCTTTGCTGTTATCTGCACATGCATGTAACCTTTGCTGATGCTGAATGCCGGGCACTAAGCTGATAATGTCTGGGGCTGACACAAGGTAACATGGTGGCTATTTGCTTTCCTAGAAAAAAATGAGCCTGAGATCTCTGTTGCCTCTGAAACTGGTATTCTGGTATTTCATTTCTTATCAGAGCAGCCTGTAATGCTATTGTTTCCAAAACTGTGAACCACTTTGCAGGTCCACACAGGGCTACAGGTGTGTAACCATTATCAGTTAGTGGTTGCCTCCTTGTCACTGTTTTTCAGAACTGTTCACTCACTTGAATGTGATCCTGTAACCACAACCCATTCCTTCTGCTTGCACTTGCAAATATCCAAGCAGCTGTTTCAAGTTATTTGAAGAGGGTGGAGACTGAAGTTTTACTTGATGTATCCGGGCTAACAGAAACTGATGATGTACATGACCTTTGATGAGTGCAAACTCTGAGTCCAATCTGCAGGAAGGTAAGAGAGAGGAGCAAAAAATTCCTCTCTTTGAAGTTGTCTTGCAGCTGTGAAGAGTTAATCTTATGTTGCTATGAAAGGTTCAGAGAAGGCTGGTTTTATTCTTGCCAGTAGAGAAGATTTCAATACCTTCCAACCCACTCAACACTTTGTACACCTGTCTGTACCCAGAGCTCTCTGCAATTCATCAAGGAGCTGTTCCTTTCACTGTCACATTCCCCCAGGCTCCCCTAGCTCAGAATCTTCAAATTTCTTCCAGGGCTGTACCACTCTTCCCTTTCCCCCAGCTCTAGCTGTCTTTCTGCTCTCATCCATTTGGCTTTTGTCACAGAGGAACAAAAATCACAGCATAGACATATCAGATGTTTAATCCCATGTTTCCTTCTTCCTCTTCTTTCCCACTCACATGGTTAGAGTTTGGAGCAAGGTCTGCTCCTGCTGGTGCTATTTCTGCTGCAATCTCACACCACGGAATTCCAGCTTTGACTATACCCTAGGCACTTTCATACTAACATAATTATTAATATTATGTTATTAGCCACAACAACCACCCCCAGAATCTGTCCTGCTCTCTTTCTCATTTCAAACTCTTGCAATAGCAAAGTAAGAATCCAACAGCAAGTCAGCTCATCTTCAATAGCCAGCCTTCTCAAAACCCACACAACCAGACAAAAATATCACATAAAAGGTTCTCACACTGCCCCATTTAAGCTGTGCAACCCCTTCCCAATCTATTCCTCTCTGCAACACTTCCAGCTTCTTCCATTTCTTCCAGTTGCTTTTGCCTTGTTAACACATGCCTGCAGCTTTGGGCAAGCAGATTTAAACCTCTGTTTTGAAATTTTATGGGGGAGAATATTAATGTATTCTTTAACCCTGTGATTCAGGGATCCAAAGAACATGGCAATAATAAGTGTTTTTTATGTGGAATGAATACACGTGTATGTTTAAGGATGAAGTTTCAATGTATTCCCCAACTTCAAGAGCTCCGCACTAAACTTCCCAGGGTGACAGAAGCCAGAGACACCCCCATAAAATATTTATTTTCATAATAATGTACAAGCTTTTCATTCTGCAAACAAATAGGTAAGCTTCTATTCCCATAGCAGTCTTCTCCTCAAAGTGAACCTTTCAGAGCCATTTCTATAAACATCACTGGCATTTCCAGCACGAAGTACAAAAAAGCAGCTATAGCCACACTACACATCAGCAGCTACTCTGGCCAATGACTGCAACTATTTTCAGCACAAGATCAACATATGAATGTTTGCACAGCAGCATTTGCTCAGCAGAAATGTATAAACAAAAAAACCTCCAAGAATAACACAATGTGTTCACACAGTTTCAGGAATCTTCAATGCAGCTAAGAGTGATTAGTTATGAAAACCCAGGTGCTTCCTTCCAGCAGGGCTGCTGGTACTGCAGGAACACCTGAAACTCAGGGGATCCAGAAGCTCTGAGAAAACCTTTGGCAAGTCCATTTGTCTGCAACAGCAGTGTCACTACATTGAGAGCAGAAGGTCCAAACCCACAGACACATGTCCTCCAGACATAGAGCCAGACATGCACTTTGGCTCCAGATCCCCTTTTTGTACCCTGACTATTGAACAGGCTCACTGTACAAGCCAAAACGCCCTTCCAGCAGTGCCACAACAATGCAGGATGAGGCAGCTTCTCATTCCTGTAGAGAACTTTGCTCTTCTATCAGATCCTGTTTTGGGTACTCCTACCCCCTTCTCACCCTCTCACTTTCAGCTGTTTCCTATCTCACATCCAAAGTCTAACGTGACCACCAAAGACTGGATCTCTGTGTACTTTGGGCTTTTCCATTTGATTTCACTGGATTTTGTATTTGAAGCAGTAATGGTCATTCAGCCTCAGTTTTCATTGCACAAAGAAAAGGACACAAAACTCTGTTTGATCTGCAGAAATCAAATTTATTCTGTCTCTATTTCTCTGTCTCTTATATGTGGTTGTTTAAAGCTTACATTGAAATTAAAATTGAAAATGCTGCTTTCATTCTAGTCATTGAATAACTCCTCCTTTCCTAATCCTTCAAGTGAGGAAAACAATCAGTACAAGGATATTCTGCATGTTGGGATTTTTGTCTATCTCTCCATAAGGATGATTAGCGAAATACTGTCTCTCCCTAGATTTACAATTTTAACATTAGATTAAAATCTTGTCTTTTGAGGGAAGGGTTGCTTTTGGAAACTATCAGAAACACCTTCTTTCAAAACCAGGGATGCTGTTTGCAGTAATTCACCAATCGGTCTTAAGAATTTTACTTATGAATAAAGGAGAACTTTGCTAAAGTATTGCTAAATAAGGTATCTACCAATTAAAAACAAAACACCTCAGTGCTCCCAAATTCCTTGCAATGCCTGTATAGCCATTAGATTGTAAGCTCTGAGAAGGTTAAATCTAATGTTATTCAAAGGCTGTTCCCTGAAGCAGATTCCCTTTGGTAGTAGAATCATTGTCTTGCTGTTTAAACATTCAGGCTTTCCTCTCTATTTCACAGTTCATAAAGCACCTTTATGGCACTGAGGTGGATTTTTTTCTTTCCCAAACAGAACAGAAGGCAGTTTGTTTTTCCAGCTTTGATTAAATCCTACATCCCACGAGCAGTGAACCTGTGATACTGCCCTACAAGTTTTAATTTTCTCCCTCTATTAAGATGCCAGCCCTGGAAGCCTCTCCTGCAGCCCCGGCGCGTTCTGCTCCGAGCCTGCCGTGAGCGTGGTGGGTCTGAGGTTAATGTGCACACAGCACAACTCATTAGCCCTGCATTACCATCTCAGCCAAAAATCAACATGATTGATCCAACAATATGTTTGGGCTTGGGACTAAGACTCAAATGAGGTCTCACCAAAAGCAAAGGTCAGCAACTTGGCACAAATTTCGCTGTGCACGGAGAAAGCTTTTATTCCAAACTATTCATCAGGGAAGGTACAAATGAGAACTAATATAGGCCTCATTAAAAATGAGTAGAGGAAACCCCTTGGAGAGGACAACAAGGCTCCATTGCTATCAAATTTATTTTCAGTTATTTTCTAAAGCTTTTATTTACATTACAGTAAATACAATGTGGAGCTTAAAGATAGCTGTGGGGCTTGGGGTTTTGGTGTCTCGTTAGACTAATTATCATGATGTGCACTATCAATTACTGTCCACTTAAGAAGAGAGGGTAATTCTGCAGGCAGAAATAAATCTTTGGAACTGAAGAATCTCGTGTAAAGGGAATAAAAGGATTTTTTTTTTATGAGTGATATTTTTTTAATGTTAAAACGCTGTTGTCAAAACATTTCCCATCTTAAAATAACACAATCATTACTTTAAGAGTGGGAGAGAGAAGAGGAATGATACATGAAACCTTTTCAATTGTGGATTTGTTTCAAGTCTTTCTTTCAAGGATTTCACTCATACTCAAGCACTTTTGCCACAGTCAATCCTTGAAATCAGAACTTCAGAATGTTATTTTACATATGGTATCAGAAGGCTCTTTCTTCCTCAGTGACGAAGGGTGTTGAAAATACTATTGATGCAACAATTAGACTGTATGGGAAATACTTCCCTGCAGTCTACACAGTTGTTGTGTTGCAATAGAATTGTCTAACAGCATTTTTGTAAGGGTTCTCATGGTATTATGGAGTATCATTTTATTTTTACAGGATTCAATAATAAGGCTAAAGGCTGGTATTAATAGCCTTAGGAATTTATTACATAAACAGAGGTTGAGCATTAAGATTGAACTGGATTTGTAGGGTAGGCACTGAGTGAATATCTTGCCACACTGAAAATTGTAACACATTTAACTTCTCCCTCTTCACTGTTCTATTAAAGCTCTCTTATTCTTCTGAAGGTCAACCCCTCTTTCCAACAGAGAACACAACTTCTCAAGATATATTTAGAAAATCTGTTTATTTTTTTCTGTTAACAGTTGTTTGGCAAAACAGCTTTCAAGGCATATATTGCTCCTGCTTGTACCAGCAGTGATGCTCTGCCCTTCTCAGAGCCCTCCAACATGAACCAGCTCATCTGTCCTAAAAGCACTGGTGGGTAGAGACAGCACTCTCACTGCAAGCTGAGTGGGTGAGTGTGATAGGGCAATAATATGCAAAAAGAGAAGAAAAAATCCAAATGTTTCCCTCTAAATTAGGGTATTTTAACTAAGAATAGCTCTACTTTTTCAGAAGTTTTCTCTGGGGATCAGCTGAGGGACCTGGAGGGGGGGGTGGGGGAAGAAGGGCTGCAGGCTTTTTTCTGGCCAGTTCTGCTGCTTTCTGATCTATTTATTCATGCCATTAATCAAAATGCTGAAATAGGAGTATTGTTATGCTAGAAAAAAAACAAAGAAATAATGACTGGGGTGAGAGGAATTCACACTAGGCCTGAAGGTCAACACTCCCCTAGTGGGCCCCTCCATTCCCCTGAAGGTGATTTTTAACTTCAGGAGACAAAATCAGCAAATGAGAACCAGGTAACTCTGAACAGAGAAAATGCAGCTTGATGGGAATTTAATGCCTGAAAAATCCAGGATTCTCTAAGACAGACAAACCCTTTCTTTTCAAGCTTCTAACACGCAGCCTGTAAGCAGAAAAATGCAGAAAAATGAGCAGAGTGCAAGGGCATAGCTCTTGCAAAACAGTGTTTGCCAGCACCCCCACATTGCACAGCAGTACTCGGGGTGGGGATGGAAGCACAAATCTCCTTGTCCCATGGAAGTGAAGTGGGATCCTGGGGCTGCAGGGTGTCCCTAGCACTGCTCGGGTCATCGATGGGGTCAGTGCTCAGGGTTTCCTATTGCTCAGACTGCATTTGCCTTGCTCTGTATTTCAGCTGAGTTTGCCCCATCTATTGCCTTAATAGCAGCTTCCTCACCCTGAATAACCACCCCACAGCATCCTCAGATGCCCAGGATGAGCTCCACATCTTCCTCAACCATTGTGCTGGTCTGGTTTCTCCCACAGTTTCTCCTGACCCACCACTGCTGGCACCCTGCTTGCATCAGTAAGAGGAGGCAGAAAAACACACTGTGCCAGTAGCAGATCACTGGTTTTGCCACTTAAGGGCTTAAAATATTTAAGGAAGGCCACCCTCTACTCCCCACTGCCAGCAGTGCTGGATATGGGTTCAGTAGAGACCTCTGCTCCCTATGCAACATGTTTTATAAAGGAGGTTCATGTTGCATTTAAATCATGTTTGAATACCAAAGAGCATCACTCCCCTAAGTCCTTCACTATCTTTCTTGCACTATTTTCTATCAGAGGCTGAGAGAAAAAATGAACCCTTTCCCCAGCTTCTGAAGGAAGAGGATCAAAGCCTTCCTTCACATCACACCTGTATCTTTGCAGAGTTTTTTTTCAAATGAACTGTATGGCAAATATGTTCGAACAGAGGTTTCAAACCTGTGCAGCCCCAAAAGGTGAAATGACTCAGCACATGCACGAGGGGAGCTGGACCCTTTTGGACAGATCAACTGCAGCTGCCAAGGCAAAAGATGGAAAGGCCCAACATCCTTTAGCAAAAATTTAGCAAAATCTAGGAAGAAAATACTTAGTCTACCAAAATCTAGCAAGCTCCTTGTCCAGCAAAATCCAACCCAGCCAAACAGCAGCTCCAGTCTGGATTATCCAGAACAAAGAGTTAAGTATTCATGCTGAGGCAGACACACTGTGCCAAGTAGCCAGTGCTCAGAGCCACACCAGGATGTGCTCCAGACCACACTAGGACATGGTCCCACATCTACCACCCTGTTCTGTTGGAGAACCAAGAGAAGCAGCTCCCACACCTCAGGCAGGCACTGAACTCCCCACTTCCTTTCAGCATCCTCCCCCCCCTTCAAGCTGCAGCCCAGCATTTCCCCTCTCAAACCCTACCCCGGGCTTGCTGACCAGATGTGCAGAGCTCCCTGTCACAGCAGAGCCACGTGGATCGATCCTGCTGTGGTTGGTGTCCCCTGTCTGCTTGGGCACAGAGCAGCAGCCACACCTCGGGCTCAGAATTCTTCCTGATGCAGGGAGGGAGAAGTTTAATAAAACTCTGTGGAGAGGAATGATTATAAAAAGGAACTTTCTCATCACTCCTAGGTTCATAGGAACAGTGATAGACATATGCTGTATTTTATGGAGAAAGCTAAGTCATCTGCAAGGACAGTCAGATCAAAGCTGAGCAGAGGGAGAGCTGGAAGGATGTGATTACCTCTGCTGGGATCTGACCAGAACTAATGCAGCCCTCGTGGGAAGGGCAAGGGGATATGCAGGGCCCAGTTCACACTGCAGCTCAACTTCTGCAAGAGTAATTTAATACCTGAAGGCTGTCACAGGCACAGCAGGGCTCACTCGCTATTTAACTGTGCTCTATAATTATCTGACAGAGGGGTTTTCCTTCACTACAACAACCAGCTGTACTGCAGAAATAGACTTTCAATTTCATGTTCTTCGTGCATTTACCAACATATTCCTATAGTTTTTCATTATTTATTTACACCTATTCTTCTTTCTAGTCCCCTTGCAATGAGCACTTCACTTAATTTCATTATTTGCTCGTCTCTCATTGGCATAGGAAGAAACAGCATGTAGGTTACAGATAAAGGCTGGCAAAGCCTTTAAAACAGTACAGTGAATGAAAAGGCTGTTTTCAGCCTGAGTTTTTCTTAATACAGCAATTTACTGAAGGCACCAAAAGCAAGGAGAGAACGATGTCACTGCTGGTAAAAATGGCCTGTGGAGGAACCTCACTGAAGCTTGGAGAGGAAATTACTCTTCATGCTATTTCAGGTTTACGTCTTTCCTAAGAACAGGCTGATCGTTATCCCAGATAATGAAGACTGTTAATGTAATTAAGAACCCTGTTCTGGTGTTTTACAAAGCAAACAAATAAGTTCCGGAATTAATAAGCTGCAAGGTTAAGTGACACAGGGCAAAACCAGAATTCTTCATTTGGATATAAGTGCTCCACAGCAAGTCATTAGCTGGTCTTTAAAAGTGTAATTTCTAATTTAAGATACAGAGAAGATTTTCCATTTGAGGTATGTGTAATCTCTAAAAGGTCAGATCAATTTTAAGATTATGTCCAGATCTATGTTATCAATATGAGAAATTGCATCCTTCTTTAACCACAAAAAACAGGAGAGCAGGACTAAATTGCCTTGCTCTTCTTCCTGGATATTATAGGTGGGTAGTATTTCCAAACTTGTCTGTAAATCCCTCACAAATGAGTTAGGCATTTCAGTAATAGTTTTTTTTTAGCAAACACCCATTTTTCTAGCAGTTTATTTATCTGGTTAAATCATATATTGATTTGTATGGGGTTAACAATCAGTACAACCCAAAGCTTGCTGTAGGCTCAGCCTAAACATGCACAGGTACTTTCAAGGCACAGAAGAGAGACCTGGGGATTAGCATAACCTGGATTTTATTCCTGGAAATGCTGCTGGTTCAAACTGTACAGCCTGATGAGGCAGCTACCCCAGAGAAACAGTGACACACTGCCTAATGAAGCAGCAGCTTCCCAAACCCCTCCTCCTCGCCACAGGTTCTCACTACTTGCCTTACACTGGGATTTGCCTGTGTCACAAAACCTGCAGAAAATTAATGGTGTCCCTCCAAAAGTAATGACTTTTCTACCAGGACTGCCGCCATCATGATGGAAGAGCTGGGAGTGCTAAGGGGAACATGTGCCATGCCACATTTTTTAAAATGCTGCCTAGCAGATGCTGTGCTTCATAGGGAGGTGGTTAAAGTCAGATACAAATAAATAAGATCAGAAAACATCAGACAAATAATGTTAAATAATAGAAAAATATTTTAACTATGAGGTGGGCTGGTGGTTTTCTCGTGCAGATATTTTAAGCTCACTTTTACAATTTGGAAATTATATAAAATGTTTTAACTAAAGATCTCCATTTCTATGAAAACTCATTTGTCTGTGATGAGAATAACAACATGGCTCTGTTGCTGTCTACTTATTTTGCTAACCTGTGAACATGTTTCCTAAGGAAATGGTAACATTTTCATTTCATACTGGGGAAGAAAAATAACCTCAAATACACTTTCATGTCATCTGCCTAAATCTTATTTGGACAGCTTGCACGTCTCACAATTTTCCTTTTATCACTAGCTCCTCTGAATTAGAGTGAGAGCAGGGAGATAAGTGTAATACTGCAATATCCAGCTCGATACTGAGATCACTCTGCTGTGACATCCTTGCACTTCAGCACTAACACAATGATATGGTTATCAACGTTTGAGGAGACTGAACAGCCTGTAATATATTAGCACACTTTTCATTTCAGAGATAGTGTCAGGAGCTGAAAAACAATTCTGGTTCACCATGCTGCTTTGGTAATTTCCCCTCAGGTCCTTTCTTTCTTCCCTCTGAAACCCACACCAGATTTGTAGGAGCAGCAGCACCCTCGCCCTGCACAGGCACAGCAGCATGAACAGGAACCAAGTGCTGGGGTTAAAATCTAGTGAGAAAAGCCTATAAGGTCACTTTTTCTGCACTTTCAAAAATTAATATTCTAAAAGACAACGTGCAGCAATTCCTATTTTTAAGTTTCTCAAAGGAGCTTTGAGATAATTTTAAGAAGTTCACTGCCTGCAAGACATTTGACATCCGGAGAGGAGAACAGTCTCTGGCTGCACAAGCGCTTTTTCTTTCTTCCAAGCCTACATGAAAAGTATCACTGGCACAGTGAGGACAGAGAGAGATGCACAGCTCAGGGTTCTATTTAGTTTTAGAGTTTTTTTTCTTAACTGACCCAGCTTGACGCTGGCGCCTGGCTACGGTTTCAGCTGAAGCCGGTCATGCTTTTGCTTGTGTGGCTGAAAGCTGAATTGGCAAAAGCTACCTTCACAAAGCCCCTTTTGCCAGAACACCTTTTTGTGTTTGCATTAAAGAAGAAAAAATTCAGATAAAGCTTTTGCCAACAATATTTTGGTCTATTGCAGCAGACGTTACAGAGTGATAAAATAAACCACCATTTCCTCAGTGTTTTAGCTCTTCAGAGCAGAATTTGCTCCTCATGAAGGAACTCAGCGGAGATGGGTAAGGAGAAGAGCAGCCGTGTCTGTTTCAGCTCCTCTGTAAGCCATGAGATGTGCAGAAGTATTAAAAAGAGGAGGGAGAAAAAGCTGGAGAAGACATTTCTACAAAGACTGAAAGTGTTTCTGGAAGAGCAGGAACAATACACATTTGGAAAAGCTCCTCAATTTAGATGACCTTGCTAACTTCTTTTTTATTTATCTGGTTGCTAAAAGTATCTATACTGGGAACATTATAAAAAGACAAGATCTGGAAAGATTAAAACACACATGTAACTATTCCCTCACGTTTGCACAACTGTTAAATGCCCAGGTCTTGCTGAAGTGAAGAGACAAACACAGGAAACACAAAGTGATGAGGAGTGCACACACTTCATTACAAACCAGCACTTGGTGTTGCTCTTAGTTACTGAGAAGTTTTAGGATGCTGGGGACTCTTAGAACTCCCTAATCCTTGGTCAGCTTGAGAAACCTTCCTCATAAGGCCAAGGTCAGGACAAGGCTACTTCCTTAATAACAGAGGGAATATGGCATCTCTAATCATTGCTTCTGGCTATTTTTCTCCTTGGCTACAAGAAGGCCACAGAGAACATTTACTTTCTTAAAGTGATGCAGAGCTCTCTATTTACCAGCAGACAGATCCTCACTGCCCACCAGGAATCTGAAGCTGGACTTGCAGGATGGAAGTTTCAGGTTGAAGACCACAAATTTAGAGCTGCCTCCAAAGGGAAGTTCAGTTAAGGTGGTGGAATCCTGTTAGCATGCAATGGCTTAGTATCTTAGATAACCTACTATTTATTTTAATGTTACCCACCTGAGGGAGGCTCCCCTAATGAATCTATTTTGGTAATGTCATGTAGGTTGAAGTTTGGAGCTAAGTTTAGAGCAGTCATATAAAAAATATCAAACCAGGAAACAGCTTAATTGAAGCAGAGAGTAATCACAGCAAATTACAGTGAAATTTCTATGGGATTACATTTTGCATTCCCCAAACAAGCAGAGGCATTCAGCTCACAATCCTCCCATTTTGCCAAGAATTCACTTTAAAGCTATGCTAAGTAAGTAATATAATATGATGCCATAGAAGCTGTCTCAAGAGTTACAGTGTAAGGTGCTTTTGTGACCCTGTGGGCAGCCCATGCTGGAGCTGGCTCCTGGCAGGACTGGTGGCCCTGTGGAGAGAGGTGCCCACCCTGGAGCAGGCAGGAGCTGTGATGCTGCTGGTGACCCACGCTGGGGCAGTTTGTGAGGAACTGCTGCCCATGGGAAGGACTCATGCTGGAGGAGTTCCTGGCTCCTGTGGGAGGGCTCCCACCCTGGGAGCAGTGTGAGGAGTCCCCCCCAGAGGAGGAAGGAGCAGCAGAGACAAGGTGTGATGAACTGACCACAACCCCATTCCTGTCCACCTGTGCCACATGGAGGGAGAAAGGTAGAGAAAATCACAAGTAAGGGAAGAAGGGAGGGGCAGGGGAAAGGTTTTTAAAACTTTGGTTTTCTTTTCTCATTACCCTCCTCTGGTTTGTTTGGTAATAAATTCAATAATTTTTCCCCAAGCCAAGCCTGTTTAGCCCATGATGGTCATTGGTGAATTATATTTCCTTGCCCTTATATCAACTTATAAGCCTTTTGTTTTCTTTCTTCTGTCCAGCTGAAAAGAGAGAGTGATACAGCAGCTTTGGTGGGCACCTGTCATCCAGGCAGATTCAATAACCACACTGGTATTCACAGAGACTTTCATAAATCACTGCAGAATTTCATCTCTTCCTACTATCAAATCCAAGTTTTTCACAAGGACAATGTGTGGTCAGCACATGCCTCAGCTGCCTTGAACACCTCCTCTGAAACAGTATATTATCAGCTGGCACATACACAGTATATGCAGGTTCTCTCTTTCATCCAGGCTTTAGAGGCAAGAGTCCAGTAAGGAAATAAAAATAATTTCACATCACATTTTGCCACATGTAGAGATTTTCTCTACTTTTCACAACAGATCTCCAACACAATAAAAAGGTGGGAACTTTTGACATCACTCTGTTACTACTGCACAGTTCTGGATGGTTTTTAGTGAAAAAAACCAAATTACGTTTTCAGTAACAATGTCACTGCAAATCTCTCAAGGCTAATTCTTGGTAACAGCCACCATAAAAACACTGGAACGTGCACAGAGTCACAGCCTGACCCTAACAAAGGCAAAACAAGTTTCACCGCTAAATTTAGAAAGACCTCAAAATGGTCCAAATTGAGTAACACAAAATAATATTTCAGCCCATAAGGGGAAAAAGAAAAAAAAGAAAAAAAAAAAAAAGAAAAAAAGGAAAAAGAGAGAAGCATTTGAATGTGATATTATGTATTAACTGTAAGAGGAAATTCATAAACCAGGAGCCATATGTCCACTTAAAATGATCCATGAACATTACACTTATCTACTACAGAGCAGTTACCCTTTCAGAGGAAAGCACTCTGCAACAGGAAAAGCCCCTTATGTTCAACTTTCTATAAGTTTATAGAAATATAAAAAGGAAAATAAGATTAAAGATCCCATGGCTGTATAATTTAATACTGCTAATTTACTTACCAATCCTTTGGTGTTTTAATCCCCAAATGGTTCCCCCAAACTTTTACATTTCTACAGCACTAAGCCAGAGTTGTGCTGTTGTCCCCACTCTGCCAGCTTGGAGGGAGGGACAGGAGAGACACAAAATCTGCCTGAAAGGCTTTGCAATCTTTGTGTCACTGCAAGTGGTGTAGAGTGACCCATGTTTTGCTAAAAATTAATGGTGTGCCTTCTTAAAGGACACTAGATAGAAAAATGGCACCTGTGCCTGTGGCTTCCATATTTCAATCTACAAAATCCCCAGAAGAGATAAAGCATACAGCATTTTTTTTTCAGGGCAGTTACAGTCAGTTTTCCACATCTGTGCTGGATGCACAGGTTGAAAGGGCACTCTGTACACAGTGGCCACTTTTCCACACACCCCAGCTGGATGGAGGGGCAGAGATGCTCTGAATGGCTGCACAGGCAGTAGATGGATGGGAATTATTTCTAGGCACAAATCTAACACTGCTACCATAAGCAAATCCACACTTACCAGTTGGTGCCTAAAAAGAATACTGAGGCTCCTGATTTAAAATCAGATTATCTAATACTGATACCATCCCTGTGCATTCATGGATTGTTTTTCCACAGGCCAACAGATCCCAAACTACTCTCAAAGTGATCACCAGGTTTTCTCTGCACATAAAACATTTTAAGACTCAGACTTTGAAAGATGGGCAAGAGCTGCAATTGCAAGCTCAGCCTGATAGGATGCTCAGCTCAAACACAAATTACAATTAAAGAACAAGCTCTCAGCTTTTATGGGATGCTCCAGATCATGCCCAGCTCCAGAGGCCAGGCACAGCAAAGGGGTGGCCCCTGGACCAAGTGAGCAGGCACTTCCCAAGCTGGGAGTAGGAAGGTGGCAACTCATACACATGATGGGAGTTCTAACAACAGGTGAACTCGAGGGCTGGTGTCAGTTTTTGTGACTCATGTCCCATCCTTGAACTTGACGTGAGACTTTTTGATCTCCCAGGAAAGTCTTTGTTAATTGGCATGTAGAAACAAAGACTAAGGGAACGCTATAGTTTTCTGCTTGTTTTTTTAAAGCACAAAAATTGGCATGTTTAGAAAAGAAAGGACTTCAAGGAAAGGAAAATCAAACCCCAGAATCTCATTTAGTCTCTCTGCTTCCAGACAAGGCTGAATTCAGGAACACAGAATAAGAGATAAAGAGCTTAGAAATGAAAATTAAGAATGTTTTTGTTACCTTTTCTGCAAGCCAGCCTAGATGCCTAATCTCTCGACTTCCAGCAATCCCTGTTTTACCCAGCTGGTCTCTGACCTCTGCAATCACCCTGGGGATGAGCTCATTGACACTGGAGTGGATGGCATTGAACCAGGCCTGGGCTGTAGCCGAATCTTTACTCCTGAGCACCACGGTGTGCTTGGCATCAGGTGAATGAACTTCAATAATTCTAGAAAAATGGGGGGAAAAACATTATGTTCATTCATATACTAATAGGCAGCTAAATTTATTGACTAGTTTAGTGAATGCAATGAGTTAAAAAGGATACTAATATTGAGATCTACCCCTAAAACTTACCTTTACAACACCTGAACAGAGTAAGATCATGTTAAGTGAAGCCAGGTTTCTACTGGCATTATGATAACATCCTTGAGAAGGGGATTTGCCAGTGCTGATGCAATCCCACATACAGCATGTCAACAGGAGTTTCAAATACAGAGGCAGGAGGAACAGTCACTGACATTGACACTGCTCAGAACTGCAAAGTGCATGGAAGATGACTGTGAGAAGACAGGGACAAGCTGCTGCCTTCCTTAGTTGGTTATCACAGCACAACCAGAGTTTTTCAGTGTGTTTATTTTATACATGCAGAGATAAATGAAAATCATCCTCATCCCAAACAGAGAGATTTTCCTAGGATTGTTCTGTGGTTCCAGTGAGGCCTGACCACAGGCCTGGCACAAATTGCCTTCTCCAGGAGTTACCAGCATCCCTGATGCTCCATTTTGATCCTGCTAACAGTGGTAACAAGAAAATGCTAACAACAATCATATGACTGCTGCTGGCAGGCACCTTTTACAGATTTTCAAGCTCGAGTAGAAGGAAAAGAGTTTTGTTTCAAAGAAAACATTCCTACTGGACTATCCTGTGGTTTCCACTGTGGTTTGAAAAGCACAACTGAACACAGTTTTCAGGGAAATGAATCCTGTTCGTTGTGGTAATGGGATGTGTGCCAACACCTTTGCTAACAACAATAACAAAAGTGCTTTGACAGGCAGCTGCAGCAATTTTGGCTTTGCTCTTACTGAAGTTATTAGTTATTGGTAGGGCTTTATGTGCTCTTTATAGCATTGTGGGCCATTTTACTTGAACATCTGGTAAATAACCCATAAAGTAATAGCCTGTTTTATCTTTATGTGGCAATTATAAAACAAAGCCCTGGTCATTGCCCATCACTCAACTCTGTATCCTACTTGTGCTTTTTTATTATAAAAGTACAGTGACAGCCCCAAATGTTACCCTCCCAAATTCGACCTGGGATCTGAGCCTGTACTTCTCTGGGACACACAATGACTCCTTTCTGCAGCAGAAAATTAATTAGTTCAGTGGAATTTATTCAGGTTGAAGTTCATAACAGTACTGTAATTCAAATATTTGTGCAATACAAAATCCAGCAATTTGGAGCTTAATTAAGAGGTTTTAATTATTTGGTTAAACCAGAGCAGAATCCAGAACAGAGGGTGACTCGATCTGTACAGCTCTCTGGGGCTCAGAGAGGAAGGATCCCTGGTTTCATGTTTGTCCATTTTAAGAAGGGGAGGTTTCCACGTAGACACTGTTCTAAATATAGAAAAGGTCAAGATTTTCCAAACTCAGCTGAACTGTTCAGGGTCTTAAATCACTGGATAGCTTAACTGGCTTGATTTTTCAGGAAGCACTGAGCCAACACAGTAATGCATGTTTCCTCAGTAAAGCTGCTGCAGCTCAGCATTATTTGAAAATTAATGTTCTTATTTAGCCACTCCAGGATGCACCAAATTTTCAATTTCAGGTACCAAAGCAAAATTCCTTGATACATGATGGCAGTCTTGTGAACTACAAAACTATATTTATAGATAGGCACATTCCAAATCACACTCCTATTTTTTCTGAACTGCTAGAAACAACTATCCCCTTCATGGTTAGGATTTAGCCATTTGTGTCCACTGATCATTATGATCATGCACAGCTACCATACTCCAGTCTGTCTTTCCATCACCAACACAGCTTTCCTACTTCTGAGCCCCTCTGTGACTCTGAACTGGAGTTGGAACATGTTCTTGTAGGCAGTTACCACCAAAAACAAACTAGACTGGTCTGGATTTTCAAAATACATTGTGGTAATCAGAGAAATGTTGCTTAGAACTTAAAGAACAGTTTTTGGCAGGAGATCTTACAGCCTTTCACAAATGAGGTAAGTGACAGCATCCTCATTTCACCAACAAAAAAGTGGAAATGTGAAGAACCCAGACAAGGCAGGGAACAGGCCAGGAGCAGCAATCAGGATTTTCAGTCCTCATTTCAATCTCCCAGTTTAATACTTCTTTTATAAACAATAATTATTTAGACAACACAGCAGTACTGTGCTGCGTTTGAAAAATGTTAACACACCATATAGTGGGTGTGAAACAATGCTCTTTACAAAGCCTGTGGTTTCTACAAGGGGACTTCCACCTACAAACTCACTGCACATCATGTGCTGAACACAGACTCTAAAGACTCAGAAGAAAGTGCTGCTTTTTCAGTTGCAGAGGAGCAGAAGCAAACTTGTGTCATTTCTTTATAAGTTAGAGTTGTAGCAGGTTTTGACTCAAAAATAAATTCTTGAGAACTGAAAGAGCTTCCAAATGGCAACTTCTTTACCCCCAGTTTGTGAATCCTTCAAACAAGTGGATTACATACAAACAGGTATTTTAGTACTTGGGCCTTCATCAAAGTGTATTTTTCTTGATGGTGACTATTTAAGTATTTGTACAAGAGTTCTATCCCCTAAAATAATGAACATTTAGTTAATTGTTAACAGTTCTGTCTAAGGGGTTCTAAACCATACATATTCTTTCTAATAGCTATATATTTAAATGTGATATCAAAGTCTAAATTTTAGCATACATATGCAGACACACATACTGAATCATGCTTGCAAAAAATACTCATCCCTCAGTGACTTCTGATAGAGCTAGTTTGGGAATGCTTGTCAGTCACCAAAGGTTGATGGTGATGCACTAACAGCTACAGAAAGTCTTCCTTGTTCCATGAGCTGAGTAACAACATGACTGGACAATACTACTACACTTCTCAAATTTTAGTTCAAAACAGGAATACTTGCTGCTTTGAGCATGCTGAAAACAATTCTTTTTATCCACAGCAATTGTCCACCCCCAGCAATACATCTGCAAGCATCACTTCTTAGCAAGCTGCTACCTAGGCCAACTTTTATTTACACATCCTAAAGTCTAAATCCTCAACTGTCTGATTCTGCTACAGGCAATTCCTGTAAAATCTGGACTAGAAAATCTCAGGAAAATAAGCTTGCAGATTTCCAACAAAAACCTAGAACTCCTGTCTCCACAGTCAACTAGGATGGAGATACTAAAAGAAACTTTAAACCTTCCCAGAAACCTGGGTTCTGACTGCAATCAGATGCTGAAAGTGCTGCATCCCTATAAACTCTTTCCTTTTCTGCCTTTCAGCCCACATTGCTTTGATTCACCAGTCCAATTGGATGGTGCTTTCTGTGTAGCAGCTGACTGATGGCATTTCCACACTTTCTGAAAAGAAAAAAAATACCGGTGACCTTAGTAAACTCCAAGACTAAGGCACTTAAATGTTTCCAGCAGTCTAGCCATTATATTTTTCATTTGCTCCTTGGCCAAACTGACCACCTCTTACTGACTTCTATTTATCTGCAGTTCAGTGATAAAGTTCCTTTAATTCCCCACTGAATTGAAATATTTAGGGCAATGCCACAGCTGTGTTTATTCTCACACTCCACCACAGTTATGTAAATACTGCATATGGAGCTGTTTCTGATAAAGCCCATACCAGCCCAAAGGAATTATATGTTAGCTCGAGATGACTGCCAAGATGCGCGGCATCTCTCCAGCTTGGCAATGCATATGAATGATATCACATTTTCTCAGAGATCATTTGGCAAACCTTATAATAAAAGAGTAATTTTCTCTCTCCTTCTCAAAGACCCTCAGTGAGCTGAGGAGTGTTTCCAGCATCCCCTTCTCCACCCGCAGGACACGGGGGTGACACAAAACCCAGAGCTTCCAAATGCCGTAACCTGGCACGTAAGAGGAAAACCTCCCTCTCCTCATCAGACTTTTCACTTCACAGAGGATCAGAAGTTAAAAGCAAATGTTTGGTAGACCATACTCATTCCATATTTGATAAAGCTTCTTTCTGTAGGAGTGTTCATTATCTAAGAAATACCTTTTATCAAGACTCTTGAAAGTACTTCTGCCACCAGCATTGGCTCAGGACCAAATCAGGCACTGAGTTACACTTCATGACTCTTCCTGGGTCAGATTATATATTCAGTGACTGATTAAAGTGTGGAGTAAATCCCTTGAAGTTAATGATAAGCTGGAGCCAGAGTTATTGAAGTCCATCACACTACTTTGATTCTGTACTGGCACAGAGAGGGACAAAACAGTCTGTCACTGACTTTGCAAACCTAAAGATTAATCAAAGGCCAAACTGCTCATTCTGTCTCCCCATGAAACCACAGTAAGTAATTTTGTTTTTTTCTGAGTGTACAAACATAGGAACCTTTCCAAGAAAAGGGGGGATTTAGGAGAACACAACCTGATTTATATTTAAATAGTTGTAGGTTTTGTTATAAAATAAATTTTAAAAAACTTTTAAGGTTCTTTTGAATTCTACATGCAGCATCAGGAGATGAACCAGGAACAAAATACATTAAAATTAAGCAATGGAAACTTTGGGCTTAGTCTGCAAGGAAAATATTCCAGAGAGACACTCAGGCTTGCAATGAATTCCTCAGCATACTCTCTGAAGAAGCATCTTCATTTGATGAACCTAAGTGGAGGTGAAAGCAATTTTACCAAGCAAGTGCTACTTGGTAATCAAGTGGAATTTTTCTATGTGACAGGCTCTCGGTCCCCTCACTGTGAGAAGGGTACTTGCTGTATTAACAGTTACTTGGTGACTTTCAGCTTACAGTGCTAAAAACGATGTAGATACTTTCCTGGGAGCTGGACTAGACTGATGTCCAACCAGAAGGTGTATATATATCACTAATGAGCTGTCACAGTTGATTTCGTTTCTATTTGCCACCAGCTGGGCTTTAATAAAAGGAATATCAGTGGAAATGTGCCAAATGCAAGTAAAGAAAGGATTTGGTTCTGCAATGGACTTGCTCACACCACTGCCTGCAGATGCTGAGCAATCTGCAGAGACAGCAGACCCTGCCTTCTCCATCCAGAGCCACCACAAAAGCAATGGAATTGTTTTTAAATGTATATGGATATTAAGGAGCAGGACTCTTACACCATAGTGCCCAAAAGACCTCTTACTCTTTATTTCTTTATTTTTTCTTTTATATTCTGGTTGAAATTGAAGTGAATATTGGTAATACAGGGATATAGAGTTCAGCTTCTTCACAGTGGATTCAACATAAAACAACAGCAAAAGTGCTGTTTCAAGGAGCAGTTGGGATCAGTTATTTGGGGAAAAACCCAAAAGAAGCATTATTTCATAGAGATGTTGGGAATTTCATTTAACTTTAGAAGATGCTGAAATTTTAAGAACAGAAGATGTTTGGTATACTTAACACACTGACCACATCTTCTTGAAGCAGCTGTTTCCCTGAACAAAAGCCACAACCAAAGTCAAAGCAGCAGCAGCAAAGCAAACCTTCTGCATCTGGAACTGCATCTGGGCTTGGTAAAGAGCAGCTGGTAATAGTGGCAAGTGACCCCTCAAATGGAGAAGAGAGTGGAGGGTCTCATGCTGCTGCATAAGTAAGAGATCACGGGTTTGGAGATAAAGCAGATGTCTTCTGAGAAGAAATGCCACTGCTGCTGTTAGGAAGTGCTGTAGTAGGACCCAGGAAAGAAGAGGATGTGATCCACAAGCATGGGTATGGAAACAGGAAAAATTAGTAGGGCTGCTGAGAGATCAGCTGTGTTTTGTGATGAATTGTCACAGAAAAAAGTCTTGCCAGAAGAGAGAAACGGCAGGTCCTTATCTAGCAGGGTATGTCTCCATATCTCATTACGGTATAGATTGACTTTTTGGCTTCCATGATCAAGAATCCCAGGGATCATTGCTTACTTGCAAAGTGAAGCAAAACCAAAGCCACAAATTCCTTCTGGATCAATTTCTAGCCTGAGTGCTGTGGGGACAGGCCCCACCTGGGAGCCCGTGTCCCAGAGAAACTGCCAGCTTCTTTGGGGACAGTGTGCATGGGTCACCTCCTGACACTTTCACAACTTGCAGCAGACCCATCTTCCCATTGAACAGACACAGAGACTGACAGAAAATTTGTAAGTGATGAGAAGTAGCAACTTCAGCAAACTCTTACTATAAAGGATAAAGGGAATTTCCATCAATAGAAACATAGGAGAAAGCAAGTGAAAAATGGCCAGAGGGTATTAAACCAGCAAAGTATTCACACACAACCTGAGCACTGAGGATCAACCTCAGCATCTACCAACACTGAGCTGGGGCACCTCTGATGGCAGCTCACCATCAGGACTCACTCACACTGTGGATGTATTTGCTGCTGACTACACAAGGTGCAAGAGGGAGCAGCTTTAAATACACCAGCTGAAAATCCTGCTCCTTAATTAATGGCAGATCAGACAGGATCAGAGCTGTGAGACTGAAATCCAATTTGCAGATGGGCTGGTAGGCAAAGGAAAGCCCAGCACTGAGCACAGAACAGCCTGTGCTGGAAAGGAAGGCAGGAAAAAGAGCCTCGAGGTTGTCATTCTCTCCAAGCCATAACACAAAAACAGTGGGGACTGGGAGCATAGCAGGAAACTGAAAACCTTGCACATCAACTTTCATCCTTTGGGAGATCTTAGAGGTCTTTAAACTGCTCTTCAACATTACTTATCAGCAGCTTGGATGTTCACACTTACACACCTTTACATACAGATGCACAGAAATCCATGATTAACTATTTGTTCTCCTCTTCCCTGCAGCACTCCCACTGTGCTTACTTTCCCTTTATTCTGTGACATAGTTCTTGGATCACTTCTCTTTCTCCATCTATCCAGAGCTTTGGGTTTTTTCTTTTTTACAGAAGTGTTTGTTAAGTAAAGTCTGCTGCAGACTTTTTTCACTCTCTGGGTTTGTTTCTCTGTCTTGCTGGTTGGCTTCTTCTTTAATCACTTTTTCTTAATTTGTGCTCTTTTCTTCCCTCCACGAATTTCTCAAGGCAGTTCCTTTCTTTTGTTGTTCCCCTTCACCTGATTAATTTCTAGTTCCTTTGTTCGTATTTCCGTTTCTCAGTTCAACCCTCTACAGTTGAAACTGATTGGAAAAATCAAAATTCTTTGACTTTTTCAAAACTCCCTTAACTGAAGCAATGGCTGAAAATAACCCAAAATGCAACACAAAACCCCACCAGCATGTGTTTGAGTTGTTTTTTTCATTATTTAAATATTTTCACAGGAAAAAGTACTTTGATTAAAAGTTTCTTAATCAAAAATCCAGCTGAAAGAATTCTTCCAGCCTTAGTTACTGCCACCTCCTCATCACCCACATCCTTCTCCCCACCCAACTCACAGTGACATCTTTTATTCCTGAACAGGTCATGTTCATCCCAGCTCACACATACACACACACATATACATGAAGTTTTATTTACAGACACATATATGCATGCAAGCACAGACACTGCTTTTGAGGTTTACCCATTCCTATTTGATTTATGCTGGAGATGGGAAGGACACCAGGAGCTCACCTGTATGGCCCAGAAGGATGGGGAAGAGAGCAAGCCCCATGCCATTATGCCAGGAGAAAAGATTCATCTTTTTTATTTTTTAGAAAATGAGACATGCCTAGTCCTAAATTCACCAGGACTTGCAGAGATTGAAGGTCAGTCATGACATGCTGTAACTATCCAGCTCTACACTGGTATCCTCAAACACCCTGCAGGAAAATTCAGGGGTTTCCACTGTGTCCCCAGATTTTGGCACATCTCCCAGTAATTCAGTTCTCAAACCATTGCCCAGAGACTACAGCAGTCTTTAGGACATTAGAAACCTATTTTAACATGATTTAACAGAACAAGAATTAAATAATGAATAAAAAAGTAATGAAGTTCACACTAGTTTAGTGATTTGTATCAAAAAAGACAAAAATGCTCACCTTTACGGGAGGGATAGTCCAAGATAAGTGTCTGATCTCAGTGGCCTTTCAAGAAAGATGAGAAGAAACTGAGGCTAAGAGAAAAATTGGTATGACCCATACTAAAACTGTTTGGCTGATGGGGAGTTTCGCAAAGGATAGAAAACAACTATTCTGTACAATGAAAAATAAATTTAAAAATCACCCTTTCTGCCTAGAGGCTTCAGAGCTCCAGATCCTACAGGTTTGGAGAACTGCCCCTTATCAAGATAGATGACTGCAGCTTGCAAAATGCACCAGCAATTGCAGGGCTGCTTAAAAAGCAGATGATGTAGATGACAGAGAACTGTCAGACAACAAATTATAGTACCATTAATTATTAAACCTACCAGTTAATGAATTACTAATTGTGGCAGTTAATGACTAGCCCCCAAAGTACTGTTATGAGAGAAAAAATGCAAGGTTCCAGGTTTCATCTGACAACCCTAGCCCTGAATGCACTGACCCTGGCTACTGAGAAGGGTCCCACAGCCATGCAATGTATTGAGAAGGAATCTGCTCCTTCCAATAAGGAGCAGATTCAGTAAGCAGATGAGCAGTTACGGCACAGGAACACAACAAGAGACATCCAGCTTCACAAAAAGCTGGATTTGAATTCATTACAGTGAAATAGCTGGAAGGTTCAAAACACATGTTCATCATGACTGTAAATTTGCAGCCTTTTGTAGGCAAGGCTGTAACAGAACAAGCACACTGATAGCACAGCAGGGTGATTTAAGGATGAGGGGAGTCAACCAGAGTTTCACCCTGATTATCGTCACTTTTGTTCTTTTCTGGATTTGAATTACACGCTTTCAAGTTGCTTTACTTTAATGTTGGATTGTTGATACAGTAATCTAAGGAGATAATAAACACAGTACACTAGGAAAAAAAAACAACAAATGCTAACAAAAATTCTTGATATAAATCAGACTGACTCGATCAGGCTCAATGACTTCTTCAAAGGACTTATTCATACAGTAAAATATGTCTGTAGCAATAATGATAATTAACTGCTATGTGCCTTTCATCCAAGGATCTCAAGCTGTAGCTCATAACAAAACTATGAATTAAGTATGGTCTCTGCCTTTCAGAGGTTCTACAGCTGGAGAGCAGCTCAATAACAACACAAGGAGCAAAGCACAAATTCCTTGAGGAGATGTGGAGGGTGACTTTTAATACTGGTAATGCACCCATTCTTTATCTATGCTCTATCCCCCATGCAGACATAACTTAATTGTCTTTCCTTTGCCTACCTCCAACATACAGTAACAGAAAAAAGGCCCAAGTTTCCTAAACCAGAGCCCAATCCAGCTATATCTGTACTGTGCACTAGGGAAAAAAAAATTCCACCTCCCCAGGAAGCCCCACAGAGCTGCAGATGTCCACCCAGGACAGCTCCAGTGTGTCAGCAGAGCCAGCAGTGGTGGACATGGGCCATCACCTCCTGACTCCTTGGTGCAGGCTCAGCCTCTGCCCAGCACCCAACCCCATCTGTGCTGCTGCTGCCAGTGTTATTGACTGCTCTCAGTGCTACCAAACTCCCTCCTAGGAGGCAGAAAACAAGGGAAGTGTGACCTGTGCTCTCCAAGAGTAGCTGTAACTCATTCTGGTTCTCTGGTCACTCTGTGGCAGAGCCCTGTCCTCTGTGAGCCCCAAACCATTCCTCCAACAGCAGAGAAAAACCCAGGCTGCAAAGGTGCACCCCTAAGCTCCTTTCTCCACAGGTCCCTGCCAGGAACCTGCTTCAATACAGATTTCCCACACAATACCAGAACTCTTTTGAGTACCCACCTGCTCCAGCACAGACTCCTCTATGAACTGCAGGTGGATCTCTGCATCCCTGGGATCCTCCACAGGCTCAGGGACACAGCTGCCTCACCATGGGCTGGCTGTACCATGGGCTGGAGGGGAATCTCTGTTACATCCCCTGGGGCACCTCCTGCCCCTCCTTCCTCACTGACCTGCCTGTCTGCAGGGCTGTTTCTCTCACACATTCTCACTCCAATCTTATCTGGCCACAATTACATCTGCAAAGTAACTTTCTTATTTTCCTTTTTAAATATGTTACCACAGAGGTGTTACTGTGATTCCTGATTTGGCTCAGCTTTGACCAGCAGCAGGTCCATCTTGAAGCTGGCTGGCATTGTCACTGCAGGACATGGAGGAAGTTTCTGGCAGCTTCTCACAGAAGCCACTTCTGTAGCTCCCCTGCTACCAGAACCTGGCCATGCAAACCCAACACACACCTATAGAACAGACCTGCTTAATTTTATCTTCTGATTGTCATTCTCAGTCCAATCCTGAAATGGACAATGATATGAAAAGTTCACTCCTGGGAATGTATCTCAATCCATTTCTCCTAGCTTCCAGACCAAAGCAAACCTTTCCCACCAGAGAGCCAAATCCTGCCCATGAGTAACCCAATCAACTGCTGAAGTTCCCTGTGAGGATCACACTGCTCTGGACTCCTGATACTGGAAGAAGACGATGTGTGCACACCAAGTGCTGACAGCATCAGGCCCACACCTCCCGGGTTTGGCTGAAAGATGTGCAAGCACAATTTTAGGGTGACGCCAAAGGAGAGGAGAAAACCTTTTCCATCCACACAGGATTGTCTCATTTCTTCAGGGAATGTTGTCTCCTCTGTTGTGTACAGAAATACCTTTGTACTATGTCCCAAGATTTTAAAAACACCAACAGAAAAAATTTCACCTAAGAGACCTTGTTTATCTCCTGTTCCTTAATATCCTCACCAGAAATTGATGAAAAGCTTTCTACACTGCAGCAAGATTTTCTGCTTATTGGTATTACTATCCACGATCAGTTCCACATGTCCCTTCATTAGGAGGTGATGCCCCTCTGTGAGGCCTGACATGAACCTTTGCTGCTGCCACCAAAAAGGTCACTTACCAATGAAAACACGGGCTAACAACTGATTTAAATAGTAATTATTTTAACTAGTTTCTTCCAGCCTAAAATATAACAAGCCCTACACCTAGAGAAGAATGGCATAGGTGCTCTGAATATTTTCTCCTGTTGCCATGTGTTTATTATTTAAAAAAAAATCCTACACACTAATTTTGGAATTGGTTTGTATTAAGGATCTTCTCCTTGGTATCTTACAGCTTTTTTTATCAGGTAACAGAAAAGACAATGTACAATCTCCTCCAGAGTAAACCCACAGGCAGAGTAGGTAAAGGAGACATCTGAGAACTGCTGGCTCTAAAATCATCAGACTTCACTTCTGCTCCAAAATAACAAGCTCACCAAACCATCTGAGAGTAGACATGGACTTGAGAATCTTGGAACTGGAGTCAATCTTCCATGAGAAGAAAAAAATTCTATGCAGGGCTACCAGCTCTAATGGGAAAAGCAATACTCCTCCATGCCCATTAAATCCACATTTCACTGCAGCTTTCTAAGAACTGGAGATAATTCAGTTCCTTTTGAGTCCCTTAGAATAGATATCTTCTCATGCTGAACATCAAATCAGTTCATCCAGGTCCCAGAAGGCCTGCACTGAAGAAATTACTGTGCTGGAAAACTCAGGCTTTCCATGCCCACACTTGCTCTTAAATGAAAATTAGCCCAGTTATAGTCCAAAGGAGCCCTTTAATGGTCAACATATGCTTTGGTATCCTGCCAGCAGAGCTCTCTTAAAGCCATCCAGCAAAGTCACACCATCAGTTACAAAATCTATGTGTGTCAGGTCACTGGGTTATGAAACAGAAGTGTTGTAAGCATGTAAGGACATGGCTTAGGTTCTGCTGTGAGCAAAGATAAAATTACTTTTCTGGCATCAGGTAACTGTCTTGGAAAGCATTCCAGTGGGAAAGGGTCACTGCATTGTAATAGTATCTATACTGGGAAATAGGAATTCCAGCTTTCAGAATTGTTGAAAACCACTGAAACCAATAAAGATGCTAATCCATGGGGTGGTACTACAACACAGCAGCTAGCACAATGGTGAGGTACTGCATGCTTGGATGGAAAAATCCATCTTAGACTGCACTGTGCTGGACTACAGTAAAAATCAGAAGTCACTCTTTCCACAGGAAATGACAGCAACACAAAATGAAAACCATGATAACAAGCAACATGACTCTCCCACACATTACTTCCTAGTAACACTGAAGAACACACACATTGGTAGCATACTTCAAAAAAGTCAGCTCCACTGCAGAGGTATCATTAGCAATGAGTGTGTGTGAGTCCCTCTCAAACCAGCTGAGGGCCAGGAGAATGACAGAAGGTGAGATCCACTATAAAGCCAAAACATATGAGAAAATAAAATCAATGCAGGCAAAGTATATTATATTGTATTGATTCAAAAAATGTGACCTGTAGGACTATTTTTAAAATGCGCTCCTATGGCAGAGAGAAAGGCAAACTCTCAGACAAGTGATACATCTTTCAAACCTTAAACTATGCAGACATATGTGGGAAAAAAAGTGGCCAATATCAATAAACATCTTGATCTAAACTGAGAAGGACTGCTAGGGTTACTTCTGGTTTACAATTACACTTCTGTAGCAGTCAGTTACCACTGACTACAGTGGCAACCACCACATGAGATGAAGAGTCAAGGCAAAGTAAAGCCATTTTAAGAATGAAGCACAGAGAGGGAAAATTAAAAAACCAGACAAGTATAAAAAGGAAAGACAGAAAACTACACAGATACTATTAAAGTTTCTGAACTGCAGTGCAAGAGATTACAGAGAAACCCATCCTTCCCAAGCCACTTTTTGCTCTCCCCATTTCTCCTTATCCTTCTCTGCAAATGAAAATGTAACTTTTGTTTATGCCTATATGTAAATACTGAGAATCAAAGGCATTGCACCCAGCTTCTGAGCACTGCAGAAAAATGAAAAGGCCATTATTTGGATGGAGAATTAGTCATGACTTGACTGTTCCCTTTTTTATTAGCAGCTGTTAGAGAAAAGGGATCAGGGAATGTGCTGGTGCAGTGCAGCTGTTCCACATATGTTATAAATAAAGGCTGGTAAAACCTCATTCTATTTTTAACTATAAGAAAAAAAAAAAAAACAAGTCACAAAAACTCCACATTAATGCCTTTTAAGTGGAACTTTTCTCTTCTTCTTGACTTTAATGTCCAGAACTGAATACTCAAACCAGACCATTCTTAAAACAATATTCATTAAAAAAAGGAAAGAAAATGCAATTTAGTGGAATCAGATTTAGCCAGCCTGGAGGATGTAACCAATTAGTGTGTACAGTGTCTTTTCCTTCAAAAGCAGACACTTAATCAGGATGAAAACAATGCCCTGGGATTCTATTTCCAACAAAAAGTTCTGGATTACTGCATCGAAGTTTCTCTAGCATGACCCAAAGGCCTCACGTGGCTCAGACACCACCACCCACCCTGCCCAAAGCTTCCCTCGCCGAGCCCGCTCCTGCTCACCCACCCCAGCGCGGAAACACCAGCAGCTCCAAGGGAAAGTGGATCCCAGCCCCAGGCAAATCCCCACGCACCTGTTCTCGGGGTCTGACACTGCCATGTTGCGTGTCACGTAGCACATCTTGAGGGGGATTGTCTTCCTGTCCCTGTGGATGGAGAGCGAGAGCTGCGCCGCGGGGTCAGCAGAGGCACAGCCCAGGCGCGGGGACTCGGGCGGAGGCGTCTCCCACCCGATCTCTGACACAGGAGAGCCCTTCTTCACATAGGGGGTGGCTTCTCGCATGTATTTCACTATGGAAGAGAGAAAAAGAGATGGAAAACAAACAATAAATGAATATTCAGGAGTTGCAGGCCCATGTGAGTTCTCTGGACTGGTGTTAACCCCCAACACTGTCCATTATTTCTGCTCACCAAGCATCCCAGCACGGGAAGCTGTGCAAATAATACAGAAGATGGAGATGTGCCTGCTGCCTGTGTCAGTATGATGCTATGAATAAAATGGGGGAAAAGAAGAGAATAGGCAAAGCAAGAACACACAGCCATACAGTGTAAGGCCAGGAGTGCCATCCCACCTTTCTGTGACAGTGGATAAGCAGTTGTGCAACAATTGCTTCCCACAGAAGCCATGAGCTGTCTGAGGTACAAGGATGTTTTAAAGAAAGACATTCAACTAAGCAACAGTGAACCTATTATTTCCTTATCTAAAATGTTCCAGCAATACTTCCACTGATTCCAACTCACATCTTGCTTCTGGTTCACACTTGTCAGTGTCCCATCACTGATCTCAACAACTATTTCTGCTTGCTGGGAAGCAGTTTTAACTAATCTACTCAGACATATATGTATGGAGTAAACAAAAACCAATTCACTTCTCAGCCTTCTCTTGGGGAAATAAAAATTGAGTTTGAGACTTTTGTAAGAGTGAAGATGTCAGCTTAGATCTCAGCTTCTTCCAGGCTTATTTCCTGAATGGATAGGAAAAGTGAATGTAGGATTCTGAAATTATCTTACTAAAACCCAATACCTCTTTTACATATATATTTCATATTCCCCTCTTTATGCAGGCAAATACTGCAACATTTTTCTCTTGTTTTTTAATTCTTTTGGTAGTTAAAGCTCAGTTTTGCTATTGATGTGATTGGCAAATCTGCCAGCCCCCTCCCCCTTCACAAACCTGATGGAAGTCACACAAGACAAGATGTCCCATTTAAGTGCCCTGATTAAGCCAATATTCCCTGTGCCCACAGCTGTGGCTGCATCACTGGCTGCTGCCACTTGATTGTACCCACAACTCAAACAGCAGTGACATGACCTGAAAGGGCCCCGGTATTGTGAACTTACTTGGAGAACTTATTAAAATGCTGTGAGAGAACATTTCAAGGAAATGGTGCAGATCATTGTGTCAGCACAGCTGAAGAAGCTGGGAATGACTGAATAACAAAAAAGGTGGGTAAATAACAAAAGGGCATTGTGGTGAAGGATGTTAAATTAAGGAAGGCCAACTGAAGTTTTTGAGCTCAAAATGAAAGCAAGAGAAGTATTCAGAAGAATGGAGAAGAACAACAATGTTCCTGTCAAAACCACAGATCAGGTGATAAGCTTCAGCAGCACTATTTTCAAGGTACTTCATAAAAATTTTACCAAGAGAGAAACCATTACAAAACTAGAGTCCAGGCTCTGTGAGCACCTATTGCTACTTTTTCTCTAAAACACTTTAGTGCCCACCTGGCCATTGTTCATTTTATCCTTTTAAAAAAATCTGTGAATTTCAATCAGGACTTCTGTTTAGGTATGTTATGGGATATTCCTTTTTGAGAAGGACCATTTATGATTTATCAGAAAGGCTGTCCACTCAGCACTGAGTTTTTATTTCCTTGTCCAATCCTATTCTGAGTATTTTCTTAGATTAATTTGTTCCCTTCTCAGGCAAGAGTTGTCACAGAATTCCATCAGGCTTCCAGAAACTATTTCAGGCAAAAAGAGATGAGACTGATTTTTTTAAAAACTTTTTTAGATAGCCACTTAAAGTCCACTATCTAAAAACCTGTGTCACTCAACTCCCCAAACCTGTGCTCATCCTTGGGTACTCCAAAAATTACATGATTTTCAAAGGTGCTGAAAATAAGCAGTTGTTGCCAGTGTCACAGAGATGCTGGTTTCAGCAGTCAGCATCTCAGTTGGGATGTACTCACAGCCTCAGGGAAGCCAAGAAACAGAACAGATACAGATGTGGTGACTCCATTCCTGTTAACACTGAATGAACATGACTTTGTCATTAATTTACATGGGCAGAACAGCTGAAGCTGTGAAGATCACGTTCAACTTCAAACAGAATTTTGGTCCCTTTAAAATTAGAGATTAATGATGGATCTGTTGAAAAAAGTAATCAGTCAGTTTTTGAACCCTGGTGCAGTGACATGCCAGCAAATGTGATTCCCAATAAAAGTCCAGGTCTCAAGAGTGTAGCTGTTGCATCTGTGCTATTTTTGTCCTTTTTCAGTTGCAGCTATATCCATTCAACCTCAGCATATTTTAATTAAGAAGAGGAGAGAGGGGCAGGGGGAGGAAGGAAGTTGAAGTAAAAAATTTGGCTGAAAACCTAAGCAGGAACACAAAATGTGGTTCAATTCTCCAGAGATGGGACAGAAGAAAAGAGGCAGCCCTTCCATGTGCAAAAAGCCAAGTTTCCATGCAATGTACCAGTGAATTCACGGCAGACAGCTGCAGAGTTTCACAAAATCCCATGAAAAAGGAAGCAGGAGCAGGGGGAGAGCAGAAACACAATCCTCTTTCCAGAAACTGAGTCTCAAACACAGCAAAAGCCAAGAAAACTATCTTGAGGAAGTACAGCCCATGAAAATTCCCTCCAACTTCTGAACTCACAGACACCTAGTTTCTACTAGATCTCAACAGAAGATGGTTGCTCAGCCCCAGGGACATGAATAAAGAGCTATTAATGCACTGATAAACTACTAACACCATCTTAATATAAAACTCTACAGCAGAATGAAAAATGAAGTAAATACATGCTTTCTGCGAAAAAAAAAAAAAAAAAGGCATTTTTCTAGCTTCTCCTAATAACATCCCACTTCCTACTAAACACAAGCACAGCTCTCTGGATTCATGGCTGAATTCTGCTGGGTTTTACAACGCAGGCTTTATGGCTGTTGCATATTTGGGTGTGTTTCATATTTTAAAAGCCCCCAAATGTATACATATAAAAGCACAAATATAATACAGGAGTGGAACAGGTGGCAGAATTTAATCCATTTCTATAATTTTTTGTTATTATTTCTATTTCAGAGCCACTGCTTTCCATTTACTTCATCAACATCTGTAATTACATGTCCATAACCAAAGCCCAGTTTATGAATTTAGACAAAATCAGGCACACGCTGTTCAGATGACTCATAAGTTTTATCAGCAATTATTTCCTATTTACCTCTAAATTCTGGGTGCAAATACTGCAGAACATGCTGTTTTAGAACAATGCACCAGCAACCCTACTACATACAGAATAATTTAGGATGACCCCACATGTTTACATTTTGCAGCCTGTTCACTAACCAGTTCTTCTTTCTGCTTTCATACTGCAGAAAACAAGTTGATACTAATATCTATTATAGGCATATCCCTATTCCACACTGGACTATCTGAGAATCATGGATACAGCAAAGTTAAACTGCAGTTATGCAATTCACTTCCATCATCAAGTTTTAAAACCAGAAAAAAGATGATACAGTCTATTGGACATTTAAGTAATAATGTGGATAATACCCCGTTTTCAGGGTATTACACTCAAGAGCTGGATTTCCTTTTTGATGCAGTAGCACAAATTCAGGTACTGACTGAAAAAGACTATCAAAAACACTGGTCTTATAGATTGCCAATGAAACTACCTAATGAATTAAAACCTTGAAATATTTAATAAAAGTAAATAAAGCATGCTGTTGTATAACAGCTCTGAGTTATGAGTCACTATTTCATAGGCATGTATCCACGTATATATCTTCTGAGTATGTATCTACGTTTAACGTATATGCAAATATTAAATATATTTATATAAAAATACTGCAATTTTTAAGACCACCAGAACACTGCAAACACAGAAAACAACATGCAAGGACTCAGAAAAAAATTCTAATGGCTTCATTATTATAACTCAATTTACTTATAAACTGCAAGTTTAGTCAGGAGTTGTCTAAAGTCATTTGTTTGATGCTATAGCTCAACTTTGGAGATCCTTCTATTCAGTACTAATTAATGATCTATACCCTTTTTCTGCACCAGTAATAGGAAACTGCGGTCAAGCAATTAAAATTCCAATCTCTGGAGTGCCCCCCCAACAAAGAGAAGAGGAAGGGAAGTGGCAATCAAATGAATTAATCCACTGATACACATTGAAATATTCTGGAATTATTTTTTGATCTGCAAGACAGGCAATGCAGCTTCCAAAAAAGCACTTCATTTATTCCTGCTTCTGCCAAGTCCCAAGACTCCACAATTAATCCTTTGTTACTGTTCACAGCTGACTTTTTTGGGGGGAAGAAGCAGGCTTTTAATGAGAGAAATACCACAGACCAACTTGGTCAGGTTCTTGGCCAGACGCCTTTCTGAGGAACTGGGACTCTTCTGACACATTCCAACTGTTTCCTAGGAGGGAAGACAAAGCCCACTGAGGGGAAGCCAGCAAGCTGGAGGAAAGGTCTTTTGTTACTACAGGAATGAGGACAGGATGTGTAGGTTCACAACACGAAAGTAAAAGGAACAACATACCCAAATCTGCTTGAAGACACTTGAGCAAGGAATTCCCCTTTGCAGGAGAGAAGCACAGAATGTCCCCTACCATAATACCAGAATTTGCCTGCTAGGCTTTATGTGAGAGATCAAATTTCCTCTAAACTCTAGCCAAGTGCATGCCTTATAGTGAAGCACTGTATAAAAACGAGCTGCTGCTGCCATCATCAAAACTAAGACCCAAAAAAAAGAATTTTTGAATTAGACCATCTATGAAGATGTGTCACATGATCCTTTCAGCAGCTTTAATGTGGGCATAAACCAAAAAACAGTCAACGATCCTGCTTGACAGTGTTTCCACTAGATTTCCTACAGGAACATCTGTTTCTACATTTGGACAAGTATTATCCATTAACATCATCTGCTTTCCCCATGCTGAAATGGATTTGAAATAGTAAACCTCCTGATCTGCCAAAAACATCAGATCTCCACCTATGGAAGATGACAGAAATTAGTTAAAATAAACACCTTGTGAGAATAAAAATCCCTTTTATGCTTTGGCCATTTCTCACACTGTAGTGAGACTATGCTCAGTTTCCCATTTTCTGCTGTTTTTAAAGTAATTCCACTGAATTCAATGTACTGTCTATTCATCTCTTAAAGAGACAGGCTTGGATTTAAATCATAAGGAGCTGTTTTTAAATCCTTTTTAAAATACATTGCACTTATTATACTTTTTATATGAAATACAAGAATGAATGTTTCGAAAGAATAACCTTAGAAAAATCCAGGAGACAAACACATCTTTAAGATAAAGTTTACCTGAAAGAAGCACCTCAGCAAAAGGTGGCTAGTAAGCAATCAGACTTCAAGTTTGAGTTTTCAGGAAGGTACAAATAGGCTGGATTAAAAAGATCAACAGCTGCATTTTAAAAATATAAAGAATACTTCACAGTGTCATTTTAAATTTGCAGTTGCTTTTATAGGAAAGGTGAAGCTATGTTAAGGAGGGCTATAAGCACCATCACACACTTGCACTCAACAAATGAAGGCAGTACCTTCAAAGTACCTTGCAATAAACAATTTTATGTTGTTAAGAGAATTTCTTGGTCAACAAGGCAAGAAGATTTGCGGTTCTGGCCCCATCAAACAGGAGAAAATGGGACTAAATAGGCTCTTCTCAGGAAGCCATGCAAAGGTGCAGTTTGTGAAACCTCATGGTTTTGATCCCTTGAATAGGGCACAGTGATTAGCCACACTCTGTTATCTACATGAGGCTTCAAAAAACCAAAAATGTCTCAGAAGTTAAGAAATGGCAGGGGAAAACCCAGCACAGGTCTTGGTAGGAGCAGTGGGCAGCCCCTGTGGACACTTCCTCCTTCCCATTTGCACCAGGAGCCTCCACTCAGATTCCAGCACTTGTGAAGCTTACACACATAATGGAAATTACATTCCCAGGCCACCCCATGCTTCTGTATAACACCAAAAATTCTTCCATTACTTATCCTCAGTTTCTTTTCCCAAGACTTTGCCTGTGATGTGGGCTGATTCAACCACTGATTTCCCTAGGCCTGATGTTTCCCTTTAGCAAATACTTCTTCAACAGTTTCTGGATTTCCTCAGCATAAATGTTTTCTAGAGAGGGAAGGCTTTATATGTCTTTTTATCTTAAGCAGCATATCAATTTTGTCAACTGTAAAGCCTCTAAATATTAATTTATTTTCATTCCTCCACAAAGCCATGGTTTTGTACTGCACATAGAGCAGCGTGAACAAAACACACAGCTCAGGCTCCGTCAGCCTGTACCAGACAGCCTGAAAGTTTCACCTCCAGTCAGCACTCCCCACCCTCTTCTCTCTGAGATCACTTGGAGCTGGTCACTGCTAACCACCCCCTTCCAGCTCCTCTGTGAGCCTCATTTCCATGGTCTAATAATACAGTTCATGTTTAAAGTTAACAGCACTCACGCTCAAGGAATTTCTGTGCTGGGGTGAGATTTTCTGTATTTCTGTTTAGAATAGATCAACAAAAACTAATCAGACACAAACTTGCATCACACAGAGTCACAATGGTATGGGAGGCTGGAATATGTGACACTTAAGCTGATGAAGTGATTAAAAGCAGTCACAGGTTGTCAGTAATGTGGTACACAAAAATTTCAAACGGGTAAAGTAATAACAATAATAATAAACTAAAGGTAGACTGTTTCCATTGGGTGTTTCTCAATACTTTGCATTATAATGTCCATTACTCATACCTACTACGCTGAATGTGCTACAGTTTCCTTCAAGTAATTTAGTCTACTTTAAATTTCAAAGTTTCTATTCCAATCAATTGGATGTATTCAGTTCAGAGTTGATATGTCACTAACAGTAACTGCATGAATTCTAGAGTCAAGGTCCCATAAGCTTTCCATCTATCTTTCAAAAACTTTACCTACTGCAGCAAAATAAATGCATATACATCTTCATAATCTGAAAAACAAATTTTAGCTTGTAAATCCCAGATGTACAATGTTGGGTTAAAAAGATGCTTATAGCTTGATCTAGGAGACACTGATGCTATCTTAAAGACCTTGTGCTCAAAAGAAACAGGACTCAGTGGAGAACAGGGAGAAGCTACATTGCACAAGTGTCTCTCACCAAATAAACTATAAATTGAAAAAACTCCTGCCAAAACCTGAAGGCTGTAGCTATTCAACCTACTACACTTTTAAGTAAAATGTGACACAGCTCATTTGCTACATTGTTATGTGACACTGAACTCTGCAATTAGAACTATGCAGATCTTTCAAAATGGAAGTGGAAAACATCTCAAACTGGCAATTTGGGAGCTGAACATGGAAATTAGCAGTCACATTTTGAGAAAAAGCATTGTGGGACCTGTGAGTCACTCACTGATAACCAAACTGGAGCTTCTGCTTGTCCCCAAGGCAGAATGTTTCCTAAGTTTAACAAAAAAAAAAAAGAAAGAAAAAAAAAAAGTGGTTTAGTCAAATGGTATTAGGAGTAGGTCACCCTACTCAAAAGTACAACAGAAAAACGTAACTTCATATAAAGCAGAGAAATGGAGCAAAATCCAATTCTTCAATGGAACCGTAGCACTCAGATTTCTAAGAGTCTTCTCCTGTCCAAAATTGACACTGTATTTTAAAATCTTTTACCTAAATCTCAGGAGTAAGTTGATTCAGAATTTCTTATGTGCTGCTCATGCTTGCTTCCCTGTCTCTGTCAGTATTTATAGATCCCTCTCCCATCACCCACACACTCAGATGGAATTGAAGGTGTCTGGCATTGCCAGCATGCTATAATTTTTCTATTTACATGAGTAATCGCAAGTGTCAGAACAAATATTTCAACCACTAGTGATTATGTGAAAAATACATAAGGGTATTACGGTTTTAGAGGATGCTGTTATTTCAGCAGGCACACAAATCATTAAGTAGTACAGGGTAGACTGAAAATGGCACTCACTGAGAGGGAAATTATTATGCTGTGTATGATTGTACCTGTTTTACAGATGGCTAAACTGACACAGGCAAGTTAAACTGCCTTCCTCAAAGTCATGCAGTAAGTCACTGACAGAGTTCTCAGCATTACACTCAATTTCTACCTATATTATTTTTGTTTTTAAACAACTCAAAGATCCTAGTGTCAGTGAAAAATGGATTCGCAATGTCTACTGTCTTCTCTCTATGAGAAGACCTTTGAAGACTTTCTAAGATCTCCAGGATTTATTTCAAAGAGCAGTGCTGCAATCACTTTCAAAGTTTCAAATCACCCCTTTCATTCTTCACTGGACAATACCAGGAGCTTTGAAAATGACCAAACTCAGGGCACGCATTCAGCTAAGAACTCGCTGTGACTCCTGTGGCTGGACTGTGCACCAAAAGGCATCAGATCACCATAAAGGTCCTTGTTTTGGGGAATCCTTTAGTTTGCAGCCTTACCAACAGGACAGGCCAATGGCCATACCCAGAATCCTCAAGTACCAGAGATTATGAATACTTATCCATATGGGGAAGGGAGGAAGGGATACAAACACTAAGTTCAATTGCAAATCCTAAACTGATTAGGGAAAACTGGGATGGATGTTTCTGACATGGGCATAAGGTAGTAACTCTGTTTTTACACCTTTGCCTAGTTCTGAACTCTAAGCACAGCCTCACACTGCCTCCACTCTACCTAAAGTCATTTGCAAGATTACCCAGCAGCAGAGTGGCAGATCTGGAATGGGGTTTGGCTGTACACCTACTTCCTGGCTCATCTACAGGCATAGAAGAAAACTACCTGAAGGAGACAGATTGCTTTCTGAGACACTGGAGAGAAGAGCTCACATGACATCAACCCTTGTATTTCAAGGGGTAAAGGAAACAGGACTGTATATGTAGGAAGGGTGATAAAATAGTTGGACAGTGAAACATTAAACCACATCCTTGTGCCTCAGTTCTTTGGCTCACAATTGAATGGAGCTCTTTTCTACCACAGATTATGGTTTTTCTCTAGGAATAAACCACTGAAATCCTATCAACGAACTACAACAATCAACAATTAAAGAATGAGCACACTAGTCATTAGCATTGGCTAAAAGGTTTTCGGAAACCACCACAACGTTGAGCAAGCAAGGGAAATTCTCAGAAGTGATGCAGAGAAAGAGGCTGAGACTGAAACCCAACTGTGCTGCCATAGGACCACAGGTGGCATTGTGTGCAGCTCTTTGCATCTCAAAGTCTCTTACCAAGATGACAGCTCTTCTATCCTCATTCCTGAGGAGCTATAGTTACTGTATCTTAAAAAATGCCAATGATCAGTGATTGGATATGGTTCGCCAGAAACTTCAGTTCATAATGCAATTTAGGGTGAGAAATACTTGGGAGGAGGGCAGGTTTTTTACTTTTAAATAGCCTCATCTAAAACTATTCTACAGACAGGATGTCAAAAATGAATTAGTGAACACAGTGAAGAGGGAAAACAATGAAAATCCTCACAAAAATACCGATTTCAGAAACTGTTTTTTTCCATGAAATGGTTTTGTAAAGTGCTTTAAAATATACATCTTCATTCAAAATCCTTTCTTCCTCTACAAACAAAACAGAACTGTGAATTGACATTTTGATTTAAAATGTCTTTTTAAGATCAAACTCCTTTTCTAATAAATATTGCATAGAGTTTCCCAGCATCCATTTTGTCAGCTGGAAAATTTATACAGCTATGATTCTATTAGGTTTCTTGCAGTGGACTGGGCATTTAATCAATGAGAGCAAAGAGCATCTAAATAGGGTTAGGCTGCAAATTCCTTTCAGTGAGAAGTTAAATCCCCATTAGCTTTGAGCCATAAGCCCCCCTGGGTTTAGCACGAAGCTTAAAAGATAACTCTGTGAGGGGTCATGGCTCTTTACTGAGGCACAGAAAGCCTATTTCACAGATCACCCTGCAATAATAATGTAAATATAATCCCGTTTCAGTGGGCACTTTATCCTTACAGAAAACAAGCAATGTTTTCTGTCCCAGAAAAAAAAAAAAACAAAAACAACACATTAATCTTCAGTTTAAGAGTAAAGTAATTCCCTGCTTTATTTAAACCCTATTACAAAGAACTACTGATTCTGTCCTGGCCCTGTGCTTGGGGCCAGCACAATCCCTCCACGTCTCTTTAGGGCAAGACAGGCACAGGTTGCTCTCAGCAAGTGAAGTTGACTCAGCACATCAAAACACATTTGCTAAATGCTGGTTTTGACTGTTTCAGGTTAGGTCAAAGCCAGGTTAAAATAGTACAACCTATTGTTTTCCAAAGTCTGCAAACTGCCTGCCAAGTACTTTTTGGTCCGCTAGTACAAGAGGCTGATAACAGAGGCTGGAAAAGAAACTAGCAATTTCAAGCTGAGCTTCAAAGGGCTGAAATAAAATGGAACCCCGGTTCAAATCATCACAGAGAAAACCATTTGTTTAATCAGTGAGAAGAATGCTAATTTGTTTGTATCTCAAATTTATTTGCCGTTTGTTCTACTGGACCACTTACCAGGATTAGTGAGGAACTGGGGCATGACAGCTTCAGATGCTGTGCAAACACAGAATAAAAAGCTGGTCCCCTCTCAAAAATCTTAGAAATCAAGTGCAAGTTAAAGGACAATAGGGACATGACAAGGAAATAAGTAGGCAGAAGAGCCGACAGTAAAAATCATGCATGTATCTCCCCGTGTTGTTACAGCTGTATTGCATTCCCCATAACAGAGACAGCAGCAGCAGGTGCTGTTTGTAAAAACACTGAAAAAAACATGAGTGGGATGATACAGTTGCTAGGATGCTTTTACAATTAATAGTGGCAAGAATTTTCCATTGTTATCACTGCTACTTCTGAAGCAGGGATTCCATCAAGACATAAACTTTCAGCACCACCTCAGGCATAAAAGGTTTTCACACTGGAGCTGTAGACTGAATTCTGCTGTTAGATATAAATATAGATCTAAAAGCATTTGTTTGAAGCAGGAAAGCTCAAGTGACTGGAGCAGTTTGCCGGATGAGGATACCCAGCAGAGTCTGTATGGGCAGGAAGACTGGCCTTGAGGCACACATAATGAAAAGTCCTCAATGCATGTGCAGATACAGCAGCTCTGCTGAATCTTATAATCTCTGTCTTGGCCTTGCATGCTCAGGCCAATTCACACAAAAGGGGGAAAAAATACCCTGCTTGTATGTCTGTGCTGTGAGACCAGGGAACATTCCTGGAGCAAAAGTAAATAAGCTTGCGAGGCTTGCAGACTGAAAGCAAAGGATGATAGTACACGTGTATGCTTCATTAGTGACTGGTTTTCTTTATGCTCTGGTGTGGGACTGCCTTTGAAATGAGGAGCTGAAAGCACAGCTTTCTCAGCCACATCATCTGTACTTTTACAGAGGCTTGGGGATACACAACAGGGATAACTATCTGTTTGAGGCTTATTTGCTTTATTTAGCTCAAGGGCAGGTCTCACTTGCTACTTGCAGAGAGCACAATCAGATTATATCGCTTCTGCTTTTTTTTTTTTCCTTTTTTTTTTTAACAGCAGCAGCACTGATGGGCACAGAGGAGGAAAGAATGTATCAAGAATAATTTCTGCCTCAAAGAGCTTCTGATCTCAAGGTCACTTAGAATTTCTGCCAAAGTCACCGGGTTCATCATAGTGGGAATTAGCTCAGGTCAAATGGTCAAAGCTGAAGATATGACTGGTCTATAAAGAGGCAAAGAATAGGAAGTGGGAGTAAAACTAACCCTGTCAGGTTATATAGCAGCATGAGTAGCTGTTGAACTCCAGTTCAACAAGAGATATCCCAAACGGAAGCACTGCAAAAGAGCTTTGACATCAGCTTTAGTGCTGACACCATTCCCCAGTGCCAATTGCAAACACCAGCCTGTCAGTGCCCCTACAGTCAGGGTGACTCTTCTCTCATCTTGCACACCAAAGGCCATCAGAATATTATCAACATATATTTCTAAGGAGATCACTCACATAAATAAGCTGGCCTTTGGGCTTATTGCTGTTGTAGTTTTTAAAGGACAAGTTTGAAACTGTAGATTTCAGCAAATATCAGAAACTGATAATTCAGTATTTATACCATACTCATCTACAACTCTTTAAAGACCAATTCTGCAATTGCCCCCCTTTTAGAGGCCGTAACAGGCTGAAGCAAAGTTGGTGGCAGATTGAGACCCTAAAGCAAAGCCTTTGAGGAATCTGCCTGATTGGTCATTGAATTTAAGAAAATAAGATGGGGATCTAGGAGAGGATTTTAAGCCAGCTGGTGGCACAGGTATGTCTGTGACATTTACATCTCTTCCCCCACACAGGGAATGTTAGAAACTAATTCTGGTGGGTAAATAATGGCCCAATAGTTAATCCAAGTTAGGAGCTGAGAATATTGGAGTACTGTATACACTCTTTGTTTAATCAAGAGTTATTCTGTAGCTCTTTCATTAAATGCATGATAGATTAGAGAACATACAAGCCTATCAATTGCAAAGAGGGCAGACTAGTTCTGAAGTATGTGCCAGTAAACAGAGTACTTCTAGGTCACTTCAGCTTCCTCTAGACTGTTTTTCACACTATTTGTATTTCACACTGCCTTGTCTTAGCCCACCAAAGGGACAAATCCTCATCATCTTCAGAGGCAGGACTAAGAGACCTATAGGATTCTTTCAGATTGACAGCACAATCCCTGGATCTCTGTTTAGCTTACAAACACAGGCCTGGCTCACACTCTGAGGTTTATAGGATTTGTGCTTAGCATGCACTGACACTAATGATCAATGACCAGAAAGCTCTCTTCAACAAAAGCGTTAATGAGATAATTCAGTAGTAACAGATATAAGACAAAGCAACTATATAGACACAAGCCAATATAGTAATACATAGACATTAATAAATGTACACAGATTTACATGCATCTTTTCAAAATGTGCCATGTCCTAGGGTACTGTTAGAGATTTCTGGCTCCCCATTCCTCTAGGAGCTGTTACCTGATCACAGTGGTCCCACCCCTCAACCCCTGGGACCAATTCTACATTTGTTCCTGTGTCAGGAACTGAGCAGCAGCAGCAGTCTCCCCTTCAGCCAGCATGTCCCCCAGCCCCTTTGCTGCCTCCCTCCCCTGGGCACACACTGCACACCCCTCTCACCCATCCCACTGAGCACCAGCTCTTCCCTCCCTGCCCAAAACACCTCACCTTTCCTTCCCACAGCAGCAGCCTCTAAACTCTTCTGTTAAGGAGGGGAAGGAGGAAACAGAGGAGGCACAGAGATCACCAGTGCTGCTGAGCCAGCCCTTGCCCATTTGCTCTGTGCAGAGGCTGCACACAGGGAGCAGCAGCTGATGCTGGACCCCAGCACCTCTCCCACCCTGGCAGCATCCTGTGCTGGGACAGGAGCAGCAAGAAGGTGCCAGGCTGTGCTGTGCAGCTTGCAGAGCTGTTCCTGTGGGAAAGCAGAGCAGCAAGGGCAGAAGCATCCCATGAGCCACATGTACTCTGCTGAATGATGCCAACAGTTCATGGCAGGATTCTTTCTACCATTACACAGAAATATTGTCTCCCTGACAAAATATTTTATAACATTCACAGCACTCTCTAACCAGTATTTTCAGGTCACTTCACAGCAGCTCAGCACCCATCGCAGTCAGATCAAGTTGTGGCAGTAAGGTTTTAGTGCTCTCTGCAAACAGAAGCCTTGGATAAAACAGGAACAAGGGTCCATGCTGGGCCACACCATGGCCACCACCACCTTCTGGCATGCATAGGGAGTTAGAAGAAAGTTAAAGACAAAATATATTTAATAACACAAAGTCAAATTAAGTTTTGAGAAAGGGATAGTGATTTTAATGGAAAACTTTATCAAATCAAGGACACTGTAACCTAAAAACAAAAACAACCAATGAAACCAAACAACAAAAAACACCCAAACACAAAACAAACAGAATGTTTATTAGGGCTGTTAAAGAGATTTTACCTAAAAGGATGAGCAAACTCATTACAGCCTGTCTATCTACTTGAAATTCTTCACTTTCTTATAGTCTACAGTGCATTTCCAGAGCATTAGCTGCAATGGTGAATTCCAGCTACTTTCAATAGAGGCAGTAATTAAATGGTTATAAAAACGTGGAGCTGGAATGCTGACAAGCTCTATGAGCAGCATTATCAGCAGTGATGGCCAGGGAGTCAATCTGCTGCACTTCTCCAATGGTTTAAACAATGTTTGTCAGGATCCCACAGTCAACGCTTTCTCCCCCCTCTTTTTGCATCATGCTGCAGTAATTGTGCAGATGCCTGCTGTGCTCAAGAGATGGAAAGCTCAAGAAATTCTTCAGGAGAAGTAAAACACCAACAGAAACCCTCAGTCAATTAAGTCATGTTCCACCTTCCAGCAAAACTAACTCAATGAGCCACCAACAGCACCTTTCCCAGATATGGATTTCTCCAGTCCCACGGCACCCCAGATCTTCCTATTTCTTACTCATGAACAGAAATAATTCTATTTTTAAATACACACTCAGGAGTGTGTAGCTGACATGTAGCCATGAGGCTCAAGAAGGAGCCTCATATATTTACCTCAAAATTTGTGATCAGGGTTTCTGTAGTGGATGAGAATCTCTTGAACATTGCCATGGAAAAGATGATGGGCTGTGCTTTACCTTGGTCCCACCCTTCTTACTAAAAACCATTTCCCAAATCTCCAAGTGTTCTTCTAGCAGCAGGGCCTCCTTGTCCCTCTGGGGAGAGGTGAGGAAAGCAGGTCCAAGCACACAGGGACCAGGTGGCCCCTCCTGCTGTGTCCATTGCCCCTACAGCAGAGCTCTGCTGTAACTACAGCTCTCTGAAGCCAAACCTCTGATGCACCGTGACAAAAAGCAGGCTCCTTTGCAAGGGCTATCACTTTTAGAAGAATCATTGTTTTTATTTAAACTCAACAGTTGCTCCTGCAGTGGGAGGGAAGGAAGCGTGCACAGGCAGCCCTGCTGCCAGCCAGGCCATCCTGCATGGAGCAAAGCCCCAGCTGCTCACACAACCCTGCCTGTTCCTGGCATCCATCAAATTCAGAATTCAGCAGAAGTAAAGGCACACACACTGATTTTTTCCCGACATATTCTCTTACATAGCATACTGTTACTACTCTACAGTCCTCCTGCAGCCTAAAATAGGCATTCAATTGAAATTACCTTTTCCTACTGCTTTTGATATCCTCACTACATTCCTTTATATGGATACCCCTTTGCGCTTGTGCTCTGTTTCTGAAAAAAAACCTACAGGGCTTTCCCAACTGATGACCACTAATGAGAAGAAAAGAGATTAGCTCTATTTTACCATCTAATTTGTTTCATACAATCAATCAATTAGGTAGGTCAGGGCTGAGTAATTCCACAAAACTAAGTCTATGTAATAGCTCATCATCTTTCACTACTATTCTCACCTTTCATCCCTATTTTATTCTCATCAGCAGTTACACACTTGTCACACCTTATCCTTAAATGCTGATCTCTTCAATCAATGCACTGTATCCTCTGCCTTCCTTCTGCATTGCCCAGCACTGCAGTGATACAATCCTGACATTTGCTAGAATGAAAAAAAGTCTGTCTTGCTTTTGGGTTGCTACCACTACAGACATCCAAGCAGTCCTGCCAAAAGCTGGGGAGGCAGGAGGAAGGAAAACACACCTCAAACCTTAGACAATATATTGTACCTCCTTGGAAACACTGATCAAACAGCATAGTAGAAAGGCTTTATCAGCAGCCTGCTAAAGGAAATAACCAGAGGCAAACCTTCCTTAGACACCCAAGGATCTAGAGAAGGAAAGTGGTATGAAATATTTTTTTCTCTTCCAGATTCTTTGGTAAGGAGATAAAAAACTCAGCAAAATGTCTCCTGCATTCGGGCATTACAACTCTCACTCTCAAAACTGGACTCTGATGTTTACAAGACATCAGTTCCCACCACGGTCTTATAATATTTCTAGTTGATTAATTAGATTAAGAAATAAATCAACCATGAAACAGGATTCACTGAAAACCAAGTTCCATTAATTCTGAGGCTGTCAGACTTCATGTTTTTTGCAAATAACCAGAAGTCCAATTACATGCACAGTAAAACACCCAGAACATTAGATTCCTCAAAGAATTTACAGGGAGCCCAAGCCCAAAATAACAGTCTGTGTAAGCAGGAACCTGCTCCCTTGCAATGGGAAGAGCCTGAATAGCACAAGACACGCAGCTGCCTTCACCTTGTGTCGAGTCCTTGCCAAAAGCACCCATAAACAAAGAGTCATCCCCACTTAGCAATGCTCCATACTGGGCCAGATGGAACCCTTGATGGAAGCTGAGTGGAGATCTGAGGCCTGAAGAGCCATAAACTCTCTTCTTCCTCCACATGCTCTTCAGCTCAGAGGCATGGCACTGGCTGGGCACCACCAGCAGCCAGCACAGCAGCCTGGCCCTGCTGAGGATTCAAGTGACCAAAGCCATCAATCCCCTTGCTTAACCAAGCATGGTGACACTGGTGTTTTAACATGAAAAAGACCACAAAATCTTCTTGTAGAACAGAAACCAGGCCTGGCTGAGCTCCCAAGACTTCAGGAGATGATTTAATTTTCTCTGCTGCTTTGGCATAGTTAGCTTCTGGTAGACACATGCTGCTGCTATTCCCTTGGTGATCAGGTTAGCAAAATCAAGTGACTAAAAATGAGAAGTCTGTGGAGAGAAGGAGGCCTTTAATGTGATCTAACACAACTTAAAATCTAAAATGAAGACAGTCAACAATGTGGCATAACGGGAGGCACTCACTGAGTTAAAATTACTATGTTAGAAATGGGCAATCTCTATAGTTCACAGAGATAAACAGTCCTCTCAAGAGGGCAATTCACACAGCAGTTACTGTAAAGTGGGAAGAAATCAGCTTTTGGAGCTGCCAGGTTTTGTCCTTTTCTTAGTTAACAAGCGTGAAGAGTCAGTATCTCATTTTCACTAGCTGTCAAGCACTTAGCTAAAGTCCAGAGGGATGAACTGCACCCAGAAGACCAAGAGACTCCACTTGATCAACCTGTATTTGATTTTGCATCAAATCCTGTATTTTAAATCCAAGGTCATATCATCCAATTATAATTTTTGAATGCTGAAGTGGTACTGCAAAGACTTGGGAGACAGGAAAATAAGAGTAAATTAAACGCTCTGGAGTTTCTCTAAGGTTTTTTTGATTACATTACCATACCCAGATCAAATGCATATACATTATTCTTTTAACTGCACACCATAATCAGAGATGGCAAGGCAGTTCATTAAGTTTTGCAAGTCCCAGCTAATGGATCTTGAAAAAGAGGAAGCTCAAACCCATCCATCCCCCCTTTTTCAATTCCTTCTGAAACCTATTCTAAATCAAAGGTATGGATTATTCTGTTTCCAATACAAACCCTGGATAGGCAGAGATAGAAGAGACATTCAGGGATTCCTCTGGGCAGGTTTATTTGGAAGGCATCTTGCACAGACAGTGAGGAATGGATGATAAAAAAAGTCTTTTCTCAGCAGGTGTGAAATTGAATAATCTTTTAAAGCAACTATCTGTGTGAGGTGAAACTAAATAGAAATACAAGTTTAAAAGTCAAGACAATCAAAGAATAAACTATGTATTGTCCTTTTTCATACAGAGTTACACAACTACACATCTCTGTCACCAAGCAATATATTCCACAACTCAATATTCATCCTGACAGTTCAGGAGCCACCTGTCACACACAGCCCCTGCAGCGCCGCCTGCTTCTCCCTGGAAATCTCTCATGGAAGCCTGGGGGTTTTCCAACCTCCTGCTTTTTGTCTTCATAAATCCGAGATCACCAGAAATGTACTATTTACACCTAATAACAGGTGAGCTGAACAGGCAAAACTCAGCTGCTGAGCCCCCTCCCCAGTCCCTGAGGCGATGTCAGATTTTCAGCCTCTGACTGCCTTCACTCCACTGCTCTGCTCAGGATGGCTCCCAATGACATTACCAAGAATTAAAACACCATGCAGTTACACACAGTCCTGCAAATTTGACTGTTAATTTCTTTTACTATTATCACCAGTATTTACTGTGAAGATTTTTACTTTGAAAGCAATCAACTGGTGCATTTGCATTGATCAGTGAGGACTGTCTGTAGGGAAGAATTAATCTCAGAATCTAGTACTACCAAAAAACAAGAAAAGGGGAAAAAGATTGCAGGAATTAGACAATATACTGTCTATGTTTTAATTGTTGTTCTCTTCTTTTAAAAGAATAAAGATATTTTATTTATACAACTAAAATCTGAACTGCACTCTAAACCCTCTTCCATTGCTGAATCAACTACAACCTTATTCCACTTTTTATGGTAAAATTACAATAATTAGTCTTAATGGACAGAAGAAACCAAACCACTCTATTCAATATTCGAAAATATTTCAGCAATCAAATTAATTTTCTCTAATGCAAGTACTAATCTGGAACACAATTATTTAGGAACTTAGACTGAATTTATATTCAAGAACAATGACTAGCACCCTCAAATCATAGTCAACTCACCTTCTGAAAAAACAGTGTCCACACGGGAACCTTGTTCTGAGCAACCATTTTAAACAACTGGCCCCTATGTCCAAGGTTTTCACCACATAAATTCTGCAGGCTCACATTACTGCATGTTTTCCAATCTCATATGTGCAATTTCAAGATATAAATTAAAAGATATAGCTCTATATAGAGGTCTTTCAGGACTTGTTTTCTGCCTGGAAGGCACATTAATATGTATTGTTGACCAATAGTTATTTTGGGAATCTTCATTTCCAAATGCTAAAAAGTGTATGTAGAAGGGGAGTACAGGACTTGACTTTTCAGTTACATGGGTGTATAACAAGAAAGAAATTCAAAGCTATGGGAAAAAAAAATACACAGAAAATCAACCTCAAATCAGGCAAGGTAGAAATAAAACCAAAAGAAAATCCAAATTTTTCCAAGTCCATACGCAAAAAACCATATAGAGGTCTAAGCTGACCACAGCATGGAGAAACATATTTTAGTTTGCATAGAAAATCTTTTTTATTTCCTGGCAGTAAAAACAGGACACTGATCTCTCTGCCAACCTCAGTCAAGGATGGGTGGTAAAAATAATGGTCAGAAACAAAACTCCAAGGAATATATTTGGTAACTGTAGGGGAGACATTCAGGGGCTAAAAGTTATTTCAACAATGAAGTAAATCCTCTCCATGCCCAGAGAGCCCTCCTACTGAGACAGTCTATGGTTACAACAGAAACAAGATCACAGTTAATCTCCAGCAGAGAGCTGCATGCCTTGGCTGAACCACATCGTGCAGATCTCTCCCTCCAAAAGCCCTGCTGACAACATCAGAGCTGACCAAGCACTAGTTAGGAGGACCCAAAACAGCTGCTGAGTTTCAATCAGAACTAATTCATCCTCTCCAGGCTTTTTAGCCTTTTTTGCTCATGGATACAAATCAGAATAATTAGGGTTGGAAAACACCTTTCAAGACTATCAAGTCCAAGCTTTGACTAAACACAATCCTGTTACCTGAACCATGGCACTAAGAGGCATGTCCACTCATTTCTTGAACATGTCCGGGGATAGTGACTCCATCAGCTCCCTGGACAATCAGTTCTAGAGCTTAACCAAACCTTTCATTGAAGAAATTCTTCCTGATTTCCAGCCTGAACCTCCCTGGCACAGCCTGAGGCCATTCTCTCTTGTTCTATTACTTGTTGCCTGGGAGAAGGCACCAACGCCCACCTGGCCACACACTCCTTTTTGGTATTTGTAGAGAGTGGTAAGGTCTCCCCTGAGTCTCCTTTTTTCCAGGTTAAACACTCCCAGCACCCTTAGCTGCTCCTCATATGACTGGCTCCCTAGAACCTTCTCCACCCTGCTCTGCTGTATTTGGCCAGTTTTAAGCCCAGCAAAGCATGCACCTGTCCAAGCCATGGTCTGCCAGCCTCTCCAGGAAAATGCTGCATTGAAAGTTTTACTAAAGTCCAGGTAGACAACATCCACAACCTTTCTCACATCCAGCAGGTAAGTCACCTGGCCACAGAAGATCAGGGCCTTCCTTTCCCAAATCCGTGCTGGATGGGCCTGATCCCCTGGTTGTCCTGGATCTGTTCCTTCCCTGGCTGACAGGCCGGTGGATCCCTGGATCCTCCTTCCAACCCTTCTTGTAAGACAGACATCACAAGACAACCGTCAGTCATCCAAAGCCTTCTCAGTTAACCAAGACTAAAGATAAATGATAGAAAGCTTTTCCACCAGCTCCCTCAGTACCCTATGGTGAATCCAATCCAGCTCTACATTTGTATCTAAGTGGCATAGGAGGTCACTAGCTACTTCCTCCTGGGTTGCAGGGAGTCTGTTCTGCTCCCCATCCCTGCCTACCAGCTCAGGGGATTGGTTTCCCAGAGCATAACTGAGGCAAAGAAAGCATTAAGTACCTGAGTCTCTTTCTCATCCTTGGTGACAATGTTTACTGCCCCATGCTCAGTAAATAATGGGGGGTTTTTTTGGCCCTCCTTTTGTTGTTAATGCATTTATAAAAACACTTCCTATTATCTTCTAGAGCAGTGGCAAAACTGAGTTCTATGTAAGTTTTGCCTTTCTTATCTTCTCTCTACATGATCTGATTACATCCTTGTACTCTTCCTAAATTGACTGACCCTTCTTCCAAAGGTCTCTTTTCCATGAGTTCTAGAGAAAGCTCCCTATTCAGCCAGGTTGGTCTTCTTCCCTTCCAGCTCAGCTTTTGGAACACAGGGACAGCCAGGGAAAGCTTCTGTACCTTTAAGATTTCCTTCTTAAAGTATGTCCAGCCTTCCTGGACCCCTTCATTATTTAGCACTGTTTCCAAGGGACTCTCTAAACCAGTGCCCTGGACATGCCAAAGTTCACCCTCTGGAAGTCCAAGGCAGAGGTTTTGTTGACCCCCTTCCTTACTTCACCAAGAATCACAATCTCTGTCATTTGATAAGGAGGATGTAGTGAGATGGGGGTCAGTCAGAAATGGCCTTAAGTTGCACACGGAGAGGTCCAGATTAGATATTAGAACTTTTTTTTTTTTTTTTTGACTGAAAGAAGGGTCAGGCATTGGAATGTTGCCCAAGGAGGTGGTGGAGTCACTCTCTGGAACTGTTCAGGAGGCATCTGGATGTGGAACTTGGGGAGCCAGGTTTAGGGGTGATTATGGTGGTCCTGGGTTGATGGTTGGAGTAGACAAACCTTGAAAGTCCCTGCCAACCCTGATGATTCTGCAATTCTGATAGGCAATAACATGAAATTGGTGTACACAGAGGGGAAAAAAAAAAATCACTAATCCCAGAGAAGGTCACAGAATACCCATATACATTTCTAATATGAAGAACTTTGTCACGGCCAGAGCTGAAAGGAGAACTCAGCTTAGCAGCCACCAACAAAGCCTGCAGGGAAATGCTGCTGTTGCACGCAGGAATTCTTGGGCATACATTTGCAAGCTACTTTAAAAGATTAAAGACTTCGAATATCCTCTTGACACAGGCTTTGCTAGCTTGTACCATGGGCAGGCTGCTGCCAGGCATGGGTTTCCTTACCAAAATCAGGGACAAAGAACAGTCTGGACATACACAATCTGTTTACAGAAATGGTTCCAATACCAAGAAAAGGCTGGATAAAGCCAGCAAATACAAATTCCTCTAGGAAGACAAAGTAGTCTTTCTCCCTTTTAAATATTTGGACTAATATTCTACAGTTACCAGCAAATTACCAAAAGAAAAACTTTGCCTTCTACCAATTTCCACCCTTTTCATGTTTCATGCATATTTCTCTGAAAACATCTCCTCTGACCGCAAGTCAGATGCTCAATTTTTGATGAAAGTAATGATAAATGAATCCAAAGAATCTACATTTACCTTCCTTACCTTGGACTCATTTACAAAGCCTTCAGAAGAATTTAATTAACCACTGAACAAAAGCTACAAAGCTGTAGATGTTGGAAGGGACCTCTGGAGGTTGCCCAGTCCGGCCCCTGCTCAGAGCAGGACCAACCTCTAGCCAAGAGCCAGCTGCTCAGGGCCTTGCCCAGGCAGGTTTTGAATTCCTTCAGGGATGGTGATTACACAGACTTTCAGGGCAACTCGTCCCAGTGTTTGACCTCACATTCTGAAGAATTTCTGCTTTATATTGAACAGGAATTTCCCTTGTTTCAACCTGCAAGATTAAAAAAATATCAACTATGGCTATTTGAAGCCTTGAGAACTTCAAGTGTTGGCAAATCCCAGCTCCTCAGCACTGAGATGGGAAAGTGGAAGGGAAAAAGTCTGTGTCAACTTAGCAGAGACACACACACATGGTCAATTCCCAGAGCTGAGCCAGGTATTTTGGCCAAGGTCCCAAGGTGCTTTTGATCATGGCTCCAACCTGGATCCTGAGTCAATGTAATGAGAGGCATCTGTTTAGTTTATATTTGTATCCAATCCTACCAATAACCAACTCTTAAGGAAATTTTTAAGTTTCACACACTGTGGTTTTTGAAGATTAAAGGCTCAAAATATGTTACCTGGATACAGTTGGTTAGATAACATTTCTGAAGAGAAGATTATGCAAAGAATTACCAGATGCAGTGAAATAGCTCAGGAAATGCTTCTGAATTGCTTGCACCATTAAATTTGTCCCTGATGTATCTCCTTCCATCTGCAGAACTATTTCTTTTTTTAAAAAGTCAGACTTAAAAAGAAAGTAAATAAACTCTGGTCAAGAGTACAACAGATGGAATAAATGTTTCAGTTGGACTGAACATGCTCAAAAGTTTTGTTGAATTATGCAGGCTGCAAACCTGTATATCAGAAGGTACACTTTGATGGCAATTTTTGATTTAATATTGACCCAAGTAAAATATGCCAGTATATTTTCATCTCAAGACAGTGACAGCTGACAATACTATTCCCCAAAAAAAAAAAAAAAGGAAAATTTTGTCTTCATTGCAATAAGCACAAAGATAAGGAAGAAAACAAAATTAATAGACAATATTAGAAGCTATATCCTAAAGCTGGGAGATGTCAGATATATAAATTGCATACAATATACAAATTTGTATAAATGAGATGTAGACAGTTGGTCCCTTTCTTTATTTTCATCAGAAAGTTCTTCACCAAGTTGTGTATCACATGTTTAGGCTGAATGTGACAGGATCTTATTTTTTTCTTTCAGTTGCCTCTGTTGGAGATCAGACAGACCAGAGAATCATTTTCAGAATAACCTTTAAATAGATCAGTCAGCTTTATTTGCCTATTGAAGCAAAAATGACAACTACATTCACCTACAAAACAAAAATTCAAATGCCAAGAGCTGCCTATCCAGTTCTTACTCAGTTCAGTGGTGGCCACGGTCTCCTTTCCATAACAGTGTAGGGATGTTTCCCCTTCCACAGGGAAGTCACTTGCTGGCTCGTGCACATCCTGCCATTTTCATCAGGAGACTCCAACAATTCTAGCACAACACTACCAAGCTGGTTTTGGCCTGCAAAGGTATCACTCTCTTTATCTAGATCCTTCTTCTGGTTGTGTCTGTACAAAATGTGACTTCAAATGTCAACAAGAGAACAAGTTCACTCCTAAGGTGAAACTGAAGTACAGAAGAATGTGCAGAATAAGCGAACACACTGAACACCTTCCATAAAACTTTTGCAACCAAGACATAAAAGTCTTCCAGGAAACTTCTTAGATTTTTTATATAAGGCAAATATGAACAGCAAACCACATTCTTTAGGATGAAAAGCATGAAATCTTCTGAATTATTCTTCATGATATCAACTTAATTACAGTCATGTTGATGAATTTACCTCAAGACAAATTTACAAAGTAGATTACAAGGAGGACAAGTGAATATTTTGGGGTCAAGACTGTTAGGGGACAAGAAACCATGCACGGATTTGTTGTTCTAATCCTCATGAAAATTAAACCTTGAGATATCGGATTATTGAGGTACTCAAGGTACAAAAAAGTTACAGTAGATCTAGAACAACCATTAGGTGGTAGTATGACAAAAGTACTAAATTGACTAAGGATTACATTGCCAGAACACGAGGTGAATCTATTTAGATAAGGTTCTTTTGTGAACCTACATTTCATTAGCATGAATGGAAAAGCAGGAAAATAGGAGAAATAAGCATGTCCAAGTGATACAGGCAAAACGTGACCTCCATGTGACATTTCTTTGTTTCTCAATCACATTAACAACTGCATTTTGCCATCCACTGAGATCTACAAATTTGCAGGGCACAGCTGGGATTTGGAAAACCTATGGCCACCACAGACACTGTGACTTTGTGATTACTGTTCATTGTGCCCTTCTGGCCTCATACTGCTAACAAAATAAAGCCTGCAATGCAGCTTGCAGGAATTGGACCAGATAGCTTGATTCTCTCTTAATATTAACAGTTTATGAAAAACCCTGATAAAGACCCCAAAATCCAACACAGTTTTATCAGCAGCCTAGGCATGAGCAGAATCGTCTGGTACTTGAGACAGGAAGACTCTGCATAAAAAATGAATAAAACATTAATACACAGCAGGTAATCAAATGACTAAAGCAGTTTTGAAGGGCCTTTTTATTATTATTATTATTTTTGGCAGGTGGTACCAAAGTAGTCTGTCTGCTCCTAAACTTGTGTCTCTCAGTTGGAAATACAACGTGCAGCTCTTGTGCCGCAAGGCTGAATTAAACTACATTTTAAATTCTATACTCTAAATTCTATTCAAGTAAAAACTTCCTACAAAACTTTACAGGCAAAAGAAAGGAATACTTAGTTCTTATTAATTTTCATATTTGCAGTTCTGTCTTCAAAAAGGAAATGCTAAAAAGTCTACGATCTGTCAACCCACTCCAATTCCAAGCGGTTCACCTGATCTCTGTATTTTATATATAAAGCCACTGATGAATGCAGCAGAAAGAGCACGGTCACTTACCTTTTGGGAGGGCAGAACATAATGTTACCAAGGATCCTACCTTTCCATATACAAAAGGCTGGGGCAGAAAATGCAGCAAGCCTGTAATTTTTTTTCTTTTTCCTAAAATACTTGAAAGACTTTAAGTGCTAGAGGGTATGCTTTCCAAATGCTTATGTAACCTGTTACACTTTGACAACAGGGCTTTTCTCTGCTCTAAATAATCCAGCAAGCAGTCTAGGAGCTGGTACAAGCAGCACACAGGCTGCAAACAGGACTGGAAGAAGAACTTAACATCTGGCTGCCTCCTGGATTCAAAAGGCAGAAAAAAAGCTGCACATCTGCAACTGGCAGGAACAAAGGCAAGAGATTCAAACCCACAGTGCAGTTCTCTCCAAAAAAGCCTAAGAAACAAAAAAATCCCAATGTGTGACACAGTCCACAACTGCCTCTAAGCCAGAACAGCATATTTGACCATGACTTTAAGCACTCCTTAGTGTTAGACTTTTGTGTTGGTACTGTCCCACATCCCTTCTGTGCTCAGCAGGATGATATTTTTGCATTAGTTTTCACATCTTTAATAAATACCTGCATCTCCCTACTAATGTAACAAGCACTTCAGCAAGCCCTCACTATGGCTCAGCACACACAGAGAAGCTATTCCTAAAACTGGATTCAATCACCATTCCTCTAGAAATGCAAAAGAGGAGAAATCCTTCAGGGGGAAGAAAGAAAACCCCAAACCCCAAGACAAATCAGGAAAGTATCATCAATGAGCTTGTAACATAAGTATTTATCTACTGAGAACTACAAGGAGAGCAAACAAGCTATTAATTTGCAAAGGTCACTGAACAACCATCAGATAACAGGATTCAATCACCACTGACGTGAACTGAATTTCAAACACCAGTGGAAGGTCTTAGTTTTGCATTCTCAATTTCATGAACAAACCATCAAATGCTGTCAAGGCTGCTGGTGCAGTAGGAACTGAACAGGGAAACAGGTTAGGGAACAAGAAGTCTGCAGTACGCTAAAGGGAAAGATCTAAAGACTGTAGCATATCAGTCCTGGTGAATGTTTTTGGGGTGAAAAATCTTCATTTTCCCAGACAGCCAAATCAGCACAGACACTCAGGAACCTTTTAGTCCAAGTCCTCTGCTCTGCCAGGCTTTGCATGCATTCTCACAAGTCTTCTGGGAATGAGGCTGTGGAAATGCACATCCTCAGAACAACCAAATATCTTTATTTTGACAGACTCTCCCAAAACATTCATGATCACCAGCACAGTAGAACTCCCATGAAAAAAAACTGATTGCCATTTGTAAGTAAAAGCAAGATTAGCTGGATTAGTGTAGACAGAAATGTAAGTGGAATGGAGCTTTACCATTGAGGTTTGCCTTACACAGTGCCTAAGATGCATCTAAAGAGTATTTACCTGCTGCAACTGCAGAAATTCTGGGAACAAGGATTTGAGTGCTTATTTTCAAGTTTTTCTCAATAGCATTTCTATAAGGAAAAGGGGTGGTTTAAGGAGATTCAATTTTCAAATCATTGTTTTGAAATCAGTAGAAAGGGAAAAGAGGGGAGAAAAAAATAAACCAGACGTAATTCCATCACTGGCATTCAGTCTGCCCAGTAATAAATTCAACGTGCCTTGAACAGAAAAGGAAGTGTCTGGTTCTTCTGCAAAGTCCCAGGCACTGCAAGCAGAGATGTGCTGCAAGCATCAGCCTGAAGAGAAGGAGAAGGGTGACTGCCTCACAGTTTGCAGGCACTGCACCATCTGTGGCTGTACCTGCTCCAGAAAAAGCTGCAGCTGGATCACCAGCTGCTACGGGGGCACCCCATGTCTGTTACTTCAAGGGCAAAGCCATAAAATGAGGATTTAAAAATAAAAAATTAAAAAACACATACTGCTTCAGTTCCCCTTTCCCCTCTGCCTCACTGGTATTGTTTACTTAGACTATGAGCGCTCTGGAGAAGGGACATTTCTCCCTATATTTGGATGCTGACAGCCCAAATTTCACCGTGCACCATAACCTAACCAGGGCAGGCTGTGCTATTAAACAGGGTCAGATGTTTGTCAATGGATAAACTAATGAGATTCTCCAAAGGGTTTACTCATTAATTAAAAGATGTTACAAAACAAACCCGTATAGGCCAGTGAGAGTTTGCAAATAAATAAGAAGTACAGTTTGTTCACAAGCTTAAAGATTATTACACTCAACTGGCTGAAAAGATGATAAGAGGTTGGCTGGTGTAATGAAGGCAGTGGGAAGCCTTGATTTAAATAAACTTAACATTTTTTTATCCTAGTTTGTATTTTTTTATAAAGGTAAATCTCAAATTTACAACTTTCTTTCTTAAAGAAAGTTAACTGAGCATTGAAGTATCATAATATATTGACATGCAGGTATAGACTGTGACATTTGGTACATTTCTCTTTGTCAGCAGATAAATAGATACAGCATAAATATTCTAATTACTAAAATTAATCATTTGTATCTTTCTTGGCTTGGATGACATTGAGAATCCAGAGACAAGAGAAAAATCCTGTTTCAATTAAACAGCACTTTTACTTGTGCCTCCATAAAGGCTGTCCTGCTTCTCCCCTTCAATTCTCTCCAGTTAGATAAGGTAATTAATTTAAAAAGTCATTGGGGGTTTGAAGTAAACACTCTAAAAGCCACTGGATTTGGGGTTGTAGCTGGAAATCAGCTGCAAGGTTAAAGCAGACAGCAGCCCTCACAACCTGGCCTCCAGCTCAGAGGGTTTCCTTTTGTCTGCTGAAGGACTTCACCTCATCTCAGATCCAACTCCATCCTTGTCCCTCAAGAAATTCAGACACGGAAGGTGAAATTGTGCCACGCAACCCAAGGAATTCAGGAGCAGTTCCTTCTTGGTGTAATTTAGGTGTTCAAATACAGCTGAAGGACAAATGCACTGCCACATCACCAGGGAAAGGGTCTATGTCACTGTTTAGGGATCTGGTCAGGGGCAAAAGGGCTGAACTGGGGAATCACTGACACTTGAAATACCTCAGGGAGCCACAGAGAATTGGTAAAACCTCTCCATGTGCTTTATGTCATGGCCACTGAAGTTATTCCAGGGTTGAAGTGAAAAATTTTATTATTTGTAGCCTGTCTATCAAACAGAGCTGTCAGCGATTCTTCACAAGACAGGTAAATTCACTCATCAACCTTAATCCCTCTTCTTTCACTCAGCTGGGGACTCTGGGGGTTCAGTTCTTCATGGAGATTCTGTCTACCAGTCCTATGCCAGACAAGAAGTGTTCCAAGGTTACTTTAAACCAATCTGGAGAGTCATCAGGATACTCCCACAAGGTGTAACTGATGAGATTAACATTAGCTATTGCAAGTCAGTGAAGAAATCTAAAGGTGACAGCAGAAAAGGCTCAGGGAACATCAGAATGGGGGATTGTAAGAAAGAGAAATACATTGACAATACACTCACATCAACAACACAGCCTTCTCTATTGGTCACCTCATCTCAAGAAGGATTTAGAAAAATAAGAAAAGGCAGTGAGGATTAAAAGGATGGCTGTAAGTGCCAGCTTCCAGACATATCAATAGACTGAGGATATCAGAACATGTTAAAAAAATGTGTTTGATGATAGAAATGACAGAAAAAACAACAACTATTCATCCTTTTTTCCTGCCAGAGAACTAATGACCATGCTGTGAAATTATCAGCTAGACAGCTTAAAAGAAAAGTATTTCTTCTTCTACATTTGCTTGCTGCAAGATACTGCAGGCATAGCTTCAGATACTCCAGAGCTTAAAAAAAACATGAAAAAATTCATGGGGCTTAGGCCAGAGGTGGCAATGACGTGCAGTGGCTGGAGTACAATGCCTGGATCCAGCAGTCCAGAGCAGAAGAGGATACAAAGGGAAGGAACAGCTCAGGCAGATTTTTACACATTCCCCACCATGGTGATTTTGGCTGGGAAAGAGTTAATTTTCTCCAGAGGAGCTGTGAGGGCTGTGTTTTAGGGTTTTGCTGAAAACAGTGTTGATGACACAGAGATGATTTTGTCATTGCTGAGCAGTGCCTACACAGAGTCAAGGCCTTTTCTGCCCCTCACACCTCCCCACCAGCGAGGAGGCTGGGGGTGCACAAGGAGCTGGGAGGGGACACGGCCAGGACAGCTGACCCCAGCTGACCCAAAGGACATTCTGTACCAGCATCATACCCAGTATATACAGCTGGGGGGAGAAGGAGGAAGGGGGAGATATTCAGAGTGTCTTCCCAACTCACCACGATGCGTGATGGAGACCTGCTTTCCTTGGGATGGAGGAACACCTGTATGTCCATGAGAAGTGCTGAATTAATTCCTTGTTTTGTTTTGCTTTGCTTTTGCTTTACCTATTAAACTGTCTTTATCTCAACTGAAGTTTACTCACTTTTACTCTGCTGATTCTCTCCCCCATCCCATAGGGATGTGAATGAGCACTGTGTAAGGATGAGGTGCTGGCTAGGATTAAACCATGACAACCCTAAATACCAGGCTACTGGCCAGCATAAAAGAGACTCCTGGGGTGGCAGGCATCCAGCCATACCTGTATGAGTGTTTATGTACACACACAGGATAAAACCTACAAATCTAAGGGTGGTCCCAACCCAGAGGGAGCTGTGGGATGAGGATGTCTTCACCACAGCTTTGGAAAGCAGCTCGTGAGTAGCAGCCCTGTGTGCTTGCTTCCTACACATTGCCAAACAAATCCTTCAGAGAGCATTCCAGCAGCTGGAGGTGTGTTCACCACCTCACCCCAGGCCAGGGGTGAAGCTTTCACCCACTGAGGCACTCCAGAGATGCTCACCAGCTCTGTCCCTATAGAAAGATGTGATTCCAACAGCCAGCAAAGTTGCAGGAGATCTCTCTTCTCCCAACAACCCACATTTTGGTAGTGGCCTGACTCAGCCATCGTTCTCTGGATTCACACCAGCCAAGTTCCTCAACCTCCATCATCCAGCTCCACAATGAACAGCAGCAAAAACATCCTTGCACACAGCAGTCAAGTCCTCCTCCTTCCCAGCCAAGGGAGGAAGAAAAAGAGTTAAAGATGGGAGGGCATGGTGAGAGGAGGGACTCATGAAGCCTGGCTGGAAAAAGAGTAAAGACTTGCTGTGATAACTTGGGGAAACAGGATGTTGCAAGAAGCCAAATGCCCACGCTGTTCCCACACACTGATGAGATGCTGTCCAGACTCCCCACCCCCCTGAGGTTTGTCTTTATTTTTTAACAAGTGCAAAAAAATCCCCAAGGCAACAAAGTAGTGACAAACGACTCTGAGTAAGCCCCAAGACTAATTTTCTCTCTAGCTCTCCTCCTCTCAGAGGTAATCTCATACCTTCACAATAACAAGATCAAGATAAAATACATCTCTTGTCTGTCTGCTAGAGGGTCAACAAAACACTTTGCATCTCCCAGAAGCATTGAAAACTATTGCAAGGCAGAACATTTTTCTGTTAGTTCCCCTACAGCTCTAAATAAGCCTTTGCTACTTCAAGTAGTAAAAAAGTACTGACAAAAATCAATCAAATTGGCCCTGTTATTAGTATTCTCCAGGACACCATAACAGTGATTGAAATACCAATACCCCTAGTAGTCCCACATAAAGATGGGCTACTTTCAAACAACCTTCTCTTGAGTAAATAGAGGAAGTTTGCAACTGTTCTAAACTTGCTTCATTTTAAGAGCTGCACAAATAAATGAAAAGTCTCACTAGGTCTTTCAGTGAAAGTCCAGAGCACTGAACCTGCCAAGGAAATGGGGTGTCCCATTCCAACAGTCTATTAGGCAGCCACAAAAGAAATTGACCAAATCCTATTCCCAGCAAAAGTACCTAGATGAAGAACATAAATGTTTTACACATGTAAAATCTCATTCATCTCCTAATCATTCAAATAACAATCAAAATGTTTAAAAATGTGCAGGCACAAATCCAATTCCATATAGCACTTATATTTGCATATTTGTAACGAGAATGAAATTGTCCTAATGAATTTTTCTTTTGAAGACTTGTCCAAAGAAACCTGAAGTCAATGAAAAGATTCCTTTGTACTTCGCAGCTTAAGAAAGCTTTGGATGAGGTTCCAATATGTGATTGAGACTCAAGAAAATACATATCATCTCTTTCATTTTTGACCTCCTACAGACATAGCACATTCAAAGGAATCTAACTGATCTTCTGCTAATGATGCAATAAAAAAAAATATTCTTATGGCAAATAAAGTACATTAACACTAACCATATTTAAAGATCCCACTGAAATGAACCATAATATTTGTTCCTTTGTCATTTAAGAAAGAATTGTTTCATTATTAAAACCACAGTGGATACAAGGCTTTGGCAGAGCAACTTCTGCAGACTTTATTTCTTGCTTTCATTTTTCATTATTTGTTCTCCCCAAAGCACTTTAGTCCCATTAAAATTGGACATTGTGGAAAGTGATTGCCAGTTTTAAAAGTGGGAGAATTTCTACTGCTCAGCTTCAAAGACATTAAACTATGCACTAACACCTCTGTGCACAGCTTCAGCCCTCAATTAATACTGACTTTGTCATATGCTGCTTTAATGGAGGCCTTCTCCCCATTTTTTTCAGCAGCTGAGACACTTGGGGGAAGAAAATTACCATTGCTCAGAATAAGAGAACAGTTTTCATAGCCAGCCTGTAGAAGGCTCAATCCTTAAACACAGACTGGGTCCATGAATTGCACTTTCTGTAGGCTTTTGAAAGGCAGACGTATTTACTATGAAGCAAACATAGAACAGAAATAACAAGAAGATTCATAACTTAAATTGTAGGGCCAAAGTAACAGATGTTTGAGGCAGTTCAACTTCTGAGTAAAAAACCCAAAGCCAAGAGCTCCAGTGCCTTTGCCCCAGTGGCTGTGTGATCAGTCTGAGTGGGGAAGAGGAGGAGAGGGCTGGTGGCAGTGGGGACGCTGCTCCAGGTGACACGCAGGAGCAGGAACCAGGAAAACAATAAACAAGGAATGGTGACCCAGAGGACACACAGGTAGAGAGAAAAGACAAACAGAGAATTGTTGGGCTCCTTGTTGACCTGGAAGAAGGTTCACTTCATAGAATATGTCTATGTATTCTGTACTTCAGCTGCAGACAGCCCACATGAAGACAACAGTGGGCTAAGCTGACCACACACCCTCACCACCAAACTCTCCAGGCATCAGCCTCAGACAGTTTGCAAAGATTTGCAAATGCTTTGGTTCCTCTTAGTTTTCTACACTATTTCCTCTTCAATCTCTCTACTGCTTTGGTTTGTGAAGCCAAAACCTCTGATCAAGCACCAGATTGAAAAAAAAAAAGGCGTATTACAAAAGCATTCTTTATTCCTGCATTTGAACAAAGCTGACATTTCACATACATTCATAATACCCATCAGCTAAAAGGGTTTACAGGACAGACACACTCCCCCTGGGCCATCATTTCTGTAATGGATTCTTTACTAAATCTACATGCCAGTAAATGATAGAGTGTAGATATTCAAACAGCAAAGCTAATTAAGTAAACATAACTACTTCCTTTGAAACTTATATAGATGATAACAACTTCCATTTATCTATTTTTATGTGTGACTTGGAAACATATGTGAAACTCAGTATTCTTCTGTCATGGAAAATAAGAATGGTGTTTTCAAGCTACGTCATCAGGAATTCTGAAGTAAAGTGAGGGTTGTTAACTTCACTGCTGTGGCAGGTCCCTGAGATTAGATGACAGATGACTTTTCATCATTAATTTTTATTGCAAATGTGCTTTTTACCTTCTCAGAAATGCTTCTTTGTATGAAGGATACATTTACCATCTCTCCATTGCACCTCAATTTCAGGAGATTTGGAGCCTTATCAGCAGAAGTAAACATCAGTACTTACAAAGACTTCAATATTGAGCACATTTATTAGCATATCATAGCATTTATTTGCTAAGTTTGCTCACCCCAAATTTAAAATGTTCAAATTGCTATGGCACATGAAACCACACTTTCTGATGTCCATCCTGCTCCACAAAGACCATCACTGGTGTAAAGAGGGCTCACATTTTTGCAAAAAAAACCTAAGGCAGACTAATATTTTAGCTCCTTTCCAGATTCAGCATGCTTAATTTCAATACAAAGTAAAAAAAAAAATTGGGTCAACCTCACATTTTGAACCTCTCACTACCTTTGTTGTTGCAAGAAAGATACCAAATCCTCCCACCTCCTCTGTTCTGTGCAAAACTGACAGGCTCTGAACCACTGTACTTTGAATATTCTCTCCAAGGAGGTGAGAAATGTGCAGCTAGACCTGGGTTTACCTCCACTAAAGCTGAGACCTGTGTTTACCCCCTCCAGGAAAAGGCAGAGACCTCCAAAAGCCCAAGTCACGGGAAGGGTGCAACTTCAGGAAAGCAAAGATACAAATGTTTTTTATTGAAAATTGCTGTTTAAGCACCTTGGTGATACCATAAAGGGAAAAATGAAAGAAAAAGGGAGAAGGAGGGATAAGAGAGAGACCTTGTGAGGTCTAGAAAAATTAACCAGCAGAGCCCTGTAAAAGAGCTTGAAAGAGCAAGAACAACTACAGGAATGCAGAGGTGCAACGTGTAAGATTTGATGTTCATACACAGAAGTAAAAAAAAAGGAAAGAAAAAACATCACAGGCACATCAAGCAGAGCTATCAAGTCTCTACCTTCACCCTGTGCCATGTGTCACTGCCACCACCCCACAGCATCTCTGAACAAAAGGGACACTGACAGATCACAAGAGCAACCTGGGAGAGGAGGAGAAGACAAGGAAAGAGGGGGAAAGCAGGTGATTTTACCATATCAATTGTTAAGATTAGCTGACACCTTGCCACCATGGCTCTACAGCCAAAACTCCCTGAAGCTTTTCCGACTGCCTCCACTGTGTGCTTCCTTGTTGGGCACTGGCCCTGACACTGTTCAGGGATATTTGAAACGTAATCTGAACCCAGGAACTCATGCTCATGTGTTGATCTCCATCCTTCACAGTTGACCATGTCTTCACACAAAATCTCAGTAGAAGGCTGCTGGAGTTCAGTCCTCTTCCAAAGGAGAAGCTTTTGTGCATCACTCGAACCCCAACAGTGTGAAAAGGGACATGTGAGGTATTGCAGTCTGTATGCCCAGACTTAGTTTGGCGAGATGTCATCTGGGCTATTCACAGCAAGGGGTTTCCATGGCTCCCCATTCTACTGCTTTTTAGTCATGTTGATTAATTCAAATAACACTCCAAAAAGGACATAATCACTGTTTCAGACACAATGGCTCTTGTTGTCATACTTTCACAGAATTTGAAACTTTCGGCTAAACTGGTATTATACTAAAATATATCAGTTAAGGGGAAATAAAAACGCCACTAAATAAGAACAGTGTATAAGAATGTTAAGAAGGCTGCTGCCTCCAAAAGCCCTACATTTAGCAACTGCTCAAAAAACATGAAAACTAAAACCAGTCAACGTGTAATAGCGATTTCTCCAGCAGGTTCAAGTGTCATGCCAAATTCTCAATCCTATCCACAAACAGCTGTTTGCCACTCTCTCTGCTGGGCTGATGACAATACACTGGCTGAAAAACTGCAGCAGGACCAACGACAGTGAAGGAATCAGAGAAGATATTCAGGCAGGGAATCATTTCAGCCTGTTGATGAAACAACACAAACGCTCCTCATGTTCAGCTGAGTGAACCAACCCCCTGCCTGATTGCAAAAACACTGTACAAGGGACAGTCCAGCTCTGCATAGCCAGTGCAATAGCCCCAAACTATTGCTGGTTTAATTCTCTGAGCCAGGCCCCTAGAAACTCAGATAAAGGCCTGAACCATGTGAAGAAGAGTCAGGAACACACAGCTGGGGGTGGAAGGAGATCAGTGCCACAGTGACAACCATCTGAGAAATTTTAAGAGCAACTGAACCAACACCCCAAGTTCTCATATGTGCATTAACTCACACCAGATCAATACACTGTTGGATCATGCAAAATTATATTTCCACATTGCAGCACTCAATCTTCTGGAAGAGCCATGCCAAGGGCCTGGAAAGCAGCCTCATGCTAAGAAATAAGCAGTAACTCCCGAATAAGAAAACACAAAGCCATCCTGCAGGCATGAGACAGTCAGTCTTGCAACCTCACCTAAGGGTCATCATCCTTTTACACAATCCAAGAAGTTAATCAAGTTCTCAAGATCATTTCAGAGCTTTCCAAATCTACTAATCCCATTTTTTGGGTTTTTTTTTTTTTGGTTGGTTGGTTAGTTGTTTTTTTGTTTTGGTTAGGGTTTTCTTGTGTTTTGGGGGTTTTTTTGCAGATCTTTGGAACCTTCACAATTTTCTAATTTGGCTACTAAAGATAAGCTTCTTATAAATCTAGGGGTGCTTCCTGAGTTTTTTTGTTTTTTAAAAAATATTTTTTTATAGAAAGGAAGTTTTTAAATATTCAAAAACCTGGTAGTGGTGCCAGATTAATTTAGTATGTTGGAAGAGCATGCAGTAGAACGAACTACTGGTGAAGGTGCAAAGAACCAGAACATTCAGGCTGGAGTCACCAAAACTCAGAAATAAGAAGGCAGAAACAACAGAAGTGACAAGCAACAAGTTTTAAAAATCAAATTTGTTGCTAATACAATAGGAACTGAATACAGAAGGGAAGAGTTTTAAAAAAACCTTACATAAATAAACTAGAGCAATTGCAAAGGCTGCAGACCTCAAAAAAACAACTCAAACAGCTATGAAATGGGTGAACGAGTCAATGTATTTAAATGGCCTCCAGGCACAGTAAATAAAGCTTGGCTGAGTATAGCACAGGTCAAGTCATCCAGAACTGGGATACGTGAATACACTAAAAAAAAAAATAAAAAAAAATCACAGAATTCCCACATTTAAAGTGGGGGCAGTTGCACAGTGTGGACCAAATTTAGCTTGCCCAGGAACACAGCGAATTTGAAATTTTTAAGATGTGCCTATGTATGGCTAGTGAGAACACGAAATTAGGGGACTATGGCACAGAAACCCATTCAAGAATAAGATGTATTTACTCTCTAAGCAAGGTGTATACAAGTAAAGCTGCTGCACTTCAGTCTCCCTTCCTGTGCTGATACAAATCAACACTTAAATGTGCCCAGCTCCAGAGGCTCAGTTGAGTCTGTGCTTTGCTCCATGGCACAAGGCTCAGTTCTCTCTCTCCTTGCCCACTGAAGGTCCTGGGGGGTGTCTGATTTTCTAGATCTTGCTCCTCACTTCAACTGTAAGGTCATTGCTCTTGCTGTCAAATCAACCCAGCCTTCGTTCAGGACAGCTACTTTAAACTTCTGCAGAATTTCTCACTCTTCCATACAATCCAGGAGATATTCTGTATAAAAGATTTATATCCATCCTTTGTACAGCAACACAAGGCTATATAAAAGCTGGGATATGCAGAATACAAAGCAGGTGAGAAGTACACTTTAACTTGTAGGTGACACAATTAACACTGAAAATTCAAGATTATCACTCAGAAGTCCAAAGCTTCAAAAAAAAAAAAAAAAAAAGAGAAAAAGTGTTAGCTTTTTTCTCAACTGTGGCACAACTTGCAACACTAAGAGAGATCCTGGCCCTGCTCCATCAATGAGTGTTTGATCCAGGGCCAGATTTCATCCACAGCATGTTGACAGTAACAAGACAAGCCTCAGCATGATGGGTGCAGTTTCACAATGGCTTTACATGGATCTCAAAATTGAGCTGTCCCACAAAAGGGACCTCCAATGACTCCAGCTTCCCATGGCCTTGCTGCCACCCAGAGAGCCAACCTGGGGACCTGGATCACACAACACAGCCTGGCCACAGGGAGAGCAGCTGGCAGAGCTCAGGTGGAGGAGCAGGAATGAGCTGCCAAGGCCAGGAGGATGGCAGGAAGGTTCTGATCAGCTCAGCTGCACTTTCACAATACTCTGGCTTCAGTGACAAAACCATCTTGCTGGGCTCTTCCTCCAGCCTCAGCACTTCTGCTGTGTGCTGGAGTTCATGACTCCCTTCTGCAGACACAACTGCTTTCCAGTCTGCTCTGTAAGCTTCAGCACAGAGAAGGGAAGCATTTGAGATGACATCTTTTCCGGAGCATACATTTAACCCATGTAAGTTTAAATAATCTGCTTCTGGCACAGCATCACACAATTCAGTGCAACCACAGAGAGAGGCACTGCAGCACAGGGATGGGCTTTGCTCTTGCAAGTCTCTTGCCAAGGCCAAAACACAACACAATTACATGCTAATATTCTCAAACAGTATATATGTTTTTTCATATTATTACTGTAACAAAGATATAAAGCACTTTTTGCTCTTTGGACTATATCCCGCCTGACACAAAATTCCATTTTGGGAGAACCATGTAACTGAATGAGAACGGAGAGATACAGAACTGTCCTTGGGTTGCAAAGAAAAAACACTACGAGGGAGGGAATATATGTCACACAGCCACCTAAAATGTGTACCTGGAAGCCAAGCTAGTATCCCTGCAGTAAGTGAGGAAGGAGAGTGGCATCTCACAAAAATCACAGTCTGTTTCATTCTGCTGATGATCCTGAGAGAAGATATGCTCTTACAATATGCCTAAAGTAAGAAGAATCCTCTCTAAAGGTCTGAACACTTTTGAGAAAGGGGAAAACAAAACCAAAATCACAAGCACCTTTCTCTGCCTATTACTGCTAATGCTCAGAATTAGAAATTAAGATTTTGGGGGAGGCAAAGGTCACTACACAATGAGTAAAAAATTACACTATAAAGGCAACACTCAAATACACAAATAACTTATTTATAAAATACTTATTTTATAAATAAAAGTAATCATAAAAAAGAGGAAAAGGGAAAATGACTTATCCTTTCAAACAAAAGCCTAAAACAATTACATAACATTCCTTTTAAAGCAAAGGTTGTATTCCAGACATTATCCCTCAAATTCAAATCTACCCAGAAGCCTGGGCTGCAGTCTGGCTGCCCTACAAGGACTGAAACTACCCAGGAGACAGATTTCTTGGGCAGTTGTGGCACAGAGACAGCAGCAGTGGGGCATTTTCCCCCCTGCTCCACAGGATATAAAAGCATTAGTGCATGAGGATAGCATCCCAGCCCCAATCCAGCCTCATACTGTGCTGGCTCAGTGATCCTCTGCCCCAGAGGGAAGACCATTCCAGGAACCCACACATCAAGGCATCAAACAAAACCTGTTGTTACCTCTACAGCATGAACAACAAAAATCCTGACCCAAAAGCAAACATGCCACACCAGGTCTAAAAAGACAGGTTTTACTTGGCGTTATTTGATGAAGCTCAGCCCAGCCCAAAACCACAAAGAAGAGAAGGATCAGCACAAGGGAGCTAGAGGAACAAAGAATGGACTTTGACTCCAGCAGAAAGCTTTTTCAGCGTTCAGTTTTTAATCAGTGTTATTGGACATCAGCAATACTGCCTACCCTGGGCGCCAGATGCTTGGGCCCACCTCTCACAGTCCATCAGCACTGCTGCAAATAAAGAGACAAGCATTTGGAGGTGATGCACACATTTTCTGTAGGATCCAGCTCCATGGCTGCCCACATCCCAAGCTGGGCTCCACATCATTAACTGAATTAGAAGGAACTGGAGCACAACTAGTGTGCACAGAAATCACACCACACTCCCTACATGACAGGTAGGGTGTGAAAAGCATTTGCCCTGGTGGTGGGAGCACTCCACATCTGGCTACAGAGGCTCAGCCCCATTAACCTCAGCAGCTTACAAAGCACAGGCAGTGGGGATACCAACCTGTGCAGCATTTGAGCAGTGCTCTGGAGAGCAATGGCTTCTAAGCATCTTCCTACTCTTCCTCTGATGCATTATTGAGATAAAGCCAAAGGAGCCATGCAAACAACACTTGCAAAGCTGGAACTACAGTCCCAGATTCCCCACCTCTGTGCTGCTGATGGCAAAAGGTCCTGCAAGCTACACCACACTCAGGAAGAATGGTGAATAAGTCTTGGGCCAGGGGAAGTAACTCAAGTCTGAGTTTTACTTAATAGTAAAAATACCAAGCACTTGAATAGTATCAGTGTAAAGTATCATATAAATGAAATGGGCAGAATTAGACTCTTTACATCATTCCAAATCTCCTCTGAAATCTCACAAGGGCACACCTTCTGAAGTAACAATGGCAGAGGTTGTTACTGGCTTTTGTAAGTTTTAAATGGTTCCCATAAGAGGCATTACCACTAAACACTTGAAGATTTAAGTTGCCAAGGACAGAAACAACCAGGCAGTGGCTTTGCTGGGCACTAAGGCACCTCTGCACCACTCAGAGCAATAGGGCAGCAAAGCAGCTCTGAGTCTCCAACCAGAGCAGAAAACTTCTGCAGTGCAAGCTGTGGAGTCTTGTGACACAGCTGAAGCACCTCATAGCCCATATTAAACTTTGGCTTGTAAAGACTTAAGCTGTTTCACTCCTGCTCGACAGTTCCCTCTGTAGCAGCATTTTAACAGGGACACAGAGGAGCCACTTGTCTCTCTTCTGCTGCCCAACAAGCTGCAAACAGCTGGTTGTGCTGGTCAGAGCCCATTTGCCCATTCCCTCAGAAAGAAGAGGGATGTTTGTGCTGGGCACACAAAGGCTGATCTGTTCGGAGCTGGCCGCAGCACTGGCTGACACAGGCTGGCGTCAAAGGGGGAAGGGTACAAACACAAGGCTTGTCCCATTTCCCCAAAGACTGTTCCTAGCAAATGTCATTACCTCAAAACATTGCACTTTGAGAATACTTGTGTGAAGTGCTCATGGAAATCTCAACTGTGTAAATTGGAGTTTAATTTGTATATTCAACATTGCCGCTCTTTAAAAAGAAGTTAAACATGGCTACGTGTTTCCTAGCAAAAAAAGCTATGATCTGCAAAATGCTTCTTCTCTCCTTGGCAAATGCTGCCATTTGCTTGTTTGTTTTGGTGCAGCATAGGGAGGGAGGGAGGAATGATAATAAAAACATGAACACTTTTTCTCCTCACCTTGAACGGGGACAGGCTCAACAGCAAGCAGCTTTATATAGTACAATCAGCACTCGCGTGCCCACAGGAGAAAGAAAACAAAGTCATGGCTCTTCCTCTTGCATAGCCTTACCCAAACTTAGCCTTAATGAAATCAACAGGAAAGACATTATATATGCAAAGGTCATCCTCATCTATGTAGTTACAGGACCAGGATGTGGCAGTGGAACCTATACACACTAAAGCTCAGCCTACACAAGCACGGCAGAGCAGGTCGGGGCATTCTGCCTGCCCACCCTGCTCCAGCCTAAAAAGTGGAGTATTTTTGTTCGTAGGGCCTCCCTTATTTTCAGGAAGTAGCTGTGCATAGAAACCATGGATTCAGCTACAGCATGAGGCAGCTGTAAGGAAAGCTGGTCTGAGGGGGCTGACAGTGCCTCCCAGGCTCCATCCCCTTCACTACCTACTGTATTAAGCCCACCTACTAAACAGGGACATGGGGGAATGTGGTTCTGGGACAGAAGCATGTCCAAAGAAAGGCAGAGAAGCTGGAAAAGGGTCTCGAGCAGGAGTCTTATTATAAGCAACTGAGGGAGCTGGGAGTATTTAATCCTGGAGAAAAGGAGCCTCAGGGGAGACCTTATTTCTCTCTACAACTCCCTAAAGGGAGTTTGTAGCAAGATGGGGGCCAATCTCTTATCCCAAGTAATAGGATAAGAAGAGATGGCTTGAGGTTGTGCCAGGAGAGGTTTAGATTGGATAATATGAAAAATTTCTTCACAGAAAAGGGATTATCAAGCACTGAACAGGCTGCCCAGGCAAGTGGTGGAGTTACCATCCCTGAATATATTTAAAGATGTGTGGATGTGAATGTAAGGATGGTTTAGCAGTGAATTTGGCATTGCTGAGTTAGCAGTGGGACTCAATGACCTTTAGAGTCTTTTCTAACCTAAACAGTTCTGTGACTCTGTAAACCATCCCTTCCCCAGAGCAAGCAGACTAACAGGCCCTCTTTTCTCCAGCCTCCTTGGCCACTGTGGCTCACACACGTGTCCTTCAGCAGGGATATTCAGAGGGCTCAAGCTGTTCCACAGGGGTCCTTCCACCAGAACTGATCCCCAAAGGAGTCAATGCCTGAGGCATTGCAGCTGAAGTGCTGCTGAATGAGATTTACTTTTTGTTATTCTATTATTTATAGTGGAAATAACATTTAAAACACATGGCATTATTACTGCAGAGCTATGTCTCACCTGACTTTTCACAATCAGTTATTATATTTCAAATAGGTACTCTTCATGTAACACTGTAAGAGATTTCTGCAGCACCCTCCAAAGCTATGATTTCAGGTTTAACATTATGGCTTAGCTTCAGTTCTCCATGTTTTCTAATGAGATCTATATTTAAAAGAAAAAAACCCACAAAGTAATTGTTTTTCATTCCAGGCGTGGAGACCTCAGGGCTTCTGAACTAACCTAAATTCCCCTGAGACCTCAGGCACAAAATACAGACTTGCAGCTTCAACCTTCTTGTGATAATACCAATTCTGTCCCTTTTCAATCTCCCTTAAACTGTGGTCACAAATTTGCACCTGTTTAGAGACAAGGAAAGCCCTCAGGTCTGGCTGTTAGCCAGGCAGCCAGCAGCAGCTGATGGAAGCACTGCTCATCCCCAGCAGGGACCTGCCAGCTTCAGACACACAAAGCAGCCAGCCGGGATAAAGTCAGCAAGCCAAGGTTTTGATTATGCAATTACTCGTTCAGCTACAACTGCAGGTTTTCCTGCATAATCAGGCTGATAAACATCAAAATTTTTCTGATGTTGCCTCACGTCCTAAATGATGCAGTGAGAAATCAGAAAGAAGGCAAATGATACCCAGAAAACACAGTGGGGAGACTGTGCTGTCAGGTCAGGGACAAGCCATGCAGAGACTTTGGGCTTGGTGTACTCTGCAAACCCAGAATGCCTCTGATGACTGTCACAGTCTGGCACCACACACTGCAATGACACCAAGGCAGCTACAAACTCAAAATTTCTCCTGGGAAATGATTTATGCATGAACAGTTCTATAGGGAGGGCATAAGGGCACTTATAAACCTCCTGTTCAAACAGAAAGGGGTCAAATCTCTGCTGGGTGCAACTTTTTGGAATAAAAGAAACACAAACTTCATAAACCAGCCTCCACCTTAAACTACAGTTTGGTTGTTTCCACAAACAGTGACCGCTTTCTGTTCCAGTGAAATATTATTTTTAGTGTGTTTCTGCTCTTGAAGAGGTCAGGGCTGAGCTCTGAAGGAGAAAGAAGACCTGAAACATCCTTTAAAAAGCTGTTGATCTGTCACCCTGGAATTTAAGAGAAAGCAGGGAGGTTTGTAGAAGAAACATTTTAATACTTCTATGTTGATACAAGTACCTGCAACTTAAGCACCTATAAGGCTGTGCAGAGCTATTCAACCTTTGTGATTAGCACAGAACTGTAAATACAGAAACAATTGTTTAATCAAATATTATTGCACAAAATGACTGAACTTGGAGACTGAAGTGCTGCCACATGTATTTTACAAAGCTTTTGCTCATTGGTCTTTGAAGGAGCAGGAAGGGAGGAGGGAGAGCTTGACAGGGTGGAGAGGCAGAGTGTGGAGCCAGGTTTGCTCAGCACAGGAAAGTACCACAGTAACAGAGACTCCATGGACAGCCCAGAGCAGAAATCCTGCCAGGTGAATCACCCAGTCAGGACCAAAGAGCTGTCCATACTATTTCAAAGGGGAATTCATATGTAGGTATCAGGGGAAGGATAAAGCTGTATCAGCATCTTTATTTTTTTCCATCAGTGATTTATGTCATTATTGCTTGCTAAAAAATATCCCAGTCTCATGGAAATTTATGGGAAAATTCATGCCAGCTTGAAGACGAGGTGGCTTTCAGTCTCTCACCTCCTGCTCCGTGTTCACTCCCCTTCCTGGCACTCTCTAGCAGAGGGCAGCCTGGCCATCACCACCTCACCACCAGAGGCTTGGCCACAGACAACCAGACAGGGACAGCAGGGTCTGGCTGGGAAACACAGACCCTGAGAAAAATCAAAATTGCAGGTGCAGCCTCCTGCAAAACCTCAGCAAATGAATCAATCCAAAGACTCCTTCAGTGCACATAAAATCAAGACTCTATTTCTGTTTTCAAAGAACAATTAACTTAATCTACGCTGCGCTGACAACAAACAAATTCTGTCTTGGATATGAGCAAGTGCATGTTCAACATGCATGAAAGCTGTGTGTGCCCACCTGCACCTTGTGCCTCTCTAATGCTGCTGATAGACATTCACAGATGTGCCCATACCAGGGCTAGGTCAGCTCTGGAATTTTACAGCTGCACTTTAAGGCATTCCTAAACCAGCAGCAGCCAATGCAATGGTGAACAGAAAGACAGCAAAAAGAAAATAAATAATAGATTGCATATTTCCCCACAGAAATAATTTCTCAGACTTTATGGCTTCATGAACTTGATTCTTCCACATAGAGAGTTCTACATGAAGCCTTTAACTCAGCAAAAGCTAAAAAGGTAGAGGCCAACTTGATTTACAGCTGCATTGAGAAGATATTAAAATTACACCTAAAAGAGCTATTTTATGCAAGTTTTAGAGACTTGAGAAGTCTCTTCCTCATTTACTCCTGTATTCAAGGTTTCCACTATGAGTTTCAGAGATACAAGGAAGCATTCCCCCAGAAGTATGAGGAACTGAAAAGATCAAATGTAAATGTCTTCAGGGAATTCATATAACGTATCTCTTGTGACTTCTCTACTGGAAGTGTATCTGTCTTGGCCCATACCAAATGTACATCCTTATCCACTTCATACACTGTGCACACTGATAGTAAAGTAACAGAACAAAGTGATTAAGGAGAATAGCACACCTAAATTTTCCAAAGAACTGAATAAATACCTGCACTTATTGAAACTAACTGTATTTTAACAAAATGAGAACAAAGTACTACATTGGGCTGGTCAAAAATTTTGGCTATGAGAATTTCCTGTGATAAACATGACATGACTGCAAAGATTTTCTATGAGAAGATGGTACATTGGGTAATTCTCTGCTCTTCCACACAGAAAATTCTATTTATAAAAGGTTTTAAATGCAAGTTCAAATCAGCCTTTTGAAAGAAAATGGATTAACTTTTAGATATAAAACGACATCTCAAATTGAAACATCATAACAATTCCCACAGAAACCTGCGTGTTTTCAAGTCAGCCCTTCCTTTCCTCCCTCAAAAACCAAAAGGTATTTGTTCCCCAGTTATTTGTAAAGAGAGTGAACACTGAAACCTCTCTAAGGTCTCAGTACTATTTATGCACATAGAAAAGAAGCTCTGGTAGTACTTGAGTGAAAACTCAAGCATTAAATACTAACATTTCACAGTATGCCTAGCAGAAAAGTTCAATACATACATAAAACAAGATCAACACAGAATGATCCTAGCAATGCAGTCCAAACACAGGCAAAGTCCAGAATCAATTTCAGTTTATTTTTATTAGGTGTAATTTATAATATGCTCAGACTCACTATTTATTTCCTCAGGACTTCATAAAAAAAGTGCTTTTCATTTGATATCTCACGTTTATTAAAATAGATATAACAGAGTGAAAGGGAAACATGAAACTGTCAGATGATCATTTTTAGTTTCAGGGATATTTTATATGCCATCTCTTAGAACTTCAATTTATGACTCTCCTTAATGGAGACTTTCAGGGTTGATTTTAACGTGTTAAATAGAAATTCCACTGGTTTGTTACTGCAATGCTTTCTTTATGACCTGTCCTCACACATCACCTAGGTCTGGCTTTTTTATACAGAGAGCCACTTGCTGAACAACAGGGAGCTTCTTAAAACTATGAATGCTTTCACTTGCACTCCTCCTGCATTGAATTGTTATTTGCTTTTATGGCCATTTTTGGCCTGACACTTCCCCAGTATTTCACAAATAAAGAAGACTGAAGTTACCATGAGGTTTTTTACGTCTTTCAAGGCAGGAATAGAGATTTCCTCCCCAGAGCTAGGTGAGAACTGTGTTTTACAAACATCTCAAGAGAATCGGCCTGCAACCCAACCACTGTTCCTGTAAAGAAAAGGGTAACAAAAGCCATGAGAGCAACAGTGGCTCCAAGCTTATTAGCTGAGACATCTGCAGCATCTTTAGGTCTTGCATCAGGTTTAAGTGTTGCTTGTGTCACTTGTCACCATTGTGCTCAGGACTTCAAAAATTTGGGCTAGATTAACTGTTTGACTGCCTATTTACCTAAGCTTCTAAAATCTAGAAGAGTTTAATTTGGGCAGAACACAGTAATAACATCTGTGCTCTTAATGCCTGTTGTCATTTAAGTCACTCCAGCTTGAAGTTTGCTTCCCTTCTCTTGCATAAGCACATCTTCCTGACTTTAGGAACAGAGCTCATGAAAAGCCACATCCCCAGCTTTGGGAAGTCTTCCCAGTGGTGAGACACAGAGTAAGAATCACAAAATCAGAGAAAGTTAAGGCTGGAAGGGGACCACAGGTGGGATGTCTGGTCCAACCTTCCTCCTTAAGCAGGATCTCCCTGGAGCACATTGCACAGGGTTACATCCAGACTGTTCCTGAATATCTCCAGTGAGGGAGACTCCACAGCCTCGCCAGTGCTGAGCCAGAGCAGCCCACCATGACATGCCAAAAGCAGAGAGACCCAATGGGCAGCAGGCATCAGCTCAGCCTCTCCAGACCTGGAAAAGCCCCAGCAGCCTAGAGTTGCCAGGGTGGGACTAAGCACATATGAAGGTCAAGCATCAAACAAGGAATACCTGTGGATGGGACTGTTCATTACACAAGTATGTATATAAATACATCTCGTGGTCTGTGTCTCTCTGCCCAAGTATATATTTATGTGGTAGGAATCCTGCAGGGCTTCTGCAGATAGTTCTCCATCCCAGTCACCCATCACTGGTGGAGGAGGAGAGTGGGCACCAGGAAAGTCTACCACAGCATGAGACAGGATAAGTAGGTTAAAGGGGACATGTAGCTACTAAGAATAATGTGTTCTTTGGAAAACAATTGTAATTCGGAAACCTTTTTTTCTGTTCACAGCATTCTTCATAAAAAAAATAAAAAAATCAATCAAATAAACAAAAACCCCACATAAACAAACAAAAAAGCCAAATAAAAATCCCTCAAACCACACAAAAAACTTCACAAAGAAATCAAGCTGCAAGTAATGAAGGCAAATCCTGCTCACCTAATTCTTGGAAAATACTTCTGAGCATCCAGTACTTAAATACCTCATTTGGCTTCACATCAGCAAGAGAAGGATCCTTCTGGCTTCTGCCTGGGAAGAGTAAGACCAAAGGGAAGCTGCCTGCTATAAGGGAAATCACATCTGCCACGATAATCCTGCCAGTCCCTCTGCTAGCTTTGTCTTTCTGGGCTGTTTTATGGGAACTAAAGCCCAAAGCCCAGGATAAACAGATTAAAATTTCACTGAGTTAAAACTATTAGCTTAAAGCAGCCTCATAAGATACATGATGGATAACTCTACACCTCTCCAGCATCTTCACTTCACACAGCTGTCTCTTGCTCCCCTTGCAGAACCAGAGCCAATGGCAGTTTACATATATGTCAGGACAGCAAATCATCCTGGAAATAGTGATTCTTGAAATAATTCAGACTAAAGTGGAGATATGTTATTTCCATGGTGTAGCTTTTCCATGCTGTCTCATAACTTCTTGATTATGTTAAAAGCCAAAGTAGGTGCTGCACCAGCTGCATATGCCTATGGCAAATGGAACATAAAGTTTAACTAATGGTCCCATTTCCCTGAAAGGGCACATGAGGCTGATAAATATTCCCAAGAAGTCATGTTACCTGTTGAAGCAAATCAGGTAGATTGTGTCTCCTTTGCCAGAAAAGAATTTATATTCTGATACTGGCTTTCTACATTTTATTTTTATGTTACGATACATTTCTAGTTTTCTGACCCTTGGAAAAAAGATTCTGTTTCTCAGGTACTTACAGCATACTAGGAATTTGCCAATTTTCAGTCTGCCATTAACGTCACCAGAAGCTGCTCACACAGATGCACACACACACATTACTCATCTGTGTGCTGCTTTGAAGCTGCCTCACTGCTCAAATACGTGTCATCTTCAGAGGGAAATATCCCAGAGCAGAGAGGAATAAATAGCCACAGTTTTAGTTCTGATGACTTCTAGAGCTGTGCCAAGAAACACAACTTCCAACAGTTCAGCAGAAACCTGTGTACCATTTTTAGAAGGAGTGTGCTGTATGTTAATCATTTCTAACCAGAGACAGTTTTTCCACATCTACTTTTCTGGCTCATTTCCTTACAATTAAAAACTCCATTTTACCCAACAGTACAATACAGATGTGCTGCTTTGGCAGTGACCTACTTTGTTGTGCCCTTAGCATATGTGCAACAAAGCCATAAACAGTTCAGTAGTTCAAGTTCTAGACAGACAAAATTAAAGCCAGACTGTAACAGAATTGTACAGTAGCAGCAGTCAGAAATCCGTATCTGCCAAACAGTTATATGGAAATTACGTCCCTTAATTGAATTTATGTTAAGGAACAAACTTAACCAAACAGCGAGGAAATATCTAGTGTTGAAGCAATCTGATGAACTAGTCACAGCTGATTAAACCTTTTTTAAGCAAGTTTATTAACCTATGTTCGGGAAAAAATTATGTTTTGATTGCTAATTGGATGATGAACAAACCAATTCTGTCTTTTCCTAACTTCCCCCACAAGCAAACTTCTTTATGTGTCCTACTTCATTACTCAGTGTTGCTGGACTCAGAGATGTTTCAAGATGCTGGATGTCATTATTTCAATTAATCCTCTCTCCCAGAAGTGCAAGGTAAAGAAGGCTGAGTTGTTAACCATCTTTTAAAGCACAGAGATATGGTCTCATAGAGCAGCTTCCCTGGTCCTGCAAAACAGCAGCTGACACACTCATTCAAGAGCACGAAGGAGGCTCACAACACACCTACCTAACACGTAGCATGAATTACAAGTAGCACTCCATGCTTTCTACATTCTTTGTAGTTTCTTAAATACCTCTCTAGCCCAAGTCAGCCATGTGTCACCTTGAACATCTTCAAACTGCCTCCTTGCTTGCAGTGACACTCCTCAAGGCATGTACCAAATGCTGCCACTCCCCTGATGTTCCTTCCTATCTTTACAACAAACTTTGTGCCTCTGCCAAAACAAGTCAATTTATTCTTCCTATTCCAAGTCTTAACTCTTTCCCAATCTGCCATAACAGTACAGTGTTCTCCCTGATTGCTCTGAGAACAGATGTCCAGGCAAAGACCCTTAGCACAGGCATACCTTATGCTGGCAGAAGTATTTTTCTCTGCTCAACAGTTTAAGGTTTGGAGAGGTGACACAGTTGAGCCAAGTGAAGCCCACTTCACACCAGCTACAGCTGCTGTAGTGACACCAGTGAGGGGCTGAAGGAAAAACCTGGCCCACCTCCACCCACCACATCAAGGCCAGCAAAGCTGTGTTCCATGGGCTACTCACAAACTCTATATGGTAAGTGGCTAAAGGACTTTCTGCACTTTCTAGAAATACTGCTACCATCCCTTCTTCACCAATTATTTTTCTGAGATGCTTGAGGAATTGTTTCAGACTTGGAAAGCCAGAGCCTTCAGTACTGTACTGGGACAGCTTTGTTCCCATCACATTTTGTTCACTTATGCTATTGCTCTCTTGAACTACTTTTTCCTCCAATTTCCCTTCTACTGAAGTAGCTGTACCAATTCTAACAAGTAGCCATGGCAACATAATCTTGCAGAATAAAGGACAAAATAATCCTATGATCAGAAATCTAAATTAGAAAAATGGAATGGAAATAATGTGTTCTTAAAGCCTGGAAGCAGACTGACTACTGTACAGTTTCCAAATAGATAGAGCAAACTCTCCAATACTTTTGAACTCTAAATGAACACAAACGGATGCTATACTTACAGCCAAATTAACAGACACATTATAAGCAGGGCAAGTTCCACACCATGCATTACAAAAACAGTGAGATTATGTGAATAAAAGAAAGTTAAAACTCATTCCCAACTTACACCAATACACCTGAAACTATCAATCTATTGGGATCAGCACCTGAGCTGGGCTGTCCCAAATCCAAACGGGTTTGAATTGTGGACACTCCTCATCAGCTCCCTCAGGACAGACGTTCAGTGGGTGTCTCTGATCCAAACCCCGTGGGCAGCAGGGGTGGGAAGAGGCCAGTGCCCTCAGCATCACCTGTATAAAAATGCTGTCCTGAGAGGATGGAAATGGCCTTCAGTGAAAAGGCACCTGCCCTAGCAAAATTAAGATACAAACATTGTTTTATTAACCATAGTAGAAGCCTTCAGTGTTCAATTTTACTCTCATGGTTTAAAGATTCTTTAAAGAGTTATACCTAGATTTAAATTTAATTTTCACTAAGAAATTAATACTGGGATTTTAAAACATGCTTTTTTCTTTTCCAATGATACTTAGCACATATGTGTATGTGCAATTGAATTCCATGTCTCTAGACATATGCCCTTAAGGAGATGGTAGAAAGTTTGCTTCTACAAGGTGTAGTATATGATTTCCAGGGTAGGTGGGTAGATAGAGCACCCTGTACTTGGTCCAAATAAATCTAGGAATGTGTTCCCAAAACTGCCTTATTTTCCTTAGAGTAACGGAGACAGAGGACTCATACAAGAATTACTGCAAAGAGGATGTACTGATTTTTATCTTTGAAAGGTGATACAGGCTGTCTGGACTGCTAAATTAGCCTGTAATCTAATCTAATCAATGAAAAACACATCAAGTGTTGCCACTCAGCCTTCCCCATCAGCTGCAGGCAGCTGAAACAATCAAATCTGAGATTCTCAGGAACTGTTTAGACCTGGAACACTTCGAATAAGATTACCTGCTCCTTTCCCTTTCAATTTCACTTTCAAACCGATGTGTGCCAAGGGCAGCTACATGAGCCATGAAATGTACAGCTTCTAAATATAAGGCACTTCCCTAACTACATATTTGCTAGTACAACCCCCCTCCCAAAAAAAAAAAAAAAAAAAGTGTTTTGATGTTTTGTCCATACATATACTGGAAGCATAAAGAATAACTATGTATACAATTTGCAATCACTGAGATTTACATACCTGACCTGACTGTAGTAATTAGTTATGTCACATACACCCTTATTAAGTGCCCTGTGCCTCATTTTTCCTCTATACTTGCAGAAGATACACTTTTTGGATAAATACCGTATTTTGTTATCCCTCAGAAATCTCCTGTTGCCATTACTTTCTGAGGGAAGCACAAAAACATAGATAAGATTCAAAACTACAGCCATCAAGAAGCTCATACCTATTTTACACTATTTCAACATGTAATTCACACAGATAGGATTGCTTTGCTTCACCCATAGAAAATTTATAAAGGGTAGGAAGGGGACAATCCTTACAATTCTTATAAAAATATTGTTTGGAAGATAATACAAGTTACTACAGTACAAAGTGCATCGTGCTTATTCTTACATTGCTTCAAAGCCGTGTACTAGTCCCAAGAAAGCCACAGAAGATGACTACAGGCTACTACCCATATGCTAAAACTCACTATGCAGGGGGCTGCATCTCTGTGGGAAACTTATGCAAACCCAGGGAAGCTGCCAAAGCCACTTCTCCATGGACCTTGCAATTGTCTTAACTGGGAATAAATAAAACCAACAAAACTCTAACAACACTAAGAAGATGCTCCTTTTCCCACTACGTAATTTCCCCCACCATCACTACTAGCTCATCCACACACATTACACAAGTTAGGGAAAAATACACTGCAGAAAGACAGCAAAATTCAATAATGGAATTTTTTTTCTTCATTTCCCAATACAGCATCATGCAGGGGGGTCCTGTTTGACATTAGCATAGGCTACTTCAAGTTTTCATTTTTTCCACTGAACGCACGGAGAATACAAGTAAAGCACAACCAGCTTGGTTGCAGAGCACACCAAGGGACTGCTCTTATCCAAGATGCTTTGATAAAAACAAACACCTTTGGTGTCTTGAGAGTCAATTGAATGTAATGTACTTCACACAGCACGAGGGGCTGCTTGATTTTCCAAAGTGCTTATTTAAGAAACCCAAATTGAACAGAACCACAAGGAAATTATATGTACAAACAATAGCTGTCAGGATAATTTCAGCTTCCTGCCACTCCTGCAAATAAGTATTGTACAAGGAGGCTGCCTTGTCTCTCATGTAGGGAAATTCTGTCTGCTCCCAAATGCAGGAGAGAAGCTCCATCCCACTGTTCCAAACACCTGAGAAGCCACCCAGGGCTGACAAGCCCAACACCAGGGCTACCCCCCACCCCTGCTCCCTCTGCCTGCTTTGCTCCCCACACCCAGGCTGTGATGAAAAACTCACAGGAAATTAAACCCTGCAGGCAGAAGCAGTCCATCCCTGCAGATGAGGACACAGAATGATTTCTAAGGGCTCAAGTCTTCCCTCCTCATCACCTCCCTCTCCTCCTGAACTTTCTGCCTTACAGCTCCTCTTAAAGCAGTCATCTGTTGCCTTATTTCCCTCCCAATTATCAAATTTTACTGGATTTAAGGCACCCTGGCCAACTACACAGACCACACCTCTAAGAAGGAACTTTAGCCTACTAGGTGAATTATACAAGTGTCAGGGATAGAAAATGAGAAGACAGAACAATTCAGCATGGCCATTAAATTTGTTAGAGTATGACCCCTCCTATGGGGCTTTACAGCTGTGCCCCCCACACCAGCACAGCTGCTACACCCCAACCCTCCAGCACATCTCTCCTTCCACCTGCTCACAGACAGGGATCAATCAGGAAAAGGGGCGAGTGTTAAAATGAAGCATTGCCTGATCCCTTCTCTTCACAGACCTTCCTCCTCCTGCCACCCACCCGGGTGCCAGCCCTGCCTCCCACACAGGGTGCAGAGGCCTGGGGAGGGATTTTCCACTCCCTTCCTCCCTGCACAGGAATGCAGGAGAGACTACAGTTTAGTGCTGAGCTGGTAAATGCCTCATTTCACTGAGCAAGCAGTTTTAGGCAGGACACTCTATAACAGGCAGGCTCCAGCTCTGATATTGGGTGTATTGAGCCACATCTTCCCAGCCATAACCTTTACAAAATACTCAACGATAAGACCCTTTCCAGGAATGCACAATGCATTGGGAAATACCCAGAGCCCTGCTGCACCATGAAATGTGTTTCTTGTGCTTTATATCTTGCCATGCCTTTGCAAATTCAGCTTTCCTGGGGTGGAAGTCACAAACAAATCTCAGAATCTCCCTAAAATGCAAATCTTCCTTTTTGACCCTGGAAACACATGCTAGCTTTGCCCTGTGTACTGGAGAAAGAGTCAAGAGAGGAGCTCATAAGGGTCTTGCCCTGCCCCATCACAGACTGCTTTTTGCCATATATAACTCTCTAAGAAGTCAGGAAATGGCAAAATCCTATCATCTGTAAGGAAAGGAAAGTCAAGTGTTGCCCTTCTATACTTTAAAGAGTAAAAAGAACTTTTGGATTTTCCTTCCTTTAGTCATAAAAATATCATTTTAGACTCTGCTGCTGAAGAATGAGCTTCAAAGAGGGCAATAGAATCACAGAGAATTGTTCTAAGCTGCCTGTTTTCACAAGGCATTAATGTGGAGAGGGTCCCTGCTGAAGGGAGCAGCCCTCCCAGGCAATGCTGGAGCCAGCTCTTGGTTTGGTTACTCTGCTGAAATAGCAACAGAAAGGCAGGACAAAATACTGAGTGCAGTGTCAGAGTATTTTAACTCTACATACCGATCACTACTGAAATACACTCTCGTTTTGCAAATTGCAATTTCAATTGCAGAAACAACTACTGAGGCACCTCAGCACAGAGCAAAGAAATGCAAGGTATCTGTGACGTCTGAAGGAGGGTGCTTAGAGTCCCCACTGAAACGACTTCATCTTCACTCCCAGCCCAGAAGAAATCTGAGGTTTTTTAAGGCTTGCACAGCTGCACCGTGCTCAGGTGCAGCTGCTGCAGGCACCACATAGAGGGAGGGGTACTGTGGCAAGCACTGTATAGGTTACTCATTAGGTCACAGCAAAGCTCAGCCACTACCTGGCCCGCACCCCAGAAAGCCCTAAACTGCACAAACAAATCAGTGATGAAATTTAGATGCAACAGTCTCACTTCAGACTGCCCAAAGAAGTTCATATTAATACTTCAGAAATACATCTGTAATCAATTCAGCTGCAGTGAGGGAAGACAAAATGCACTTTGGTCCTGCAGCTGTTGCAGGGCACAGAGGGAGAGGAGACACAAATGTCCTCAGCTTCTTAAAACCTCACAGAGCACTAAGTCCTCCAGTTTTCACTGTCACAGGCACGACAAAAGAGTTTCTCAGCACACACTACTGTGGAATACATTTCTCACCTTCTCTCCGTTTCAAACTTTTTCTGTAACTTTATGCCATAATTGGCTGCTCACGGCTGATCCTCCCAACTGCACCTCCCAGCCAGCAGCAGCACCTCCTGTGCTCCTCAAAATAACCATCAAAAAAACACACGTGAAGAAATCTGCGGTACCTAAAGAGCTTCAGGTAGAGCGAGTTGGGAGCGCCCGCAGCTCTCATCGCAGGAAAGCGATGGCACGGGGAAGGCAGCGCTGCAGCATGCCTCAAATGCCATTGACCTCCGGTTAAATGAACTTGTGGGCAAATATGTAATCACTTTATCACACACACGCCAAGGGCAGTTCTGAAGCTGTTCATTCTCTCAGGTGGAGCAGGAAAATTAGTCCTTGCGAAAAGACAGGGATTAAACGTTTGTGCACGCCTCTCTCCTCATGAACTCGTGGTCTGGGGGAACTCTGCTTTTCTACTTGCTTCCCCCCAGCATCCGTCCCGTTCTGGAGGGACACCCTCCCTCCACGTCCGCTCCTTTCTCTGAGGTCAGTTTCTAAAGCTACTTTTTACAAAACTGTTTCGGTCACTCTTGAGAAAGGAAAAGGCGCTGCCTTGCAGAGATGGCTAATAAATCCGTGAGGCACCGCCAGCTTCATTTAAACCGCTTCGCCCCCACACCCGTCCGGGGTGGTGGAAGGAGGAACTGGAGAGAGGTGGTGTCGGGCGTTTCGAGATGACTAGGGCAAAGTCACCCAAGCCATTCCCTTACACTAGGGGAGGAGGGGGATTCTTTTACTACTTTAACCGCTCCTCTCATAGTACCCAACTCTCCACACCTTTCAAGGGATGAAAAAGATGTGAAAACGTCCTGAAGGCAGATGCAGAAGACCCCTCCCCCTGCANCAGAGGGGGCTGCGGAGCCTCCACGGACAGAGCTGTGCGCCGGCGGATACGAGGGCGGAAAGTTCAAGTCCGGCTCCCCGACATCCCGCTCGCCCCTTCCCGAGGGGCTGTGTCCGTAGCACACGCCGTCCAGGGTCCCGGCGCGGGATACAGGGTGTGCGCTCTCGGCGCTGGAACGACGCCCGGAGGAGCAGCAGGAGATGCGCGGGGTCAGCCCCTCGTCCCCGGCTCGGCTCCGCCGCCTCTCGGGCAGCCGAGCCGCCCCAGAGCCCCCGGTCCGGGGCACGCACGGCCGGACCGGCCCCGCTCCCCTACCTTCCAGCAGCACCTCCTTGCCGGCCCGTTTGAGCGCCTGCACCGCCTCGTCGTGAGTGGCATCCCGCAGGTCGGTGCCGTTCACGGCCAGGATGGCATCGCCCACGTAGAGAGCCTGGGTCTGGTCGGCCGCCAGCCCCTTGAAGATCTTGCTGATGAGGATGGGCATCTTGTTCTCCTTGCCCCCCTTGATGCTGATGCCCAGACCGCCCAGCTCCTGCTTCAGCACCTTCACGCACCGCTTCTTGTTGGAGATGGCCTCGGGCACCTGCTCGGGGGGGTCGGTGAAGGCGGTGCGCACCGCCGCCGGCCCCCCG
>VZTB01011853.1:93937-257954 GCA_013397245.1 Thryothorus ludovicianus | reverse complement strand
GCCCGGCCGAGCCGCGGCTCCCTTCGGGCCCCGGCTGTGGTGGCATCTGGCGGTGCCAGCCCCGGCAGCTGCCGTCTGCAGTGGGGTGTAGCGGGGAGCTGAAGGAAGCCAACGGCGGGGAAGAGATAAGGAAAACCCAACTGTTTCTTCCCAGGGATTTTTCTACAGAGTGAATTAAAACTAACGGGCGGCCCCAACATACTTAAATTTCAGCTGTATGGAAGCAGAATACGAGTTGTTTCACGACTTTGTAGTATAGAGGCATTAAGTGCTTTTGACGGATACCTTTGCACATTTTGTAATTGTTTTTGTGCCCTTTGATTACAAATGTTAAAGACTCATGGAGGCTACGTGTCCCATTTTGCAGTTTTTCCCATACTCCCTTTCCTTCTAGGAAACAATACGTGCCTGACGAGGGGCTTGAAGCTCCAGCTCAGGCATCAGTGTAGGCAGTGCTTTCACATTGCCTTTCGGAAATGTCCCCAGCGGGCCAGAGGTGCTCCCCCACAGCATCTACAGACAGGAAGCACCTCCAGGACTGCCTTTGTTTGTGCTCCTTGCAGAGCAGCTCTGCCTCTTTCCCAAGCTGGAATGAAAACTCCAGCGGTTCTGGACCATTTATGTATGTATGGACAACATTTTGTGGAGGTTGGGATAGCCAGAGGAGGTGTTAGTCCCAGTCATTTTGACTGTGTGAGTCATGTGCCACCCTAAGTGCCACATCTTGCCCTTTTTTAAAGTGATGCCATTCATTTCTGACACTGGGGGTTTGCTTCCAGGTACACACACACACCTCAGGGTAATGTGGGCTGGGTAACTTGGGGCTCACCTCCTCAGTGTGTGGTGGGACCTATATATGGGATCATATATAGGTCCCACCTTGCTTGGCTTTGTTTAGCAGGGTCTCTCATACCCTGCTGCTTGTACTATACTGCACAAACCACTTTCCCTTCCCTCCAAAAGGCAGCTGAAGGAGGCCTCTACCCCAGTTCATCTGCAGTTCCTTCATCCAGGGTACGCTCGGGTCCCTCCTCCCCAGCAGGAATGCAGCCCTGCACCTTTGGAGGGCGAGAATCCACAGGTGATGGGTTATTCAAGGATAATGAGTGGGTGGAGAAAAAGCAGACGGAAGAGAGGTCTCTTCATTTCTCATGTTAATCAATGCAAGGTGAAAAGCTATAATTAAGTTTTCAGGGCTGTGAATCCAGAGTGAAAAAGAAGCATGTCCCGCTAAACCTGAACAAGGCACCTAATCCCTCTACAGGAGGAGGCTGCAACACACCCTTTTGTCCGCCTGATTCCTCCCTTGCTGATTTAGGTGGCTCATGTACAATACCATGAATGTTTGGGTTTTTGAAGATCTCATTCCCAGGTGCAAAGCACAGGTAACAAATGTGCTCTTTTGGTTCTAGCAGCTTTAGGTAAGTGAGAGAAGGATGAGAAAGGCAGGACAGGCTTGCAAAAATCAGATGTTACACTCACATTTCGGTGTAGCTTCAAGCCCAAGTGTCCAGGCCAAGTAATAAAATCAGACATCTGTTTCCCAAGCAATCAGCTCCTACCAATTATTTCATGTTTCTTCATCATGATTTAATAAAGGATCATTTCTGCTTCTAATGGAAATGCATCTTCTTAAAGTAGTATCACATAATTTACAAGGAAGAGATATTCAGGTGGTTTCTCTTGTGTTGTGCAAAGGTAATAGAGAAAGGAAAGTAAATTTAATGCCTCACGTTTCTTCAGCACACTGTGTGTTTAGGCTGTGTTTGCTGAGTGTGTCTGAGGCTCCAGTGGGATTCCCATGGAACTCACTCATGTAGACAATTGCACTGCATGTATCTGAGAGCGCTGCTTGTTCCTGCTATTTTCTTTTCCCATTCCAACAGAGGTAAATAATAAAGTTTCCCAGGGCCAGCATCTGAGATATGGATCCCTGGTACAAAGAAGACTTTATAGTAGCCTTCGCTGCTTCCTCCTCCCCCTTTCTGCCCACCTTGAATCTGTAAAGAAAACAGAGGTGATGAGTTAATCTTGAAAATAAAGGTAAAGATAGTGTAAGAGAGGCTAAGGCACAGGCTCAAGGCAAACAGTGTCCCAGATTGTCTTTCCTCCTGGAGACACTGCAATTGATACCTGATGTCTGTGTCCCCTGTCCTTAGAGTGCAGGCTCATAATTGTGTTTGTGTACCCTGAGTCTTTGTGTACCCCAAGAGCAACTTTGGGTGAACTGAGGGTGAGAAAGAGAAGATGTCTTGAGACTTCTCTGCTGGTATCCCTGCCAACATTACTGTCCTTGGTCCTGCCTTAGGTCTGCCAGTCACACCTGCAGTGTGATTTTTTTGAAATTCAGGTTTATGCAGCAGGAGCAGAAACAGAGGATAGAAACAGGTGTTTAATTGGGTGTTCAGCTATAGAATGCCTAGGTTTGCCACAGACAAAATTGTTATTCCAAAGTCAGCTGCTGGTCCCTAATGGTTTCCAGGACATAGCAGAAAGCAAATTCCTAATTTCAACTACAAACTTTTCCTGACAGTGTTGTTTCTGGCAGCATCTGTAATTACTCACACAGCAATTGCAGTGTTCAGTGTGACTCTCTGCAAGGAAGCCGGGATGTGTGGTGGGATGGGCAATGCACTCGATACTTCCAAGCTTCCATCTCTAATCTCTAGAAAGCTGTTCAGCACAGACAGAGCTTAGCAAAACTCTTTTTCCATCAGTTGTCCTTCTGAAAGGGTTTGCTGTGAAGATAGAGTCTTTCAAACAAGCCAAATAATAATTTTTGTATTTTAGCAGTGCTTAAATGCTTGAATAGACTAGTGTCCCTTTCACTCCTGCTGTATAAACAAATTGTTAGGCAAGATAATGCTAATAGCTGCTGTTGACCTGCAGGGACCTATGGGCTTAGCTAAAGTCAAGGGCCTAAATGGAAGAAGCAGTTCAGTGAACTGGAAGAAGTCAGGGCATTGAAAAACGCAGAAGCTGCTTCCCAGGACCAGGAGCACTGAAGCATGTCCAGGTCATAAAATGCAGCAGTGATGTCTGAGGAACTGCCTGGGTATCCAAGCAAGATCAAGGGGTTTGGGGTGTGTGCATGCATGCAAGAACAAGAATACAAAAAAATCTGTGCAGAAAGGCTTGTGGGTATGGCACTGAGGATGTTCATGAGGCCCAGCTTTGCTATAGAGGATATTGGAGACAAAATGAGGACACTGCCTGTTACTGGGTTTTTCTCCCTCTCTTTTCAGGCAAAGAGGTCAGTGTTCACATCTTGTGTAAATAAACTGTCTTCCTGATAGCAAAATCATTGCAAGGCTGCATATGCAAGATCACCACTCAGTGGTGCAGGGAACACAGCTCCCATTCCCTTCACAGGCAGACAAGGTAAGGACACAAGAGAGCCTTTATATAGCTGTGGCTTCTTTATGACTATCTGTGCTCTCCTATAGCAGAGGTGTAATTTTTGGAAGACTTCTGGGACATTCAAACCCTTCTTGTATCTTATTTTTCTTCCTTTTTGCATTATCAGTATTACAACAGCTCAAAGCCAGCTCAGCCAAAACTGCTTTAATCTGGAAACAACAGGGTTGTGATCCTTGAACATGTTTCAGATGACGGAGGTTGGACAAAATCAGGTCTGGATAATGACGTTCCCATCTTGTTACCCTGACACCGACCAGCTCAGCAGACGGATCTGGATAGGAAGGAAGTCCAGTGTCGGAAGGCCAGTGCTGGAAACCCGACAAGTAATGAGAAAGCTGAGAGGGAGATCAGCTCCTTCAGTGATCCCAAACACTGCAGCAGCCAAGTGTGAGTTCCTTTCTGAGGAACATGCCTGAACTCCCCCATGGCAGCCCCTGCTGTGTCTGTGCCTGATGGGATGCAGCAGGGCAGGCTCCAGCGCTGAGGCAGATGTCCCTGCTGCACGGTGGGGGGATGTCACACGTGGCCTGTGTCATGCCTTCCAACAGGCATTGCTGGTGCAGGGCAGGCAGCCCACCCCAGGAGTAATCCTCCCTTCCTCAGTGCTGAGGGAGCCTGCTGGCTTTAAAGTCAGCATTCAGTAATCATTGCTCATTGGTGCTGGTGAGGTTTATGAAGACGTCAAGAGTGCCTGAAGTTCTTCATAACCTGTAGATTGCATTATGGTTTATTTTCCAAATTACAAAAGCATTTGTTTTTCTTTTCCTAGTTTGAAGCTATCCAGGTTTTTCCATGCATCATGTCATTTGAAAATAAAATGAATGCATAACTGCTTGCCAGAAAATGCTTTATGCATTCAGTTTTTCAAAACAGGAACCTACTTGTGTGTACATGAAAGAAGAATGTGTGTGAAATCCGTATGTGCACCTACCTGAGTCACATGTTAACTAGGCAAACTGAGCAAATATTCCCACAGCCATGGAGTTATGGGCCAGGATGCAAATGAATGTCTCCTTGCTGCAAGTACAACTCTGGCACAAGTTAATGCAGAAACAAGTGCCAGAAGTGTTCAGGTTTCTCGTGCACACAGATCTAACTCTTGTACTTTCTACCATTACAATTGCTTTAAAATATATAGGATCAGGCTCAGAACTCTAGAAATATTTGCCTTGACTTCAAGAAATTTTATGAAAGAACTTAATTCAAAAGACTCTGAAAATAAAGTTTCATAGCTACACTATTTACACTATAGCAGAGTTTTTCCTAGTTTTGTGTCCTTCACTTGCTTTGCAGCTCTCTCAGTGCATTAGTTTCTTAACTTTTTCATTCCAAGTTACTTTGATCCTGCAATTTCTTGAATTAGTTTTTTATCTCTTGCATGCCAATCTCCCTCCACTCCGTAAGCTAAGCCCAGCATGTTTTAAATGCCAAGATCAGAGGTTTGCATTGCAGTAATTCTTGAACATATAATAAATAATGATAATGTAGTGGAACTCCAGATATCATCCAACATGTATCAGCTCTGGTTTTCATTTCCATCAGAAAGACATGGTTGGGTGTCAAAACAACAAAAGCATTTTTTACCATCTTTTTCTATCCTCTTGGTCTTTACCTTGGTCTAAACCTTTTTTTAATGTTGTGGAGGTGAGATGTGTCATGTGTTACAACTGCGCGACTCTGGCCCAGTGACTTCATGTTCATGTCATCAACCTGTCAAATCCTTTATGCTCCTGCAAGTCTCACTTGGAGATGTCCCACCTTCCAATCCTCTCCTGCCATGGTGCCTGTGAAACACACTGTCCACAAGGTCTTTGGACTTTTCCTGCCCTGGGATCCCCTGTGGTATTTACTTCTCCTGCAGTATTCACCAGACATCTGTGCCTGCAGCCTGCTGCCCACAGAAGGAGAAAAGCTGGCTGCTGTGCAAGTGCCAGAAGTGTTTGTTTCCTTTGTGCAAAGTAGTTCAGCTAGAAAAGCTAGTTTTCTCCAGCTGTACCCTCTCACAGGTGAAATAAGGTCATTGTCCCTCTTTCCATGCAACTTCCAAGGCTGTAAATCAACCCATTACAGTGAGAAACAGAGATGGTTTGTTCAGACAGAAGGGAAATGAAGAGAGAAGTTTGCAATCTGGAAACAGGCTATCCTCCAAGACTGGTCCTGCAGAGATTATGCTGAGCTCATACTGTGACTTCAGCACAAGTTTGTCTCCCAAGAGCATCCCCAAGCCCAAGAGAGGAAAGTGCCCTGGCCCTCCTGGTCACCAAAGAAGAGCTCTCTGGGAGCCCTCCAGGACCTGAGCAAGGCTCTCTTACCTGCCTGTCCTTGCTTGGAGTAGCATCTTGATACTCCAAGTGGAAGATGTTCTCTATGCTTCAGAAGCTTCCTACTGTCTCCCTGCCATCACCAGAGAGGGCAAGGAGCTCAGACAGCCCCTCTGAGCTCTGCATTGTGGCTGTGAATGTGAGCTGCAAACCCAAAACTGGGGCCTTGCTCCCTCCCACAGCAGGGCAGGACCTGGTCAGAGGGGAAGCAGAGGATTTCCTGAGAAACAACTTGTGCTGCACAGAAAGCCTGCTCCACCAAGGGATGAGAGAGTATGGAACTGTCACTGGAATGCTCACCTCCAGGTCTTCTATAACACTATTTGATTATTTTGCATGCGTGTGTGGCATTGCCTTTTTTTTGTTTGTTTGATTCACTTTTGAGCTCTGCAATGGCTGAGCTGCATTTCTTGCTTCAGGTGATATCTGTGCTGCTTGTCTTTTCACAGCTTTGTAAATCAGGTGTCAGTCTAGGGAGGGAAAGGGAACACTGATCTCAGAGAAATGAGAATCAGCCTCACTATATTTTTTATTCTTGGATGGTTCTCTTGTAGTGTAGAAATAAGACACAAAGGGTCTACAGTTAATTCAGATGGGAATCATCACATTTGGGGGATTAATGACAGACCAAATTATGAGGCAATCCTGAGAGGGAAATGTTGAAAGTGTGTTCTTATTTTAGTATAATCTCTCTGAATTAGCTTTCCTTTGTCAATAATCACCTGAAAGAAATGTAGGGGCAGACTCAAGCAAGGCAGGGCAGGAGCAGATCCTTTACACACAATAGATCTATTCACTGCTACGATTGTCAAATGGACCACAGTTCTTTGTTAAATCAGTTATTTCTATCAGAGGCAAACTCACCATATTTACAAATCACAGAAAAGTTGCTTCAAATTCTGTTTTAAGAAACTGAAGTTATTTGACACTGAAATCTAATTGATGGCACTGATTATGTGACATTTAAGCATCCTTTGTTAATCCCACCTGTTGCACAATATATTTCAGGACGGATGTTTGAGCCCTTTTCCCATCTGCCTGACAGATTCAACCAAAGTTTTTGGTTGTTTGGTTGTGGATTGCATTTATGTAAGTATTTTTCTGTGTATACTTTTCTGTCTATTTCCCTGGCCTGCAAGCTCTGACAGCCACTGCTGATGGACAAACCCTTGTTTTGTGCCCTAGTTATCTATCCATTAATGGATACAATAATAGTGAATTTCTTTTTAAAGCCCCTTAACTTTCTTTAATGGAAATTATCATGTGAGTTAAACAATGACATTTCTCAATATTCAGGATGAAATTAAAAGGTGAAAAAGTCACAGAGGATGCAGAAACCTCTAGATGTAATCTCTTCTTCACCACCCAGTACTGCCAAACCACATCCCCTTCAGCTCTTCCACACTGTGCATACTCTTGGTTGTATGATAAGGGAACAGGCTGCCCATCCCATCCCATCCCATCCCATCCCATCCCATCCCATCCCATCCCATCCCATCCCATCCCATCCCATTCTCTGTTCCCATCACTGTGGCCATTGCTTCTGCCCCAAGAGTCTGCCTAGATGGAAGGCTCTTGGTGGTTGTAGCTTTTTGGTACATGGCTAATAGATGTGACATACTAACCAGATTAATTTTTGTATATTTAACCCAGAACTAATATCTGCTCCAGAATTAAAAGCCATGTTTAGTTTGAAACACATTGATTGATCTTCTGGCAGAGTGGAATAAACTGAATTCTTTTTAAAATTGATGCTATAATGAAAGTGAATTTTTTGTATCTTTTCATAAGAAGTTTGGTCTTTCAGTAAGTTTTATTAGTTAGACTGTGCTGAAACACACTTAATGGAAAACATAATTTCAAGCATTGAGTGGTTTCTGAAATATTGTGTGTTTATTTAGCATTTATCTAGTATAGATTAAAAATAGGTTGTTAAAATGAAGATGGTAATAGAAATTGCACAACGTGTTTAACAATTGGTGGGATAGTCAGCTCAGTTATTTAGCCAAGTATATTTCCTCTGGGAATCTGGTTCTACCACATATAATTAGACAAAAAAAAAGTGGGGAGAAGGAAGTGATTTTAGCAAAATATGCTTTTTTATGCTAATGCAAATACAGAATAACTTTCTCACTAGATTTGAACTGAGACAAATAAGCATGAGCCTCTGAAATCCAGCACCAAGAACACACAGGAGGGTTACTCTGGACTGCTTCCCAGTTGCCTACAGCAACTCTAATTTTTTCTGGGTGGCAATCCATTATTAAAACATAACAATAAAAGGGAGATTGCTGTACATTTACTATAAAAGTAAAAATGCATTCATGATAACAGTGATAAGCTTGTATAATTGTAGTATATACTTGGCCAGAGAACAAAAAATTCCTAAAGACAGTGCTGTTTTGAGCCTATGGGAATGAATTTATTCTTTTAATCCAGACTCTTTAATGTTGTTTTAAGGCTGGGTTAGAATAAATGTAGAGAAGTGCAACCAGTGGAGCTGGGAGCAGTGTGGAAAAACAACTGCAGCCTCATGGAAGAGCCCGTGTGGTGATCAGTACCCCCAGTCCAAGGCAGTGGAGGGTGAGTCCTGAAGTGTAAAGGCCTGGAGAAGAACTTGAATGTGGACATGCACCACACACTGCAGAATGAAGATCCACTTGTTGGTCAGCAGTCAAATGCCTGACTCCTGCTAGTCTCTCTCAGCTCTCCGCGGCCCTATCTGAGGGTAGCAGCTGCAGCTTACTGGAAACCAACATTATTTGGTGGTAGAATTTTTATTTTTTTATTTTTTTACATTTTGTTTGTACCATGCTGCATTCCAGTTCCATTCACCGCCAAGAAGCTCTGGGCCCACTGTTGTGGCAGCAGTTGTGAAATCAGTGTGAAGGTTTATAGATCTAAACAGCTGTCAATGTTCTCTTGCAAACCAGCCACCCCCAGCCCCAAAAGACCCGAGGCTGGCAGGATTTTGTGTGCCCTGCTGCAGACAGTCCCACAGCTCTGAGCATTCACGCCTCACTGACATTTGCAGGGCTCCCACGATCCCTGGGGCAGCAGAAGGTCTAGATGGGGATAATTGTAGAGCTCTAAGGCTTCAAGCCTTACACATCTGCACAACAAATGTGAAACATCTGTTGTCTTATGGAGAGTGTTTGTTTCCTTAAGAAAATCCCTGACTTACTGGGGTCTTGGCTTAGGGTAACGCTCGCGTGGGAAATCACGTCTCATGGATGGGACGTTTGGCTCAACTATCCACGTGGCAAATGAAGGGGCTCTTGTGAGAGTCCCTGCAGCAGTGTCTTCTGCTGGGTCAGGTGACACTTCCTGAACCACCATCCTGCCTGTCCCTGTAGTCCAGCTGTGTTGCAGTCCTATACGATCCACAGTAGATTTTCTTAAACCATGAGCAAAACATCCCCTATTTATCATTACTGTGTGCAGGAGGCTGTTCTGCATGACCATTTCTGCTACTGCAGGAACAATTTCTACTGAGTAGTTAGAAGTATCTCATCAGTGTGTGAGTTTGTCAGTTCTGCACCAGGTATGGCTTGGGGATGTCCCCAGCACAGCCAGATTTGCCATCCCATATACGAACATATTGACACATTCAGTACTGTCTATAAAATGATCTAGGTACAGCAGGAACTGCCTGGGAGAATCTGTAAGCCTGTTCAAAATTCCCATATGTAATCCCACCTAATGCCTCCTGAAGGAATTAGACAAAGACTTTACTGTGAGAATGTTTGTGAGCTCAGGCCATCACGTTGTCTGAGATCAGTCCCTCGTGTCACCCTTGCAGGGACCAGCTGAAGCTCTGGGATCACCCAGGGAACCAAGGTCTAAATGTGCAGGGTGTGCCCCCAGGGGCAGCCCTGACACCAGCAGCACCATAGATGCAACTATAGGACACACCTGAATGTCTGTAACTTAAATTCCATTGCTCACAAGCACATAAGGCTCCTGGTTCCTTTGCAGGAGGTCTGGAAATCTTGGCATTTTAAACTGCTTCCAAGTCCCACATTGAACCCTGGGAAAAGAATCAAAGATTCTGAAAGTGAGACTCTGACTCTGCACTCTCTTTTAGGTCAGCTTTAGTGACAAAATCAAGACAAAAATTTCTGTTTCCATCATGTTGCTGCAAGAGTTTCTTGGGAATTAAGACATTCCCTTTAGTGTGTTTAAGAATGAATTAGGAAAAGCAGGGAGACTATAAATGCATCTATCATGGTCACTGTACCACTTTTCATTTCTTTGGTTGTGGTGAAATGCCATTGCACCTGGGCCCAGTGCATTGACATGTTTGGATAAGAAATGTGTCAACTGTTGAAACTCATTTACTGAGAAACATGGAGGATTTATGCTTCTCTTCCGATCCTTCGAATTATTCTCAGAAGGTTTTCCCCAGCAGAAAAGGAAAATTTAAGGTTCCTACTAATTTTATTGAAACACTACTTTGACTTCTGAGGGGCTTTGAAGGGAACACCACTGTTCAACAGATGAGTGTTGCAGAATGGAGTATAAAATCATAAATAAAGCAAATGTCCTTTCTGTGCTTTCCTGGTCTACAACACTCGTAATTTTTTCCCCCATACATCTTTCCATACAGCAGGTTTCCCTGTGTTGCCCAGCTTATCACTAAAATTGCTTAAGGGCTGAGATACAGATGAGTGGATGAAAAGGGGGTGGAAAATTAGATTTTTAGTGATCCATGACCTCGAATAACTGTCAGCCAGTTACTGGTGGTGTATCTCAGGGCTTGGTGTTGGAGCCAATGTTGTTTAATGTCTTTATTAATGGTACATAGGGATAAAGTGCTCTCTCAGTGAGTTTGTGGACAAGCAATCAATAGCCTGGAGGGCAGGGCTGCTATTCAGAAGGCCCTGGACAGGCTGGAGAGGTGAGCTCACAGGTACTTGTGAAGTTCAGCAAATGTCAATGCACTTTCCTGCAATTGGACCAGAATAACCCACTGCATTAGTACAGGGAGCTGACTGACATGGAAACAGCTTTGCAGAAAAGACCTGGAAATTTAGCTGGAGTGTGGAATGTGTCCTTGTACCAATGTCATCATGGGCTGTGTTACCAAAACAGTAGCTAGCAGGAGGGAAGTGATTTTTTGCCCTTTAATTAGCATCTTTAAGACTGCATCTGGAGCAGTGTGACCAGTTTTGGGCTCCCTGGAGCAAGCAAAACATTAACAAACCAGAGTAAGTCCCACAGAGATTCACAAAGCTGTTCAGGGGCTGAAGCATCTGGTATAAGAGGAAAGAATGAGAGAGTTGGGCTTGTTCAGCCTGGAGGAAGCTCAGGGGATTCTTAGTGCCCTTTTCAGCCCCCTGACAGGAGGGTGTACAGTAGACAGGTACAGACAGACTCTTCTTGGGGTGCCAAGGAAGTGATGGAAATGTGGGAAATTGATGTAAGGATTCCTAAGGGGCAGGGTGGAAACCCCACAAGGATGGTCAGATATTTAAACAGTGACCCAGAAAGATTGTGACTCTCCATCCATGTAGATATTGTAGATATCAACTGGACAGAGCCCTGAGCAAGCTGCACTGGCCCTGACTGTGCTCTGAACAGAAGGCTGGACTAGACACCTCCAGCAGTTCTGTGACTTTGTGATTGAGCTGAAGGGAGGATAGAGCTGAAGGGAGGAAGACCTGTGCTTTCCTAGCCATGTCAGCTTGTTCCCTGCAGACAGCAGGACAGCAGAGCACACTCCACTGCACATCAGCTGCGTCTCTCCTATTTTTAGCAAATACTGGAAAGGGATAGTTACAACCACACTGGCTGTCCATCAACACTGTTTAGTGATGTGAATCTAATCGACCTCCCACTGAAGTGCATAGTGGGATTCCCACCCATGTAAGGGGATTTGATAAAGGTGCCATAAAAAAAGTAGGATTTAAAAAAGCTGAAGCATTAGAGGCAGAAGTCACAGTAGCTCATACAGAACTTTTCCCTGCCCTTTCCCAGTGTCCCATCAGATACACACACACTCATTCCCACACACATGCAAGCTCCTCTGTGTTATCTGCAGTTCTGTACTGTAAATCTTATAGTGGAAAAATTAATTAAAAGGGAGATACATATCTACTCTCAAAAAGAGAATGAGACTGTTCATTAGACATAAAAATGTTTTAAATCTTCAAGAACACCATGGGAAAGCTGGAAGGTTGAGGCAATGAAAGATATGAAGTGATCAAAGAATATTGGTTTCATCAACCTGTGTTTTTTCATGATAGTCCTAATTCAGAACAGAGTGTAGTTAGTCAAGTGTGATTAACTTCTTTTGGCACCTGACATGTTACTTTCTTTTGTAGCAAGAGCCAAGTAACCAATCAGCAGAAATGTGCCATTACCTGAAAGAATATGATCTTTTGATTCTCCTCTGCTGTGGCTGAACAAGTGTCTTTTGTTCCCTGAGTATAAGAGTAATATAAAGGGCTTTGCACAGAATAACATAATGAAGAATTAGGCCTTATATAACATTCTCAGCAGGAAAAGGACAATTTGGGGAGGGGTTTCATTAATGCCCTGATCTCTGCAGGAAACCCAGCAGGGAGCAAGGGAAGAGCAGTGAACACAATCAGACGTTTGTTAGGTGAAATGGGACCTATGAGCATGAGAGGCTGCACGTTCATTCAGACAATGCAGTAAAATAAACAGAGTGTGACAGCAAGAGATGAATGGGAAGTTAATTCTATTCACATTTAAAAGATTTCAATGGCAATGTTTTCTGAACAATGGTCCCCATTGATGCTACAAGTGCTTACACATTGTGCCTGCTACTTGCTGAACAGACATGACACTATTCGAGCAGCTGTATTCTCTAATTGGGAAGGGAAGTTTCCAAAAATGATGAAAGGCTATATCTCATCCATGATGGAACTGTTTGGAATCTAACTCATTTTGGTGCCTTTTTTTTTTTTTCCTCCTAATTGGCATCTCTTAGATTTGTTCTCTCAAGTGGCAGTGCAACTAGAGGCCAAACTTTATTAACTTCAAGTTTAATACTTCAGTATTTTATCACTACTGCTTATCAGAATAACAAAATAAACAGTAGTTTTGTCTACATTAGAAGGAGTTTGCTGTTTTGAGCAGGCCATTTAGATATACATCTCCTTTGCCTTTATAAACTGTGTCTCCACTAAGAGGATTTGCATGTCTACATGGTTCAACTGATTGGCAAACTTCCCCTGGTGCATACAAGGTCCCTGTACACTTTCTTATTCTAGGAAAGTAATTGGCCATAATGAAATACTTGGGAAATAAGGGAGGGGAGTGAGGAGAAAAAAAAAAGTCTAATTTCCTGTGAAATAAGTTATTACTTGTGTTATTAAAGTAACAATACAATTATGTGCTGTTTAGGGGTATGAATTCTTCATGCTTTTAAACAACATAGTTATAGCCAGCAAAAACTTTAGCCATAAACATGACTAACTCTATCTTGAACTCTGAGCCAAACTTAACACCACCTGTCTTACTTAAAGGTCAATTTTTACACAATTTGGCTAGAAAAGCAAATTCACATTACTTCTGTGGATCCTGTGTGTTTGCTTGCTTGTTATCTGTACACCAGGCTGCCTGATTTTCTCCACATTTTGTGCTAAAATCAGCCCCTCCCTGGCCATGGGGACTGCAGGCTGCTGTAAGCAGGTCCAGGTGCAGGCTGACATCTGGAGAAACTCTGGGTCATTTCTAGTCTGGGATCTAAAAAGTCACCAACCAGAGCTCCAGTCTCTTTCCTCATCACTTCATTTTGGTACGGCCCAGCCCTCCTTGATTTGAAACCTTTGCCTCTAATATTTTGGGTCCCCAGGGTTTTACATAAGCTCCCTGGAATCTGGTCCTATTGGCAGAACTGTGCTGGTGGTTTAACCTTTGAAGGGCTCAGCGGGGAAGGACAGGAAAGTTTAGAATGGATTTTCTTGACTATGAAACACTGTTCTTGAATTACTTCAAATCAATGGAAACTTACTGCCATCCCTTCCAGCTGATGACATGAATTTCTTCTGTCTGTATCTTAAAAATTTACCTCACTGTGATGATCCACTCCTGCTCTGAATAACACTTTGTCTTTTAATGTCCTCTCCTTGATCAGTGTCCACCTGTGCAGTTCCTCTGGAAAAGCATTACAGCTATAACAGAATGGAGAGCAAAGCTTCAGGAGGCTTGTCATGTTGCTGCAGATGAAACCTAAAAATTAAGAGGAATAACTCTCATTTTCCACCTTCAGTGTGACTTTAATCAGTAATATATCTTTAATCAGTAATATATTTTATACTGCTTTACATTTTCAGCACAATGAACAGAAGATTCTCACAACAACCATAGGGATTAGTTACAGAGATATTATTATCTCAGAACTAGATGGAAAGAAATGATCTTGTAGTGAGAGGACACCTCTACAAACCGCAAAGATATTGCTTTGATTCAGAGAGGTCTGAGACCGTGGAGTTGTAATTTAATTTCCATGCTTCAATTTCTCCATCTTATTGAAACAGGAACACTGATATTCATCTGCCACAGAGGGGCATTCTGATGAGGATGAGCAGGGTAATGCAGGGCTTTTACAGTGGGAAGCATGGGAACAAAATAAAATTAAAATTTAAGAGATGAAGAAAAATGACAGGTTCAGAAAGGCAGAGCAGCTTGCTAAGGTCTGTGCAGTGAAGCATCGGTAGAGTCAGGATCAAGAGTAGGAGCTGCCAGCTGCTGATTCTAGAGCAAGCAGCTTCTGGCTGGAACCATGGGCTCCAGAGAAAAAAATGCAGGGGGCATTTTTTCCCTTGGTTTATTATTTTCTGGTTATTATTACAGATCATGCTGTACCTAGCAGCTCAGCCCTGGGAAGTGGCTGGTGACATTTTGCAGTGGTGGATGCCACAGTTAGTGAAATGCCTTTTAGTGAAGTGAAAGGAATATCACACTTTGACCTTTTGCTGAGATGTCTGTCCCAGACTGTGTATGTTAGTCAAAGGACAATCACATGCTTCTTTTCCCCTTTTTCATACTTTTACAGGCCAGAAAATCCTGCAACCTCCAAGTGATTAAAAACATTTAATTAAATGCTTTGAAGGGTTTGTTTCTTCCATTATTAAACCAGGAAAGGCTCTGACTTTCCCAGGAGTTAAAGAGGTAGACAAGATGGGACAGGGAAGGTTACTGGTGGTCCTTCACAAACAAATGTCCAGAGGGAATATGAAGGTGCTGGACTGGTGTTGGTGCTGCATGTCCCCAAAATCCACCCTCAGCCCCAGCTCTGAGCCTTGGTTTTGCAGCTGGTGTGCAGTGTTAGGTCTGATCAAGGCTAACTCCATCCCCTGATGCTGAAGGCAGTGGGCTCTGCTTCTGCTGCTTGCAATAAATGAAACATTTTTGTGAAACTCCCCTTTGCTTTGTTTTTAAAACTTTTTTCCTTTTTTCTCTTCCATTTCAGATCAGCATCCGCTGCCTAGTTCAGCCTTATTCCCTTTTATTTCTCTTTAGAAAAAAAGACATTGGGCATATGTGTCTTCTATAATGATTTCAGAGGGCTTTGGGATATTGGCTCAGTTGGAGTTTTGTACAGAGTTTTGTATTGCAGTTTATGCTGCAACAGCCTTAAACTGCTCCAGTGTCTGTGCTGAATATATTCTCAGTTTTTTCTCAGAAAGTCCAATCTGCACGGAGTTGAACTCTCCTGTGTAAATGCCATCCCGATTTTGAGTATGAGAGATGCAAGTGTAATCACTGGCATTTTTGTGATTCCTCAGCAGGCTTTTGGACACCTGTCTTTGGCCAGGGTTAATGGGAGGCTCCAGGTGGCTGTTATCACTCAGACCATGTACTTTCCATGGCCATTTCTGTGAAGAGACTTTTGTGTGAGGACAGGTGCATGAGAAAGCCTGCAGCCTGAGCTCCCAGACAGGGCTTGTTTAGCCATGGTACTTATTCACTCTGGTGACAAAAATCAAATCTGGTTTGAAAAGAAATAGAAAGAGTTTGTGGATTTTAAGTTTTTGCAGTCAGGAAAGGAATCACTATCATGTATCTTAGGTGACCAAGGACAGAGATTGGATACCAGAAATAAATCTGCAAGCAGCTTACAAACTGGAATGTGCTCAAACAAATTTTCTTAGACAAGCTATTTAAATAGCCTTTTCTAGACAACAAATATAAGCACTGCTTCCTGTTTGCAGAAAAGAAATGTGTCTAAACTTTCCTGCTTAGTTTTTTATTGTGAGGTGGTCACCAGGAGACACTTTTCATTCATTTGCAGATTTTCTTTATGAAAAATGTATGCTTTTTGGGTTACTTCAAATGTACATCAGCCCAAAGATCATTCAAATGACCTTTTAAGGTTTCTAGGAGATATTATGAAGATCTAATACAACAGGGAAGGAAGCTCATGTATTCTGTGAAAACTGGGATAAAAAAAAGTTTTTCTCCCAAAAGCTTATACATAGCTGATACTGATTTTTCAAAGGTTTGTTCTGAATTTGTTTGAGCCATTTTTTTTTTCAGACTGAAGAGTAAAAAGACAGTAATAGGAATTACTAACACTAGTAATTTCATATAAATTCTTTCCTTTTTTTTTTCCTTCACCTCATTATGCAAAGTCTGATAATTGCAGAAATATATTCAGTACTCAATGGGTAGCTGTGCAAGATGTGGAGTGGCTGCATGGGAATATTGACAGCGGTTATGAATTTTCCAAACTCTTTTATGTCTCAGAGTTTTCACTTCCAAAGGGAAGACAAGTTATTCTCTGCTCCACAAGTGTTTCAATAAATCACTTCATTGATGAGAGGATTTGCAATCAAGCTCATGCTAAAGCACTCATTAACCATATCACCTTTATCTCTTTAATTACAGGAATGGGAGATGACTATCAACTGCATTAACTGTATGAGTTAATCATTGAAAAGTGCCTGTCATTAATTCCTCTCTGTTTGTGAGCTGCAACTTGCAAGGAGTCTTCAGTCAGCTGAAACCCTCAGTGAGGACAACACAGACTTTGCCAGATAGGGTCAAGTGGAAGTAGGGGGGTGTTTTGCCTGAGTTAAGAAATAAGTGCATTTTGCCATGGTTCAGAGTTTTCACTTCCCCTCCACACTGTACAAAATCTCATCAGGCAGACCTTGCTGCTGCAGGGAGATTTTGCAGCATGGCCATTGTTGTCCAAATGAGCATTGGATTATAACCATACAAGGCAATTTCCATGGGCAAAATGTCCCTTCTCTCATGCAGTCAGCAACAGACCTTCCTGCCCTTTCACCCTCTCCAGTGAAGATCCCCTCTGTGTAGGAGAGTCCAGCTTGGAAAAGGGGTTTGACTTTCAGCTCTCCTGTTCTGTTTATTACCCAAGTCCAGGTTGGCAGCGATGAGGCTGATGAGAGAAGTACCAGGATAGCCAAAAGGAACTTGTAGGCACTAGGTTGCCTGCTTGGACAGATGGGAGCACAGGTGGTGTTCTTCTTGATTCCTTTGGTAAGCAGGGATGAATGCCTAAAGGAACTGGAAAACCCATGAGTGGTGCCATTGTGGAATTTTGGGGTTTTCAATCATGGAGTGGTTTATATGGCATCAGGCATGCTGGGGACAGATGGGTTCATCTGTCTAATTGGGGCAAAATGATTCTAGCCCCGGGGCTTGACAGGGCTGGTTGAGAGACTTGAAATCATGTTTGCAGGGGGAAGATGAGACAGGCTCACTAGAGATGATCCTAGAGCAGAGGACAGGAACGAAAGCAAGGCTGGGGGTGCTCTGGCCCAAAGAGAAGGATAAATCCTGAACAGGCACCTTGTTATGGTCAGGACTGTGCCCAGAAAACCTTCATGCAGGCTGGTTCTTGATCATGCCTGACCATGGCTTCTCCTTGGTGGCTTGGTGACAATGTGATTGTCACCAGCTGAGGGGATGAAGAGAGGTGGAGAGATGTGGTAGATCTGCTTCCACTTTTCAACCACTTGGAAGACACTACTTTGATAAAAAGTGCTAGTAGTAGGGGGTTTATAACTTCAGTAGATTCAGATTATCCATTTTGAGTTCCTTAGAAGTCAGGGAAACACTGCATGGGGACACATGGCAGCACTGTTGCAGAACAAGGATATTGTGATTATTCATTCCTTTCTCACTAACGCAAGACAAGGCTGTAATTTTCTATTTTAAGGCAAATGGCAGATGCTGTTACTATCACACCAGCAGATCATTCAGTTATTACTCTTTGCACTGCAGAAGCGTCCTGAGGCCCAAACTGTGTCGAAACTCCTATTTGCTATGTGCAGGACATACTTTTAGAGAGACCATCCCTGCCTGGAAGAGCTTCTGAACAGACAAAGCTGATCGTACTTCACTGCAAAAATGACAAAAAGCATGGTTTACACAAAGTTGTAACTCAGGAAGTCCTTGATGGAGATGTCGATTTTTTTAAGGACAGACTCATTACTCAAACAAGGTGGAGACACTCAGATCTAATCAGATGTTTTGGTTTTGAGTTTAGAAAGAAAATATGGCACATGCTCAAAACAATCTACATTAAATAGGCCAGTTGAAGCATCAATTCCAGTTATTAAGAAAGCAGACTGCTCATGAGAGGCTTAAGGATTTCTTGTACACTTCTTGCTAATGATCCCTTTAATTACTTGCTGTAAGTCATCTGGAATGAAAACACCATGATACTCTTGTAAAGAAGAAGGGCTTTGTAATGCTGTGTAATATGTATGGATTTAGGGCCCTGTGGATTAGATTTGGCAATTTCAAGCATGCAAAGTTACTAATCCACACTTCGTCTATAAAAAATGAAAAGAAGCAGTGAGGCAGGCTGATGCCCTGAGGATGGGCTGGGAATTCCACACATGCCTGTCTTCTGCAACTCCCACCCAGGGAGCAAACATTGTCTTCAGTGTTGCAATAGGTGCAGGAAGACCAAAGAGACACCCTTGCAGCAAAGCACAGATGGTTTTATCAGGTTCTTCTTTGTGTCTTCATCTCATGGTTATTTTTCTTGACGTTTCTGTTCTTCCTATTTCATAGTGTTTTAAAGTATGTATTTGTCACATTTAATTCTATTTTCCTATGATAGCTTCATCCACAGTGAATTCTCTTGGAGAACAGCCCAGAGATTTTTCTGTTTCTTCTTCTGCCTTTTTTTTCCCTGCATCTGTTATTACATCATTTTTATGGATTACATCCACATAATTTTAGCTTTTGTGTCAAACTTATAGTGCCATAGTCAGGCTGTCAAAATGGCTAAATTCTGAGGATTTTATTCCTGTAGAATTTGCACTATATTTTCTGTGATTGTGTCACTAAGCTGAATGTTGTAGTATTTCTAGTAGGGGGGACAAACTAATATAGGTATAGGAATGAGGCATGAGTAAAAAATTATTTTAGAGGCTGGGAAATGGAATGATATTTTGCAATTTTCACAGGGTCAATGATGAATTGTTAGAAATAAAAGAATCGTGAATTTGGGTTTATTTATAAAAGCTTGACCACACTTTTTGTTCCATAATCCTAATGGTAATTATTAAATTTTTTTTAGTACTGAATTTGATAAATTCTGTGTTTTCCCCCCGCACCTCAATGATAGATCTTGGAATTTTGTGTCAAATATTTAGTTGACTAAAGTTTCCTGTTTGCACTTCATTTGCCTTTTAAAGATCTCTAGACTCTACCTTTCTGTACTTATTCTGTCTTGCTCTCTGCGTCCCCCACATCCATCACTGGGGCCTGCTTAGCCCTAAATCAGTGCTTAGAGTTTGGTAAATTTGGATAACAAAAACACAAGAAAGAGGCAGGAGGATTAATGCTAGGTTTACAGAATGCTTGTAAGATTTTGAAAACTGACTTTTCTCCTCCCTTCCCCTCTCTGTCTCTCCCTTCATCATTCACAGTACTTCTCTGAGTGGTTTATTCATTGTTTAACTTAATTCAGCAAATTGAGACCAAATTAAGGATATTCATAGCCCTGCACCCCAAAAGTAATTAAATGGAATAAAGGGAATTACAGATTTAATTTTACTTGCTCAATATCCACCTATCTCTCTGTTTTCATGTGTGATTAACCTATCAAACTTTTCAATTTCTTTCTCAGACCTCTCCCCTCAGACCTAGCTGGAATTATTGGTATCAGTGGGTGAAGTTTTTCAGAGGATGAATCACACCAGTCTTGGTGCCAGACTCTTTACCTTTATTCAAAAGGCACAATTCATAAAATAATTGAGGTCTTATGTGGGGGTTTATCTGAAAACCAGGATGCAGATAGGTTTTAGGTGTAACATGACTGTTGTGTGATATCCTGTTTTTCTGGTGAACCCTCTGCCCACGTGGCTGCTGTGAGTTACAGGGGACACAATCTCCTCCAGTGCCCATCTGGGTGCAGTGACCTCCAGCTTTGGATGCATTCATGACAAATGGCAGAACAACACCACTGGTGCTTTTTAGGAGAAATTCCTGGCTGATGGTGAGAACAGACTGGCCAGATCAGGGGAATCCCATCCACATGCAGACTTCAGAGGAGGTATCAGCTGGGCCTTTGGGACTGGTGCTGTGGATCCCATCTCTGAGTTTCTCCTCACATCCAACTCTTGTAGACCCAGGTATTGAACTTGGCCCTAGCAGGTTCCTGAGAAAATAGATAATTAGTAAAAGCAGTTATGAATTATAGGACATTAAGAAGGTTTTGTGAACATTTATGGAAAAGTGCATCACATCAGTGGTGTTTGAATTGATGAAAAAATGAACCTCAGCATTCTGGGTTGATTTACTGTCCATATACAAGTATGTTATGTGTGTTAGTGAAAACATTAAATGGTCCTGCCTAGGTCAGTATTTGGTGGAGTAGAAAATCCTTTAAGACTTAAGGTCAAGTGCAGACAAGATTGGCACACCAGGTGATCCCACTCCATGTTAAGGATATTAAATAGCTGGACTTTTAATGTATCTCAGCATTGCTAGGAGATATGTGTTGTCAAATAACTTCTGGGAGGCACTCATGCTCTCAGAGAAAGGAGCTGAGGAGAGTTCCAAATTTTGGATTTGCCTGCTGGAAATAATGTATCCTTTAACATCTGTCCTACAGTAAGCAAATCTCCCACTGCTGGGGTGGTGCTGTTCTAGTGGCTCCTTGGATGAAACAAGAAACAGAATGAAAAGGAAAAAAGGAGTGTTATACCTTTCCCTCTCCTTTCTGAAGAGGAATGGTGAGGTGATAGGTAAGATTTGAAAGGAAGGCTTGCTCACAGCTCATTGCTTTTGGGACACAGGCATGTGATCCCTTGCAGCTCAATACCACTTCCCTGCTGGGAACAGGGAACAACAGGGGACAAGTTGCAGAACAGGACTAGGTGCTGCCAAGAGCTTTTCTGTCTGGCACTGCAATTAGTTGTGTAATTTGTGGCTGTTTGCACAACTACACTCTACCCACTGATCTCTGCACACTCATTTGTTGATGGGGGTCATCGGATGGGGTTATTTTTCATCACATGTTGTCCTTGCTGTCCCTCTGACTCACATTCCTTCTGCTGTGTCTGCATCCACTGTGTGACTCTGCAACACCAAGGGTGGTCATTTCCTTTGGTACCAGAGGAATCTACACCAGTGAGTAGCCAGACTGAATTATCAGCCTGGAGAGCTTCAAATGGATTATAATCAAGCTTCAAAATCCAGGGGCCTCATTTCTCACACAGACTATTCTGATACTTGTTCAAATGTCATTTCAAGGTGACATCTCTGACCACTTGAATGAGAACAAGACTGTACAATTTATACCAATAAATAAAATCTTCCATCAGTAGGTAAGCAAGTTACAGAAGCAGATGATTAAAAGCACATAATTCCTACCCGTATAGAAAATGTAGACCTTGGTGTTAAAAATTATGACCCATTTAAAAACTTTGGTAATTTGCAGTCTAGACTTTTGGAAAAATGTGGGCCAGGGTACCATAAACAGAGATAGATCCCATCAGGGTCTTGGGTTCAAATGCTGTCTCACATTAACATACACAAACTCCTTTTTCTATCTCTTAAAGGTTTGTGCTTAAGATTCCTGCCATGTTTCATGGTGATAAATTATAACAAAAATAGCCTATGAGTTTATATTTAGATGCTTCCTCAAGGGTCTGTTAAGCTAAATTTGTCTCTGGCAGGTTACTTTATTTGGCCATTTGGCCCTGAGATGCACATTCCTCATGCTTTCCCAGAAACTCAATGTTTTAGTTCTTACAGGAAAGGAAAGAGTTAAAATCTCCTCCATATAAAAGATCCTATAAGGAGAAGTAATTTGTATATTTGACTCACTTTTCCTGGAAAAGAGCAGGAAAGAGTAATTAGTTCTCAGTAACAGTTAAGGAACCTGAGAATATCATATACCCAGGAGTAGTACATACCATCAGTGAATGCTTAAGGTTTTTGCTCCCAGCTAAAAGCCAGGCAAACTGAAGCAGAGCTGGGGTGAAACATAACCTGTACCAAAGTTTTCCAATCCTTGTGTGCTATTACTATATTAGTGTTTTTGCTCTGAGAAATGAATATGTTCTCCATTTGAGACATCTTATGCAATGGAGTATAAAAAAATCTATAGTTATAAAGGGTCATCAAGCTGAAAAATGGAAGTACATTTAAATATGCAGATTGATATTAAGTAATACTAGGAAAAAATCTATAGAAATTCTTGCTTGTTTTGAAGATTTGGTATCATTGGGCACGTTACTCATTGTTTGAACATAGTGTGTGTGAACATACATCATTCACAAAAAACAAGTTTGAAATTAGTGGGGACAAGCTTCTTGAAAAATAGTCCTACTCTGAAAGTTTAGGAGAAAAAACATCCAGAAATTACCCTGTAGAGTGTAAGGGCTGCCTGCTGCATGCCTTAGGAAAGATTGCTGCTGGCAGCACAGAAATTACAGCACATGGGTACCTGCTCCAGATGCTCTTCTTTGAGTATTCAACACCCAGAGCCTTTGTACATTGTCATATTCACTGGAGTGGTCCTAAACTAGAGCAAACAACTGAGATAACCAGCTGGATAAGCTCAGTAAAGACAATGGTGGGCTCCTAGTTAAATTAGCAATAATTAAGCTGAATATCAGCCTTAGGCATGTGTGTTTCAAATAGGTTGAGCTGCTCTTCTTTCTGTTGAGCTTCATCTTGGAGTGGCTCCTGAAGGGCTGGGTGAATTTATGGCATGGATCCTTCCCAAGGTGCTTAGGGAAGGTCAGCTCTCAGGGTCTGCACATGCTGGGCTAATTTTTTATAACCATAAATGATTGGCTTGAGGCTAGTGTGCTTTTAGAGAAGGAGCATTGGATCCTGATTTGGTTCTTATGCTGAAAGAACCTTTTCTGGCTGCCTCAGCAAATGCCTATGATAGAGACAGCATGGATGCTGTGTCTCTGTCTCTAAGATCACCAAGTTTCAACTGGCTGATTGCCCCTAGCACTAGGGGCAATATAAATTTCATCCAGATCATTTGTTCCTGAAAGAGGTTTAATTTATTGGAATTAATTTCATACAGCTGCTGGAATACATCAAAGTGCAGCAAGAGGGAGTTGAGCAAACTCAGCCCCCACGGTCGGGAGGGAAGCTGCCATCTGTCTCCCTGACGAGCTGCATTAGGGTTTTTTTTCACCAAGAAATCTGTGCTTTTTGTTTCAGTCTCAGACACTGTTCCTCAAACATGCTCTCTTTAGGCAGCCAATTTCTGATGACAGTGGCTCTTGGTATATTTTACCACTGGTAAAAAATACAGTAAAGCTTTAGCTTGGATTTAAAGTTCACCTCTGTAGTAAGTGAGGAGGAAACCTGCTGCTGGCAGATAGCAGGTGGGATTAAGTGGCTTTATTAAAGGCTTCAGGCACACTCTGCTAGGCCATAGCATTGTGGGTTCAGATCTCCACTCATGCAGTCATTTTCTCCAGGGCAAGGTTCTGTACATAACTCTGCCTTAAAGGGAAGCAGACACTCTTCACCTGACACACTCAGCAAGATACAGGGTGACAGAGAATCTCACTTCCAGCAGTACTTTTACACTGTTCTCTCAGCATATGTGCATTTGTTGATTCTGTCTTTTCTGATCTAACCAGAAATTAAAGTTGTGCTAGTTCAGCTCTGATCAATGCAAACATACAAATGCAGAGGTGGGAGCCCTGTGCATGCACTGAGCTCCCAGGGACGTGGTGCCTTAGCTCAGGAAGGGTCCAGCTCCAGTGGTGAGGTCAGATAAACAGTTTGGAAATGTGATGGTGCTGCCTGTGAGCTGTGCTCTGCTGAGACACAACATGATATTGCTAAGCCACTGCAGAATAAAGTGTCTTTGCTGAAGGCTTTGCTGGGACCAGCAGCTCCAAAGTGGGAAACCAAACCCAAGGGTTGTTCAGCACTGTACTGACTGAGCAGAAGTGACTGCTTGGCCATACTACAATGAAATACATTAGATTATGGTCCCTTCCATCCCAAGCCATTCTACAGCTCTGTGAAATCGAACTAGATATATTTCTGTTTTCACAGATGCAGAGCTGTTTGCAAGGGTTGAGCTTTAACTGGTACAATGTTAGGGATGGGAAATCCTAGAGGCTGCAGACATTCGTGGGGAGAGGGAAAACTCTTGCTCATGTTTATATAGAGCTCAGCACAAGGGATTCTGACATGATAGGGATATTTAGATACCACTGCAATATAAATGGTAATAGAAATGCAATGTCATATCAAGATTAATAGTAATGAAGAAAAATGTCTACTTCAATGTTATGATAATTGCCCCTTGTGAAATACAGGCATCAATAGATAGGGAGTCACTTGTACAACAGAGTAGTCAGGAATCAGAGTGATCATTCTATTGTGCTTTTACAGTGGTCTTAGACCACTACAAAGGGCAAGAGGAGAAGGTTCAGCACATCCTTAGACTGTGACAGCACTCCTCTGTGTTTCTCTACTTTCCTTGCTGAGATGCAAATCCTGTCTGTGCATTTCAGGACACACCCATAGCATTGAGATTAGAAAGTTGGGAGTGCATATTTTGCCCTGCAAAATGGAATCAAGAGCATAATAGCATAGGAAAGGGAAGGACCTTGTGTGCTTCTGGTTCAAGTCCTCTTCAGGATTTCATTTTAAGTAATCCCCTCATTAATGGATCAACTGTCTTGGGATTTTCATCTTAGTCTTCCCTTTTTGGTTTTTTCTCAGATCCCTATTTCCTAATAAGTGGAATCCTTCATCTAATTTCCAGCCTAAATCTATTCATGAATAGATAGTTCATAACCATTTCCTCTCCCACCAATATATTCTTTTCATTAAATAGGTTTTTTCCTTCACTGGCAATTAACTTGCTGATGTATTTATACAGCACAATCATGTAATGTCTGTCTCTGTTTGGCCAAGTTTTTCTAGGTCTCTTGATACTGTTAAATTTTTGGTTACTGAATACATAAAATAGTTGAAGGAAATATGGAAAGATGTCACTCAGTGCTCTTACAGCCTTACCATGGGAACACCTGATGAGCTGGGATGTGGAAAGGAGTATACAGCTCACACACCCATCTACTGAGCCTCCATGGGCTCTCAAAAATATGCCACAACCTTGGAATGTGGTTTTGGAGACAAAAACCCTATGATAGTGACTGGAAAGAAACTTCCACCCCTGGAGAAATGAGGACTTTTGCAGAGCTCTCGCAGAAAGGATAGATTTCCTACACTATGTTCCCTTCCTGAGAATGTGGTTTGCCTCATATCTGCAGGTTTGTATTTGTCACTGTGGAGCCTGTCTGAAGGGAGATACTCTTGTGCAGCATCCTGCCTCCCCAGGTCTGCATGTAAGATGCCAAGGCTTATTAAATGGGTATTTCTTGGATGGTGGTTTTCCTGTATTGTGTGGCTGGCTGGTATGTACAGATAAGGTAATCACCACTGCCACTGCAAGGAAAAACAAAACTGCTGCAGAGCAGAGAGACTGGAAATCTACTTTCTATTCTTGGCCATTTTTGTTGGTATAGTGGCTGATTCACTCTCTATTGGCTGCCTTTTGGAGAAAGGTCAGTGCTGCAACTTCTCACTCCAAATCCCTCAGTAGTGCCCCTCTGATTGGCCGAAATTCTGGAGCTAAAGTAAACTCTGTCAAAAAAAAATTTTAAAAAAAGCAAAAATATTACCCATCTGAGCAGATTTTGTACAAGTAAATCCATCTATCTTTCATTTTTTCGTAATCCCTTCACTATGTGTAATCCATTATTTTTCAGAAATGAAACTTGTTGTTTGCTTGCTGAGAACAGTATTTTGCTGAGGAAGGTCAACTGAGCTGAAAAGGTGATGCTGTGTACTGAATTTTGCACTCACAAGTGTGCAGAATATGTCCCACTCTTCTGAAACACAGGCTCAAAATCTTCCTGGTGTCACAGAGACTTCAGATTCCCAGCTGTACAGATGAGAGAGGAATGAGTGGAACAATAAAGCAACAAGAAGGTGACTTTATTCTTAAGTTTCCCTTATCATTAAGGCTGCAGCTTAAACAAATCAGCATATTTTAATCATGTTTTTTGTCTGTTGCTCTGCTGAGCCTCACCAACCTTTCATTTTCCCTCCCAAAGTCTCCTATATAGGTTTTTCTGTACCTCACCCACAAGGCATGACTTTTTCTGCCTAAGATGAGCTGTGGCTTTCCCACACCAAATGCTTTGCACAGTCATCTGTGAGAAGAAATGCTGAAAACTCTGTGACCCCCAGGAGTTTCCATCTGTATCTGGCTCATCTTTGAGCCATTTCTCTTCTGCTTCACCAATGCACATGAAGCATCTGAGAAAATAGTGGAAGCACTGAATGTTCATCAGCCTTGATCCCAGCATCCAGTGCTGCTGGCTGTGGAGCAGGAGGCAGGTGGTTTGCATGTGGTGTTTACATTATTCTTCCAGGGATGCATCCACTGCCACTCTGGAGGTTGTGTTTTGGGGTGCCCTGTAAGGCAGCAAGGCATGGCATTGAATTATCAAAATGCAGGCCATAGCTCCATGTGAGCAAATATTCCCACATCAGTCTGAAGTATACTTTGAAATACTTTGGTTCCTGCAGGGCTTGCACCCAGAACCAGTCCAGTCCTGAGCAAAGCAAGCTCTGCCAAGGGAAATGGTGGCAGGCATGAGACAAGGAATGTAGGAAGGCACAGCTGTCCCACCACCACCTCTGCACAGCAGGCAAAGGGGGCAGCTTTGGTGGGAGGCATGTGGGGCAGTGGGGGCTGGCTCCAGGTGGAGGGGCTGGACCAGGAAGAGCTTTCTGGGGAGCAAGGAAGGATGGAAACCCTAAACCAGCCCAGCTGTGCAATACCCAGCAGAGTTACCTTCTCCATAGTCTCCCTTTCCCTTCACAGCCTAGGAATTAGAGGGCTGTCTTGAGGATACAGACTGTATATATTTATTCTTATGGCTGGGAAAAAATCAACTATTGATACATGGCTGGAAAGCCTGTAGACAGCTCTGATTGTCCCTGTGCAGCCAGAAGAAGGATTTATTATGGTATCTTCTTTGAGAAAGGGTGAGACCCTTCGAAGAGAAGGCAAAATGACATCTTTGCAGCAAGCATGACATGGTTTTTCCGTTTTTATGCTTTTGCAAGCCCAATCATGCAAATAACAACATTTGCACAGGCAGATTGCCCCAAGACCAGCAGAATTAATGGCAAAATATTTTCTAAGGTTTGTCTTCTGAGGTTGAACTTCTTTGGGAATTACCCAGTTTCTGAAAGTAGCTGAGGTCACAATATTTTCTTTGTTTTGGTGTGGGTTTTAATGAGGGCTCTCTTCTCTACCTGATTACTTAGTACTTTTACAGAATTCATCAGAAGTTTAGTGATGTTGAGATCTTTACCCCTTTACTAAATTTGACTACTGTGAGCCAAAAGATTCAAAAAATATTTGGGAGGAGCTGACTGTTCAACAAACACAAATTAATGACATAATTCAGCTGGATATTGGCCCAAAAATGCACTGAGAAATGCTGAAATATTTAGCCAACACACTAATGATGTTCATAATCATGGTTAGTCTCAGGTGGGAAAACAAAGGTGGGATCTTTTGCATGAAAATTGCCTCAGAAAGGCAGAAAATACTTGAAAACCCTGTGCCTAAATGTAAAAATAATGTTTACTGTTCTGTCACCACTCCTGGCTTTGCTGCAAAACAAACTTCTTTCCATCCCTGTGTCAATTTGTCTTTCCCAGCACATGCCAGTTTTTTCTGGTCAGATCAGGAGCTCTCTGAGCAGGAGCTGTCTGTTGCTGTGTGCTTGCACAACACCTCTTATAATGAAAATTCCTTCTTGGTTCCAACTGTTAAGCATTCCTATATCCCAGTAGTATATACTAATAAATAATAAAAGTGGAACAGAAAAAACATCGAGAGAGCTGAAGTTTGTTTAGGTGGATAAATGGCATTTGACTTCACTTCTAAGCATGTCTTGAAAGCAAACTAAAATTTTTGTTAGTTGCCAAGATTTGTGTCATGCCCATCTCTAACACTTAAAGCAGTGCAGCGCTCTCTTCCAGAGCCTGTGGAGCTACTTCAGACAGTAACAAAGATATTGTGTTCTGTGATAGATAGCCTTAGGTCCATTCTCTGATCATGACAGATAAGCAAAGGAAAAAGTGATCTGAAATAAGTTGGTTTTAAAATATATTTATTTCTTCTGGGGTTTGCTAGTCTCTGCATGCCATGTAGGATCAGAGAAATTAGCCTGACTTCTCCTTCCTTGCAAAGATGACTTCCCCAATTTTGCTTCACATTTTTTTGACTACTTTATTACCCCAGGTTTCACATGGTCTCACCACTCCTTTGTGGAAAATATTTTTCCATACTGTCATCTGCTCATCCATTTTTTGTGCATATGTTTGCTATTGTAAGTTTTCCTTTTTTTTCCTGTAGGCTCCTGTTGTTAATAAAAATTCTGTAATTCAGGAGGAATGAGGACTCTGTGTGTGTGTCTGGGGGCTTGCATGGTGGGGGAGTTACATGGCAGGTGCAGGGCAGGTTCCTTGGGCTCGAGTACAGAAATGCCATTGGAAGGACAGGGAGTGTTTGTACTACACTGAACTTTGAATCCCTGATCAGAGCAATAGAAACTTGAACTGCTTCACATCTCAGCTGGTCTGTGCCATAAACATTCTCAACTGGTTTGTGCCTCCTTACATGGGCTGTCTCTGGCAAAGGAGTTTTAGAATATAGAGAGAATTATAAAAAGTGTTTGGAAGAAAGGTTGTCTCATCTAAGGAAGGATCCTCCCTCCAAAGGTGGGAAACACTGGGTCAACAATTCTCTCGAGCTGGGACCAGTTCTGAGGCTTGAATAATTACAACAAAACCCAGACATTTTCAAGATGTCTTTTACTCTCTACAGATTGCCTGTACCTGGTAACATCCGATATCCTATGGTTTTGCATAGCTGGCTAAAATAACTGTTTAATAATCAAGCTTTAAATATATCATTTAATAAAGTAAAACAGCTTGGTTTTCTTTTTCCTTAGTAGATTTAAGCATTTTCATGCAGCTATAAAATTCTCTATTTTTAAATGGTTGCAACTTCGCAAATCTTTTTCTCATGCAAAGATCCAATTTTATTATATGTATTTTAGTAGGCTTTTCAACTTTCATTTAATATCCCGCTGATCTATTTTAAAACATTTCCTAAGCCCCAACACAAAGGCTAATACTTTACAATGCTCCTTCACTGTTCCCAGTGAATGAACATCTTGCCAGGCAAGGCAATGCTCAGCATCATCAGACCCTCTGCCTCGCTGTCAGAGGCTGCCTCTAACCTGTGTGTGTTTGCTGGACCCTCAGATGCCTCAGATGCCATGCTGGTACTTCCTGCCCACCCTTCTGGGGATGGACTTCACCCTCAGCTTCATCTCATCTCATCCTGCAGCATTTTGAGCAGGAACATCTGCAGACCTGGCAGGTCAGTCTGGGGAGGATCAGCATCAGGAAGTATTTGTCACCAGTTAATGTTCCTCCCATGAGAGTGACTCTGCACTGGGCTGCTCCCAACATGACCCATGACACTTTATATAAAGTGGAGACATTAATACATTTAATTTGCATCTGGATATCCAAATAAAGATTAGTTCTTCTCCATAGTTTAAGACTGATATTTTCATATGGACTATGTTGTTTAACAGCACTGCCTTAATAATGGGATAATAAATTCTGCTCACTCCACACATAGTTCACTCTCTATGCATGCAACTACAGCTACTTCATGGCTGATTTTATAAGGAAAAGGGTCCTAGAAGGTTTATTCACAGTTTACCAAAGAATTTTAAAGCTTGCCAATTGATTTCAAAACTCTGTTTGGAGCATTCATTCAAACTGCAAAAGTGTGAAAACTCAGCATGAGGAGCTCCCTCTCAGCACCACCAGGGCTTCTCAACAGTTCCATCCTGTGGGGTGTGTCACACAGAAATAGGGGCACAATATGCAGGAGTGAGTCTTTGCTTTCACAGGAAATGCTGCCTTTTCTGTTTCTTGGTTCTGTTTCTCTGCTTGCCCATCAGCACAGTGGGGAACACGGTCCCTGATTGTATCTCTCAGCAATGCCAAGACACTGGGTAAATGTTTGTACAAAGGCTTTTGGGATCTCTAGCTCATGTGCCTTCTGTAAGGGCTGAAGCCTTTGGTGGCTGTGAGGGTAGGATGTGGATCTGGTGAGGTTCCAAAAGGGCAGGGTGGTCCATCCCATCCTCCTTGAGCACCAAGCTCCATGCGAGAACAGAGCTGCTTTGTCTTCTCTTTCCCTGCTTCTCCTATGAATGTTGCTTTTACACTTTTTCTTATATCTATATATTTTTTTATATATCTATGTGTATCTATATCTATATATCTTTTAAATGTTCATCACATAGGCTTGTCTTCAGAAGTTAGTTTTTCTTGGTACAACATATTTCAGCGAGTTGCCTGATAATCAAGACAAGAATGTAATTGGCACATTTCTGCTTTAGGTGGGGCAATTAAGAAAATTTGGTGTTGAGAGCAGACACTCTTTTGACAAAGAAGAATTGGTGAGATTCTGCCAGTCTGGAGGAAACAAAAAAGAGACAGTATTGCTAAATTATGTAACTTCTGAAGAAGAAAGAGAAGTCTTTTGTTTGCCTAGTTGGTGCTCTAGTCTTAAAGTCAAAAGAGCTGAAGCACAGTAATGAAAAATATCATGTTGAAAATACCTTGTCTCATTCAATTATCTTGCCTTGTCTTTCCAACCTGCGTAGAATAAAAATGTTCTTTACTTCTGGACAGATTATCAAATTTAAAGTGTATTAGCAGGCACCAGCTGTGTGGTGTAATTATTTGGCTGAATCTTCTGACATTGGAAGAGAAAATCTGAGTTAATGGCTCAGATGCTCTCCTGCCTGCTTCTCTAACATCCCCCACCTTGCACCTGGTGCATCTGCACAGAGCAGGGATAAAGCAGAAGGAGGGCAGAGTGGTACTGTTGGGGATGTAGAGCACAGGGGGACAGATGACTCCTCACGCTGTAAGAAGCAAAATATTAACCACTGTTTTAATAGTCCCAAGTGAGGAAGAAAGAACTCAGTTGTATTTCTTTCCAGATGGCTGTAATGTTGTCACAGTGGTCAGGTAGGGCTGAACTTAGCTATCTAAAGACAGATGTCTAAAATACTTGGAGGTTCTCAAGTGACAAATCTGTGTTTCTTGGATAATTTTCTGAGTGCCCCAGTGCTGCCCTTGCCAGGCTGCTGACCCCAGGGCTGGAGCAGATGGGCAAGGGAGCAAGCTTGATTGGGATCAGCATGGTTTTGTGGGTTTATTGGTTAGCCTATTTGCCTTTCTTGAGTTAAAATGGTCACTGGAATAATATGTTGGTTTTTTTAAATCAGTAATTCTTAGTGGTGGAGAACAATTGAGAGCAGTGAGAGAGGTTCATTGTACAAAGCAGTGGATGCTGAGGCTTTTATCTGCACTTTGTGTAGTTCTGGGCTTTTGTTTGAGACTAGGCTCAGTGTTCTAGTCTGGTGTGATTGATAGCCTGTGTACAGGAATTGATTCTGTCTGCAGGGCTGGTCACACCTCCCACCTCCATGAGGGGCTGGAGAACTCTGGTGTGTGTGTGGTTTAATCTGTCCTGGAAGAGGAGTCTAATTCATGTGCACCAAAACAACTGAGCCAACCGACAGTAAACAGGAGTGACTGAAAAGTTTGCTTTCCAACTAGATAATAGACATGAACCAAAATCCTAAAGTGAAAAGGGTCATTTGAAGGTAGCTCCTTTTCTATCTCCAGTAACTTTAATGCTCTTCAAATTTTGACTGAAGTTACACGGTATTTTAGATAATCTTTTTATCTCACCATAAATTTAGAGATAGCTGTTCTTGGGTGAAAAGGAGAATATGGACATCTTTGGACTTGTTCATGTTTTGAGGCACACTGTGAGTGACTGATGCCAAGTGGGCTCTGCAGATGTGCAAGAGCAAACCCAGCCTGGCAGAATCACACAATTATTTTATAATAGCATATTCTGAATTCTGTTTAGTTGCCAATCTCTCCCCATTCTTTGATGGCTCTTCTTTCTCCACTTAAAGGTTTTTCCTCTAGTCATGAGAGATGGAAATTTATCTTAGAAATGAAAGCTGAAGCTTTGGGGAAAATCTCTGTTCTACCATGGGGGCCTTCGGGCAGGAAATTATAGAATAGGATGAGACTAGATATAGAATTGCAAAAGTTGGCAACCTTCGCTTGTATATATTACAGGGATACCAGAGAAGTGTTTACAAGTATTGAAAAAGCCAAAAGGTTTTGACATACCAGCTCTTGACCTTCAAATATAAGCCTTTAGGAGCAGGGTACAGCATGTACACAGGCAGAGATATTTTAATAACAATTTCCCTTTTTGTGCTCCTGCCCACCTTTGCCTCACTTCTCTTGGTGAGAAAGGCTTTCCACAGTAATAATTAGAAAAGCAATAGCTCCTCTGATACTCTGAACAGTAAGAAAATATCCAAACCCATACAGAGTACTGTGTGGATCAAGTTATTGCATGTGAAATCTTGCACAAGTGCTACTTGCAGTCTGTTATTCCTGGCAAAAATATTTCCACAGTTAATAATGTAAAGAGTGGGCAAATCATAAATCTGATATGAAATTTATTTGTTCTACTGCACCATTTGGAAAAGGGCCAGCATGTCAAATTGGAAATGCTGATATGAAGTTACCATGATACATTAATTTTGACTATGAGTTATAAATACTTACTGGTTGGTTAAATGACCCAAGCACTCAGCAGAGCCCCTGTAGCTTTCTGTCACAGAGGAGAGGGCATCTGAAAATTCTAAGGTAAATATGAAGAAATCCAAACGAAATTTTGTAAAGAGTTCATTGATGTCAAATTGAGAAGAATCCAACAAAAATGCAGAGTCTGATTTGCTTCTTGTTTCACATGTTCTGCATCATTACCAAGAGAATGCCAAATATCCTTCTTCAGGAAATACAGAATTCTTGTTATAAGGTTTGTGCATCAAACACATGTAAGAACACATTTCTGACCAGGTAAAGACAGAGATTAATCAGAACCCTTCTTGCACTGAGATTAGAATCAGAGCTGCTTGTCCATTGATTAATTCTCAGGGAGTCTCCCATTTTGTCTCAGACTTCTCAGGTTAGGTACATATCTCCTTCTGTCTGGGACAAAAAAAGCTCATACCCTGTCTCAGTCAAGAAGCAACATTGCTGGGAGTATTAACCATATGCCAGGATATCACTGGAGGTAAACTTGGATCAGCCTAACTAAAAAATGTGAGGTATTGAGAGAGCAATTCCTGGATGGGGGCTTATTTCATTAAGACTATCTCGTGTACAAGAAATTAAAGTAGTTGAGTTTTTTTTTATAGTTAGCATGACCACAGGCATGAACAGAAGGAAGGGTTCATAAGACATTGTGTTGTAAAACAGGGATGCATTTAAAGGCTTTCCAGTTTTTTTCAATCTTGCAGTGTAATAAATTGGGAAAGTAAATGCAGCCTAATGTCTAGTGCAAGGTCCTGAGTGATGGGATGTCTATATTTATTCCTGGCTCTGACACTGACTCTTGTGCTCCTGCATGAGTCATTGCTTTACCTTTGAATGAGATGGCAATGAGAAAAACAAATTTTTATCCACATAAAAACCCCAATGATTTCACAAGGTTTAATTCTGCTTTTTAAATAGGTTCTGAAATATTCTGGTAAAATATTGTGAAGAAATACTGTTGTGCTTCAAAAAAACCCAAACCCTATGAGAGTCATACTTGTACTCTAATACACAAAATAACTCAGATCTTGTGAAAAATCAACATTTCAGCCTTTTTTATGTAACTTACTATAGAATTTTATGTACATTTTACTGTGTTTTGAAAATGCATTTCTTTAGGTCAGGTGTTTGTGTAAGCTGAAGGTGGATAAAGACAAATTTAAGGACAATTTAACCCTGTTATTAAACTCCAGTCTGCAGTTACTAAAAATAATGGTTTGGTTATCACCCTTTTGAATGTTTTAAGCTGTACTGCAGAGAAGGCAATAACCACTTTATGAGAGTCCTGTTCTGTAATGTGCTTTCTGCTTGTGATCCCTGCTGCTGCTGAACCAGCTGGGTCTGTTCTCTGAGACAGGGGGTGTCCCACTACTGTGTATTTACTGGACAAACTCCTCTTTAATGCAGTTCATCCACTGCTTTCTTTGCCCTGTATATTCTTTACAGACAAGGTAAAAACTTGGTTACAAGGAGTTAGATAATTGAAAAGCCATGTTTGTACTGTGCCTTTTCAAAGATACAATGTGCTAGAATACACACATCCCAATATTCTGACTACCACCTCAGGGAGTTCAATTTCTGGACATTTCAGACCATTTACTCTAACTGGGAGCTAGTGCTGAAACCAAGGAGGGGTTTCTATCTTTCTTTCCCTATCCTTCTTTCCTGTTAACGTTCAAGGACTAGGCTAGAAAACATTCAGATACAAAGACAAAATGGGCCTAAATTAAATTTTAAAAAATCCACAAGAAAAAAGACTATGGTAATGTTATGATGGTTCTTTTCAGAAGCTATTAGTTTAGAATACCTTTCTGGAGACTGCCAGGGAGTGACTTCCTCGAAGCTCTCCATTGCACAATACTTTCCATATGATGTATATGATTCTGGAATGGGAAGGACTCATAAATCTTTAACAAATTGAATCCTGCAAAGGATTCACAGGATGCTTTAGAGAAGCATGAAAGGAAAGTAGCTTATAAAACTGACCTAAATAACCAACAGTGAACCTTAAAGTAGACAGAAAGTGTCTAGGGGTAACAAAGTTGGCAGAAGTGCTTGCAAACTCATTCTAAATACCAATCGATTCTACTTCTAATAGCCTTCTGAATCTATCAGCATGGACCAGGGAAATCTCTATCTCTCTTTACAACAAATTTATCCCAGTAAGATTCTGAAACTTAGTCAAAGTAGTAGGAACTGAAGACAAAATTGGAAGTGAAAGAAAATTCTGAACAAAAACTGTGGCCTCAAAACTGAACTGTTATATTTTCAGTTTGGTACTGGCAAATGTAACATCATTTGTACCATGTTCTTTCTATAAAAAGCTAATGAAGGAGAGCTGGAAGTGGCTGTGGCAGTCTCTGCCTGTGTGGGAATGACCCCATGCCCAAATTTCAGAGGATGCTGAGAGTTGCACAACTTGGCATAGCAATCACTTTGACATTTTCACTGAACAAGCTGCTACTTCTGATCTTCTATTGTGGCTGCTCTGGTTTTTAAGAGAAGGTGTGTCTTGAGCAGAATAGAGCCATGTGCAGGCATTGGGCAGAGATTGGTGCTGCTGCATAACCCCACACTGGACAGCAGCTGGGACAGGGCACAGCTTTGGCTTGCCTGTCAGCCAGGGGTGTGCAGGGACATCCAGGAAGCCTTCAGCCTGTCTGGTGCCAGTGGATCAGATGAGTGGTCAAGGGAGCAGTTTAATGTCTCTCCCCTCATGGCTGAGAAAATCTCTAATTTAAACTCAACATTATATTTTAAATGGCCAAATCCCTCTGTAGCCATATAGATGATCCACTTCAGTGCATAACAATATGTTTTATTTTTCTTTCAGTGGGACATTAACAAGCATTTAGATTCAAATGCTGTCTTAAATTCATTGCTGGCTAGAGGTAGTTCAGACATGACTTCCTAAATCTGGACTACAATATGAAGAGGAAACTGCAACATTTTTTTTTTTTCATTTGCCTTTGACGAAGAATTGTGAGGGTTGCTGATGTAAAAGGAACTACCTAGAAACAGGAACCCGAGTCTGAAGCAAATGGTGCATTAAAATGACTTAATTATGAGCTGTTGTTACCCTACTTCTTTCTAGAGTGTGAGTCCACAATAAGGTTTCAATGATTGATAAATAAAAAATATTTAGAATCAAAATAAATACTTGATATGCAGCAATGCAGCAGAAAATGGTTGGCAAATGCACCACACAAATAGTCTGGCAACAAAATTGTTTCTCAGAGCTTTGAACAAAGTAAAAATTGTGACCATTTTCAACCATGCCTAGGTGAGCCCTTGGTTGTTTTTGAGATAAGTTAATGTTCATCCTTGCACCTGGAAGTGAACCCAAGAAAAATATGTTTGGAATTAGTCAATAATCGAAACACTTGATGAAAAAGCCTTTCATTGACCATGCTGGTTGTGCAGCTTTGTACAAACATTTATTTTTCCAGGGACTGATGTGTATTGAACGTGGCTGACTGTTCTGCTCTCTTGCTTGTTTTACTCCTCGAGGGTCTCTTGTTCATCTGTTGTGCAAACATTCTTAAGTATCTCTTCTGGTCTGTGCTCCTAAGAGTTGCTGCAACTCCCCAAAGCTCTCCATTGCACAGTTGTTGCTCCCTTTACATCTTCTTTGTAACTGTTAGGCAACAAGAGAAATTTAATCGTGTGATTGAGGCTGTGCCATCTCATTTGTTTTCTGAGAAAGAGTTACTGAGGTTCAAGAGGGCTCAGCGAGTTAGTGGTGTGACTCTGCTTGGTGGTTTTTGTCAAGTGATTGCATATGACTCCAATTGTGGCAGTCATCCTTAAAATTAATTTTAATGATTTACTGAAGTTAAGGGAGATAAAAATAAAAATCTAGCTGAAGAATCTGACATATAAAGTATGAAATGTGTTTTTGACACATTTTCTTTAAAAATAATTTCCTTCCAGCAGAGAAAAAAAGTAAATGTAGGAGAATCACTTGTTTGGTATTAAAATTAGTACAAATAGTGTACTTGGGGAGGAAAAAAGTAAGTTTATTTACATGGTTTGGAGCTTATTTTTGAAATTTGATTCTGCTTCCTTTTAGATAAGCCACGATCAGAGCACACCAATGAGAAGAAGTGTCAGGGTGAAAATATGTCATGTTAATTTTCGCTTACAGCTCACTGTGGGAAGGCCTGGTCCCAGCTCTTATTTTCATGAAACACTTGGGGAAATGGAAAGATTTTACCAGCACTAGACTACTTGAGACATTTCTCCCATGTGGTGTCTCTAGAATCTGCAGCAGCGGCCAAGTTTTGTGTCTGTATTTTGCAAGGACCTGGGGCTGGTTTCTCTTCTGGGTGTCTCACCCTGCCTGGCTGCTCTTTTCTGTAAAGCTTGTCAGGAGTGCTCACAGCCAAGATCTCCCCAGGGAGCCCTGTGGGGCTGAGAGGGACCAGCCAGAGTCTCTGCTTCCACTTGTTTTCCATTCAGTGACAACCTCAGCACTGCCAGCTGAGGAAACCTGCCCATGAGCCTGGCTGTCACCATCTGTTCCACATGGCTGGCATTTCTGGTTTTCATCCCACCAGCAGATGCATCTCTGCAACACACCTTGCTGAAATCAATCCTGCTTATACTGTGTGTTTTCTCCCCAGCTTGTAGTTGCTTGTGTTTGAAACTCTACAACGAGCAGGGAAGATCCCTTTCACGTTGTGGCACACGGGGAATGGGCGCTGTGTAATTGTGCTCTTCAACTCTCATGGGGGCCCTGGAAACAATTTCTTCCTCTTTACTCAAGGCTTATTTTCCTGCTGTAGTTTAAATACTCATTGCTATGACTTAGAAGGAGTCACAGAGGTGATTTATACATTCATAGCAGGCAGGACTGTTTTGGTTCTGAGATTATGACAATCCACAGCCCGTGGTGGTCTCCTACAGGCAGAGTGAGACTATGCACCAGCCTGGAACATCCCAGATTCCTTAGGCTGGAAAGTAGGGCTGTAGGGCCCTCTTGTGGGAAGGGAACAGCAGTCCTGCTGGCTGGGACATGAGCCTGTTCTGTGGCTGCGCTGCTCTGTGCTGTCACCTTTCGGAGAGGTGCTGGGGCGCGCAGAGTGACAGCACGACCAACTCCCTCAGAGCTCAGCCCCGACTCTACCTGCAAGCCTGGGAACGAGACAAGGTTGTATTTATCAGCTTCAGCCTGCGGCTGCTGACCTCTTCAGTTTTGTCCCTGAATTTTCAGAGTGATTTTTTGTTTACCCTAGCAAAGGATGCCAACTCCTAAACCTGACCTCTCTTCTCCACTCAGCTAGGCCTTGCAGGGTGGCACTTTACCCATATGTGGATGAGTTGGGTCTAGGACACGGTCATACCATGATCTGGGGACCTGCCACCTCCCCTTCTCTCTCCCAGCTTCTGCTCATAGTTCCTCAGCCCCCAGCTCAGCTGTGCTCCCACCACCAGCGTGGCTCTATGCCTCACCTACTCACAATGCCCTCTCCTCTCTGCCACTTTGGTTATGGCTCAGAAAGTCTCTGGCTTGGCTTCCTGGAGGCTTTAAACACTTTTTTGTGTTTTTGTGCTTGCTTCAAGGAGAGGAAGGGCTTACCCTGGCGTGGAGTGTTATCCATGTGTTTAGAGGAGCTGCTGTGAGCAGTGAAGGATGCTGGAGCTGGGGCCCACAGAGAGGCTGAACTAGGCAGGCGCCTGCTTTCTGTCAGATCTGGGGACAGGAGACGTCAGGTTTTAGCTCCTGAGCATGCCTGAGGAGTCAGTGAGAGGAGCTGGGTCTGGTTTCACTCTGGGAGGACAGTGGCAGGAGCTGGATGTTGGATCCTTTGTATGGAGCCATGTTAAGGCAGCTAATGGAGTGGTGACAGGCAAGGCACGACAGCAATTCCAAAATCTTTTACCCAAGCCTTGTGGGACTCCCCAGCACAAAACTTTCATGCTGATCATCCCAGGAATTTTTGAGTACCTTACTTTGTCTCTCTTAGTCATATCCAGCAGCTCTGGATCTTTTCCTATAGACCAAGATCCATTTCTGACATCAAACACTTTTAGGAAAGATGATGCTTGTTTGCTATTCAGCACTCTGACAGATGAATGGTACAAGAACAAAGCAAAACAGGAACAAACCCATCTAAAGATCAAGTTAGAGGAAAGATAATTGTCATTGTTACGTAATTTTTATTGCTAAATTGATAGGTGTTTACATATTTTCAGCTTCTCTTCTCATTGCAGTCTGTGTCTGCCTCTTCTGTCACAGCTTTATGACCTCAGGCACCCATCTATTTAGCAGTAGCAAACTCCTAAATAACACACTTTAATACATCCAATTAAAACATTATGCTACAGTTATCTCAAATATGTAACTTAATAATACATAAACCAATGGAGAAAATTCTTGGAATTATTTACATTACTGTGAAATCTAAAAACCAAATATATCAGAAGTGAGATACTGTGAATACACTTGGAAAATATAACATGACCCCAATATCAGAATAATTGATACAATATGAGTTTTTATCCTACTAAGATTACTTTCTGGACTTCCATTTTAATTTTTTTCTGATGTCAAAATGACAGATTTGGATTAATTTTTCATGCAAAAATAGACAAACTCATAAATGAGTGTGGGCCAGTGGTTTATTAAAAATGTTATTAATGTGTTCTAAAATGTACTTCACCCTAATATAGACTAATGTTTTTTCTAGATAAAGGATTGTCTGAATATTCCCTCCTTGCCACTGTTTTACATGAGGATTTGGAAGCCAAAGAGATGTACTTTGAAAGAATTGATGAAAATTGGCAAGCCATTAATAATTTGGAGAGGAATGGTTCAAGAGAAGAGGTTATTTATTATAAGAAAATTTGGTGGCTTTGTGTGCGTTTACAAGGCTTTTAGGAGAAAACCCTGTGTTTTGGCAGAATATGTTATCCTTGCCAAGGAATCCATGAAAACAGAAACTGAGGTTTTATAGTTTAAATTAATGCTGGGTAGGAGTATGCTGAGAGTTTTGAGGGGAATATTGCTGCTTTTGGAACAAAAGATATTGGTGCTCTATTGATGAAGCCTATTGAACCTGGAGCACTGAACTGCACTGGGTGTGCTGCTCATGTGGACCCTGAACATCACAAACTGGAGTAAGAGGCCAAAAGACAGCAAAGGCTTCATCACCTCCAGCGACAAAGAAATATGGATCACAAGATCTGGAGCTAGCACAGGACCTCAGTAAAAACCTGGTAGTATTACACCAAAACCTCTTGCTGCCTGGCTGCCTCTCTAAATTGTCTTGTTTGTGAGATTATCATGAACTAAATTAAAAAAAAACAAAACAACAAAATTCTTAGTTATTTATGTGGTCTGCTAAACATAAAATCCTAGCTTCTAAAAAAAGTAATGTTACTTAGGAGACTAGTGCTATTTGAATTAGTAGAAAACTGTAGGAAGAAGAATCAGGCAGCCTATTGCTCTGGGGGCAATAATTTACAATGCTGCAAAATCCCAAATTTCTATAGTTTTTGTAAAGTCTTACATTTATTTTGTGCAATATGTAAGGTTTTGGAAGAAGAAACTCAATTCACCTTAATTCCATTCTCTCCCTCCAGGACAAAGGGTTCTTTGAATTCACAAAACATTTTAGTCAAAGCACACTGTGGAAATCAAACAATTTAATTTTTGAAGCATCCTTTGAACTGTTCACTGAGGTCCTGTGCTAGTTCCATGTCTTGTGATCTGCATCTCTTTGCTGCTGAAGAAAATGCACTTATAGAGCTGAAAAAATATTTTGTTATTTCTTCCTGTAAGCAGTTCTTTGCTAGGCCTTCTTTACACCTAAAAGACAGTGGCAAAGCTTTAAGAGTCCTGTTGGTCTTATTCCACTTTACACCTTGCTGGCAAAATCCCCATTTTCCAGGCTGCTGGTAGTCATTCACTTTGTGTGCCCTTTTCAGCCATCCCAAGTGTTTAGAATTGCATCCAAATCCGTGGTTGTAATGAAGGTCCAAGTTATGGAGCAGTTCCATATATTTGTATGTATTTAAAGCCAGCACAGCAAAGGTCTAAAAGTGTGTCTAAATCAAAATACAGCAAGGCAGCACCACCCAGAGGTTCTGGAGCTGTCTTGGAACAAGTGAATGCTGTGCTGGAAGCAGGATAGCCATGGTAGGACAGTGTCTCCTGGGGACATCTTAGCTCTATTGGAGACATGCATGTTTCCCTTCTTACAATGTTTTTGAAATCTGGGCACATTCCCTGATCACTCCTGTGTGTTATTGGGCTAAGGTGGGATTTTCAGCATTTCATCTTAGAACATGCAATCCTTCACTGTTGAAATTAGCTCATGTTTCAGTGTTGATTTCCACTGGGGAAAAACCATGGAATCCCAAGTGTCACTGCAATATTACTTTAAGGTAGTGGCAGAGGTAGCTACGGGCAGTGTGATTAGGAAGAACAAATTTGAGCAGACAGGGGTTAGATCAATATCTGAAGGATGATTATCTTGGTCAGCACAGTATTTTCCATAGGCTAATGCAATCTAAACAATCTCTAAATATATCACGGACTGTGAAATTTCAATTCCTCTCCTGTCAGCTTGTTCATGTGAAGATGGATGACATGCCTGATGAAGACAAGGGCCTGATCCTGCTGCTGTTGAAGTAACTAATAAATCACCCATTAACTTCAGAGAATACCCAAAAGAATCATACTGCTCATTTAAACAGAGCTAGCAAATCCTTCACAGGTGTAATGGGTTCACAGCAGCTCCATGTGCACAGGCCTCCTCTCCAAAGGACAGGAACACCTCTGAAAGCTTTTGGAAATTAAAATAAAAGCCAAAAAGAAATGAAATTGATTCTTAGAATGTGAGGCTGCTATTCTAGACAGCCCTTGACTAGGACAGACAGCACAGGAACTCTGTGAAAACTGTTTATTTACACTTTTTAATGGGGATGTGTGCTCTCAGATATGTGCGCTGCACCCTCTCACCTGTGGCCAGGTGTGTGCCCAGAGGAGGGAGGCACTGCTGAACAGCAAAATATTCATCTGGGATGACACAAAGTTAAAGAATGAGAATAATGGACAAAATTTGTCTTTCACATTGAGAAGAAGTTTCCCTGAGTGTCAGGTGTGTTTTTGCAGGAAAGGTGACCATCAGGACTGAGGACTCAGACACTCAGGTGTCCAAGGAGGGTGCAAACTGGGACCAGGTTTTGGGATGGCAATCCCCCAGCCAGAATTATAATAAGCTTCCACCACAAACTCACTGCAGATCTGCCCAGCAGGTTATAGGTTGGAACAGTAATTCCAACTCCAGCCACCTTTGCTTTGCCCTCAATGTAATCACATACATATAAATATGAGCCTGTTTATTACAGTAAATAAATGTTTTTCCAAAGTGAAAAAAATTAACATCAATATGATAGAGGTTAAACTTTCAGGTATAAATAAATCTATCTTTTAAAATGCATCTTTTATTTTAAAGCTGTAAACCTCTTCTGCATTGCTCACAATTTGTTGGGGGAATTTATTCTAATCACTACTAAACCCTTGGTGCCTTAATTATATTAATAATTTAAATCTCTATTTTTATTGCAGCCTGTTATTTAAAACTTAAAAGAGCTACAAACAGGTAAGGCATCAACAGATGCATTCTTTATTATTAACAATACAGACTTTTTTACTTCTCAATTCCAAAATGCTATGAAATATTGCCAAATGATGCAAAATTTAAAAAGAAAGAAGTTAAGCTGAAATCTCAACTGGGAAATATTCACTATTCACCTTTTTTGTATATAATCAAGTGACTAAATAATGAATTGAAGAAAAGTGCACCAGAGAGGTTGGTCAACTCATTAATTAAAACAGGAAAAAAAAAAAGAATTTGAAAAAAAAACCAGGGAGATGGCTACATTGTTCACTTGTAATTCACAGCACAGAATTTCCCCAGGCCAGGTCCTGCTCTCACAAATTCAGTGGCAACTTTGCCATTTGTTCAGAGCAAATAGGAAGAATCCTGCTCAGGCTCCTCTGAAATCCTACGATAAGGCTAATGTCAAAGAGAAATATTTTCATTCCAATTGGAATTTAGAAATAGATGAATCATTTTCCAGTACTGTTTGTTCAGAGGTGACTTGCAGCATGGATAACTTTCTTAGGCATCCAGGGCTCAGCCTCTATGCTGGGCTCATCTTGGTCTTCAGAAAACATTGATACTTCCAATGATTACTGGATGGGGAAAAATTATCCAGAGGAACTTGAGGTTAGTTGTAGAGGGGTTCAAGGTGGCCTCATGACTTCTAAATAAGAACATTTTCCTTTGCTCCTAGTCAGGAGGGTGAAGTGGTGCTGTCTGGGGGCAATTTGGCTGCTAGTTCACTAAAACATGCCTGACCTGCTCTGGACAAGGTCAGCATTCTGGTTTGAAATAAACTGAATTTGGAAAATTGAAACTCACTTTTAAGATAAGAAATTTTGATTTTAAACAATCTGCCATTGTTTAAGAATGGACTTGGTGCACTGGCTAATGAGTTGTCTATTTAGCTACAGTTTATATTAATTTTACTTTGGTTTTGCAAAAAGATTAAATCAAATCGTCCATATCTCCCACATTTTGGATTATGTTCCATGCATGCTGTTATTTCTACAATGACAATTAGGTGATGTCATGTCTGCTTTGTTCTTTGGGCATTCTTCCTCACATCTGGTATTTTGGGTATAACTTAACATTCACTGAACCAGCAATAGATTACTCTAATTCTTCTTGTACATCTTAAGGCTCTGATCCTATAAAGATTTATTCATATGCTTGCTTTCATGTACAATGGATTATCCTGCAGAACTTCAAAATGAATAAAGTTATGCTTATGCATAAGTGCTAGAAGGATTTGTGCCTAAATAATGAAACTAAATGCTGGCAGTATATAATTATCCATAAGATTCAGCTATAAACACAGCAGAATTCATCTCCAAAATAAATGCAGGAAATGGAATAAAATGGAAAAGTCTGTGAGAATATTTTTACTTTACCTCATTTACAACAATTTTGCTCTGTTAGTAATAACCAAACTGATAATCTAAATTGCCTGCTGCTTGCGCTATAGATGAGCTCTGGCACATAATTTGGTTTCTGCTTCCATTTAGACACTTGATATTGTGAATAGATGTTAAAAGTGAAAGTTGAGTGGGAAAAAAAGCATCTTAATAATTTCAGTGCCCTTTGAAAACCCCTATTTATTGTTACCAGCCATCTATTGCTTTAAGAAAATTAGTAGGCATGATTATCACCATACACACTGTCCATTGCCTTCACAATGACACCAACATTGCCAGTCTAGATATATTTTGTCACTTACATATCCTCAGTCATCAAGTATTACATCAATTTAGGTTTATCCAGAGCTGGACAAATTACAGAATTTCAAGTTGGCAGACAATAATAATCATTGCTCAAAAATATCAAATGAGCTGGAACTTTAAAACCAAAAATTGCTCACAGAGGTCCCATGGTGTGAAAGAAAGTGATGTCTCTGCTTCTTTTCCAACTGCCAAGAGAGGAGTGTTGCTTGAATGCACAGGCTCCAGAGGTCTCCATATTGACTGCCCTCCAAATTCCCTGGGCAGCATAAAAATCTCTCTGGTTCCTGGATCACCATCTTCTGATTTTAGGGCTGGTATGGTAGGCTGTGAAGCTTTAAAGTTCAAGAAATTGATTTTCTTTCCTGGAATGGAGCAGAAGAGCTTGTACAGCTACTTCCAGCTTCAGCACCCTGGTTCTGCACTCTGAAGGTGGGGACGTGGAGACCTGTGGCTGGAGCCAGGACTTGCTGAGAATTCTCAGCACTGCCCTCCCTCATCCTGGGGATGCTGCTGAGGGAGCCCTGGCCAAGGGGGTCCCACCTGCCCTGGAGACCCAAGGGCCCCAAGGTGTCCAAGGGCAAACAGTCCCGAGCCTTGGCTCTGCCAAGATGTACCTGCCTGAGTGTCTCCAGCTTCCTGTAGCAGCCTTGAGTGCTGGCCATGCCTTTCTGAGGCAATGCAAGTTTCTGTGGGAAAGATGCCTGAGGGATACCAAGAGCGTAAGAAACTTGGGGTGTTTCAGTTGAAGGATTTCAGTCAAACCTTAGCCTTTTTAATGAATTTCAACAAAACTTTTCTGACCTGTTCTTCAAAAGCATGTAGCAGAAGGCTAATACAGACTCAGAAAATACATTCTAGAAAAATGAAAAGAATATGATTTTTAAAAACCCGACTGTATCAAGTTAGCTAGGGTCAAGTATTTGTTTTATTGTTTTTTTTTTTAATAGGAACCCATTGCAGGCAACAAAGCACTTCCTGTTTAAAGACAACATGCACAATGATCAATCATTTCTGAACAACAGACAATTGAATGACAATAGACAATATTGAAATTGATAGTTAACACAAATGTCTTGAAGACAGCTTTTCTAGAAGATATATGATGGTATAGTATATTAGCTTTCTAAAAATTAAAGATATTTAGAGATATTTTGTATTTTTAAGCACTACTTGACTTTGAATTATTGAACTGAGGTAAAACTAACCAGAAGAGAGGTATTCATACTTTCCTTTTGGGTATTTGATAAGAAGCAGGAGGGTTGATGTGTTTCTCAGATTAGGTCTCTGAAGTTTTGGGCTCAGAGCTCAAGCTGATCAACCCATGGAGTCTTTGAGTCTGCAGCTGTGATGGGTCAGCCCAGAGCACAGATCAGGCATGTGTATTCTTTCTTAATCCCTCATAATTTATATGAACCTGATCTAGGTAATCTTCAGTTATCTGAGTTCTCTCTGATTTGCTTTTTCTTTAATCTCTCACCAGGTTGGTTGCAGTGGTTTATCTTGGGTTTGCTGTCTGGTGAGAGCCAGCTGTGCAGGTCAAGCCATACAGATGTTTCTTGATACCTTCTGTTCCAGGCTTTTCCTTTTTACTGAGGGTAGAAATACCATTTCCATGACCTTCCTTGGTCTATCTAATAGATATATATTTCTTCTTACCCTACTTACTAATTGCATCTGTGTTGATTTTCATGTCCTTATGTATTTCTGCTTTGTCCTTGTCCTCAGCTATTTGAGCTATGCTTTGTTGTTTGGTTCCTCTTTATACTTCAAATTACTGAGAACTCATTCACCTGTCTCCTTTGTTTCCTTTGTTTTTTCTGCTTTTGTCTTTGCTTCAGGATACTTTGTTCTGATGCTTCTAATTTTCTCTTTCCTTTACAAGTATTCCTATAGAATGTTAACTGTGCGCTTCCTGAATTTATTCTGCTGATTTTTCCTGAAGGATTTTATTCTCTATATCTTCTACATGAGACCCCCTAACCTTTCCTAGTCACTCTAACCTCCTGCCTACAGCTTTCATGACTTCCCTGCTGGTGAAAAGCAGATCTAAAAGCGCCTGTTTTCCAGATGTATTTTCTAAAATTAACCCACAACACCTGCTGGGAAATCTGGGGGAGATTCTTTAAATTCAACAGAGATGTATGTGAGTAAACAAATGTAAGCACAGATCACAGTCTGATTTTCTTTATGTGTTTATGTATTAAAGGCAGCACTAAATAGGAATTTGTAGTAAGCAACACTGGTAAATAGTAATTTTTTTTGCATCCTAAACTGGCATTTGAATCAACGAGTGCCTGTTTCTTACCAGACAGAACAAGGCAAGCCATGGGTTGCTAGTTCATTATATTCTTTCCTTATTTTAGGAGATAAGGGACTATCATACCCATTTCCATGCCAAGTATATAATTTACTAATAAAGCTTTCAAAGCTTTTGTTGACCCTCTGATTTTTGTCATTCCTTTTGATGACAGGAATCTAGGAATCTTAGGAATTCCCACCTTAAGAGTGGGAATGACACACATATGCCTGGGGGAATAGTCCCATTAGCACCAAGCCTTTTTTGCATGTCTCTGTTTGCTGTAGAGAAAGCAAAAACTTCATCCTTTCAGTGCCAGGTTTGCTGAAGAGGTCCACTGATCCCCCTGTGTGTTGGTTCAGTGCTTGCAGTCCATTTCTCATGGGCCAGATGCTGGTCTCAAGGGAGATCTTGATCTTTTCACGGTCATGTTGCTATGTAAAATGGTGTAGAAAACAAAGCATGAAGGTTACCTGCAGTTATCACCTTCCCAGCATTGCTGTCCATCTGGAAGAGAAGCTCAAGGCTTCACCAGATTTGTTGTTCTATACTACTCTGATTTCTTCATTTGCATCTGATTAATTTCCATGGCTGCTGAAGGTACTGACTCTCTTGTGTTCAACAGGTCCTTTGAGCACAGACAAGCCACGTTGAAGGGAAGGGAGAGCCAAAAGCCATTACAGTGTTGATCCCATGGCTGTTGTCAGTGTTGGAACAAGTCCCATTTGAATAGAATTTCTTCTTAGCACAAGGACTCACATCTTGGGAACAAATCCAAGTCCTGTCAGACTTTAAGACAATTGACTTTTCTGCTTACACTGTAATTAATGCTATTGAAATCTCAGAAAAGGAAGCAGAGAAAGCACAAAACATTCAAGTTTAGGACTAGCCACCTTTCTTTCACTGCTTATCTCAAGGGATGTGAATCCATTAGAAATAAGGTTCCAGATGCCAAAACCAATATAAATGCAGACTTTAAGGTCTAGCCAAATTGTGGTTAAAGTTATTTCTCTGTGGATCACACTCAGTCATTAATTTTAAGGCTGGACATTCTCCAAACTCTGTGGTTTCTTTGCAACAAGGAGTAAGATTCCAGTGATTAGATGGCTTACATTTCACTATTTTTTTAACATATCCAGATGAATGAAAATTAGAATTTCATAATTCTGTTTCTTTCAGATGAAAAAACAAAAGGGAATTGTAAACCCCTTGAAAATGGACACAAGCATTCAAAATAGAGCAATGCAGTTTAGATTATATAATCAGTATAGCTTAATGGTTTGCATCATGTATATGTGATGTGGTCTTCTAGGATTTTCATCTTTATAGGTAAAAATGTGCTATGGTTAATTACTTTCAACAGAATTAATTCACAGGAAATAATTTTATTTCAGTATGGTTTGCCAGGAAAAGATGGATCTTTTGGAGAACATAGGTCAGGCAGCACATTTAAAGCTTTTTGGATAAAACATCGTGTTTTAAGTGCTATATTCTTCAGAGACATTTACATAAAGAACTCATTAAAAAAATTATGAAACTCCAGCAGAACTGTGTGCTCCCACAGCACAAGTAATTCTTTATGAAAGACCCTCCACAAAACTAAAATCATATTAGAAGTTACTGAAAAGCATAAGAATGGCTGATAGTTACTTTAATTTTATGTTTTTTAGTACATTGATCCAGTAGAAATAATTTATTTTATAAACTTCAAAAGAATATAGTGAGGAGAAATACAGGTCTTTCTCTCTTGAAGTGTAGCAATTTAATGACAAAATTACTTTAAAGATTATTTTAGTATAGACTTTTTTTGGAAAGACCAAAAAAAAAATTATGTTTAAAAGCCCAAAATAGCTTGCTTAGGATTTTGTCAAAAATATTCTTTGACTTCGTCTTGCAATACTTAGAAAATGGCTTTTAAGGTAATTAATTTAATCACATTAAATACTACAACTTTAAGCTAAAATGTCTTCAAGAATGCAAAAATTTTACTCAGAAAATTGATCACTGCAATGTAGGGAGTATTTTTATGAGTACCCTTCTTATACTTCTAAACTCTCATATCCATAATAAACATTTCTTAATATTTGCTGATGGCCACTATTGTAGAAAGGGCATTACATGAAATAGGTCTTGATGTGACCACTGTGGATTTCTGCACACGAGACCTCCTGATCCTGCTGAGGTGGGTGTTTAAATTCTCACCCAATTCCCATGAACCCTCAGAAAACCCTGGGATGGTTTTTGGGCTGTCTGTGCATTCAGGGTACACTGAGTGCCACAGGCAGCACAGGTGAGCAGCAGAATACCCTGTGCTGCTCTGGACTAATTTGTGGGACTGCCCTGTCCTCTCCCATTTTAAAGAAAATTCAGGGGTGTCTCCTTTCCTTGCAAAATCATACCTGAGCTCACTGCACAGCCTGCTGTAAATCCCCCAGATCCCACTGGGCCAGAGCTGGAATGACTCCAGTGCCCCCCTCTCCTGACCCTGTATCTGCCTGGGCTGTCCTCACCCTCCCTTGGGCTGGTTCCTGGTCAGCAGCTCCACAAGGTTTCCATGCTGCAGATATTCCACATCCTTTCTGTTTCTGAAAAATGTCCTTAACTCTAACAGGTTGAGTAAATTTTGGATTCTCATGCTCAGCTTTGAACAGCAAGACTTCAGCTGGATTAAGGAAGTCCTTTTATAATATTTCCCTGTATCTCTGATAGTATTATTTTCTTCATTTTTTTTAGCCCCATAGTGATTTAAAAACTAAAAAAAAGAAAAGTCATAGCTATTATTACATATCACATAATATGCAAAGTATTCTTTACAAAGCAGTTCAAATACTTCTGTATATGTATCAAGTGCTTGGCTGCATTTTAAGAACTGTTACAGCCTGGGCAAAAATGACTGGGTATTTTAAAATATTTTATTCACTTGATAGTCTAGGAAGTAGTTTTTATGTAAAATAACTGTATAAAGTTATTTTACTGTCAATATAGACTATAAAATATATTGAAATTAAATTGGACTAAATAATAAAAAATAGGAAGTACACTTTTATTTTCAAGGGGGACCATTACAGACCCCAGCTTGATCCTGTCAGTGTACTGATTTTGAACTTACAGGACCATATGGAACTCCCTATAAGGTGAGGTTACAGGTCATTTGACTAATTTTTTATTTTCATTTTCCAGGTGGATAAACCACAGGACTTTTATGAAATAGGAAAGTCTTGACCAGCTAATTAGACCAGGGCTTTCTAAAGGAACCAATCATTTAGCTAAGTAATTTGGGAAATATCTGCTCACCTAGGCTTCAAGAGCTGCAGGTTTTGAGTTCCCCTCTTGCAGAAGCTTCCTTGCAGATATATGTGAATACCATAAAACTGGCATCAGCCTTTTTGGTTTTGCTTTTAAGTTTGTATATCTCCATTACTGAGCAGACTGTAATACCCAGTTGATGCTGAGCCTTTTTTTCCAGCACTTATTTTGTGAGTTGGAAGAACACAACTAGAGGATGGAAAGTTGAACACTGTTATACAGACTCATGCTGGATGATTTATGAGCAATGTGTGGGGTAAGATTTTAGAGAAATATAAATTATACCTGTTCATGATGTTAACTTCTTTTAATGTTTCCCACATGTTACTATGACAACATTCATGGGATATATATTTTAATTTCTGTTGCACAGAGGAAGTGTGTCAGCTCTGCACATTTCTCTTGATTTTATGTCTGAGTGCTGTGTCTAATGCAGGTTGTAAATCTTCTTGGAAAAATATATAAGAGGACTTTCATCACAGTGGCTCTCCTGGCAATTCTGAAGCTTTTAATAAGCATAATTTAAATTTAAAAAGAACATTTACACCCCCTGTAATGTGGAGTCTTCTAAAGTGGGGGTAGCAAACACTGTGCAGAAAAGTAGGAGCTTCATGCTAACAATTGCTGAACGTGTTACATAGTTAAACACATTGTTAAAACTCTTACTTCAATAAAACTGTAAAAAATGTCTTGTGGCCAATATTTAATTTCCTGTTTTCTATATAGTGGGGTACAGGATACTTTTTAGACTTTTTTTATTTCATGTGTAAAAAATGGGTTAAAAAGTTCTTTATAGTTCTCTAAACACATTTTCTGTAGGACTTGAAGGGTTTTCATGACAGTGAGATTTTTCTTTAAAAATTAGATGTAAAAACTGGATGGAAATTTCTGAATTGGGTTAGATAGTCTCAATTTCTGCACCATAAGCTGTTGTTCTATATGGCAATTAGTTTGCATATGCATCTGAAACCAGTGCTGAGAAAAGTGACAGTGAATTGTGCTGAGAAGTGGTTTAATGGAATTATTCACCAGGCCAAAACTCATTAATCACAGGGAACAGTCTCCCTGTGATACTTCAATATATAGTTAAACAAGACTCCACTTATTTATTTACTTTCCAATGTAATTTTTTTAAATCAGAGTGGGAACATTAACTGCAGATTCCAGCGAAAATAAAATCTACTCCAAATCACGAAGTTAGAACTAAAACATAATTGCTCATAAAGAATGAAAACTTTTAGCAATTTCCTGTAATTTCCCTGCCAAATTAAATTTTTGCCTTGCAGTAGTGCTATAAAAAAATCACTCCCATCTCACACATGCAAAGTGAGACTCCCTATATGAAGGTGCCATTCTCACTTTTCCTGCTCTAACACACCTATGTTTATAAAGGAAAGGATAAAATTCACAACTTGATAGTCTTCTTCTTCCAGCCTATTTTTTTATATCACTCTCATCTTGGCCTTGTAGCTGCTGTAGCTTTTCCACTTGAACAGCTAATAATTCAGTGGAATATCCATTTAGGGTAAATGGGTTTAGGACAAATGGCTGCAGCTGTTAATTTATATTCATTTATACTATTGGCTATAAAGCTACAATGGTACATAGGTCCAAGTATTTTGCTTGTGTTTGGTGCCTGCAGCCCATGCTGTGCTACTTCTCTGGGCTCACAGTTGCAGCTGGGCTCTGTTCAATGATAACTTTATCACTTCTTGTAAAGTTGTGGCATTTTTAAAAAGCATGTCTTGGGGGAAATTTACACCCTGGAAATTCCTGACAAATGTAGTTAGCAAATGGCTTCCTGAATCCCCCAAAACAGTCTCCACCTGACCTTCCACCAGTGGGAAGTGCCAGAGCTTGCAGATTATCTGATGTTTCACCAGTGCACCACAAACAGCCCAGAGGGCCACCTGGGAAGCATGACTGAGCTCCCACACAGCACCCACTGCTGCTTGGAGAGGGGCTGCTGTCGGCAGGAATAACAAATTCTGAGTCCAGCTAACTCACTGCCAAGCTGGGGCAGAGCTTTTATAAAGGACTGTGCTCTTACTGTGATTCCTGAAAGTGCAGGCATGCTGCTAAGCTTCCATTCCAGGCTCTGTGACCTGCCTGGGATCTCCTGTTTGACATGGGGTTGTTAGGAAAGTCCCCTCTTGGAGTCCACAAGAATACCAGCAGAAATCTGTGACCTCCTATCCTTGCAATGCCAGCTTTCTTTGTCCCCTGCAGCAGCAATGTGACAGTATAAATCATTCCATGGCCTTCCTTTCAGTTTATGCCTGGCCTGTTTGGATTGTTGCAGAACTTCCAAATTCATCCTGGACTTTGAGATTTCCCCCCCCTCATTTGGGAAGTTATACAAGCTTCTTTATGCAGTTCTTCATTTGATTTTACCAGATAAACTGGCAAGACAGGATGGGAGAAAAACTTTTCCCAGAATTTCACAATTTCTTCATAAGAATATGGACATTAATTTCCCATGTGATTTTCAGTCCAAGCATACCAGGCTCACATAAAAGGTCAGAATATGTACAACCCCTTTGTCTGACAAATCCAGACCCAAATTTCAAGTGTATGCCAAAGCACATAGGACAGATTTAAGCAGGCAAACTTGAGTCAATTCTGTTAATCCTGCCAGTAGAGAACTTTTATAGACATAGATGGAGAGGGAACAAAATTTTGTTAGGGCTGTTTCTCCACTTGTGTTGTGAACACTGGGGATAAGTTTGCGCATATATCCTAATGTTGCTGCAAACACTGTGGTGCTTTTAACTGTGTTAAATGGTGTAGGAATAAAATAATGAACATACTGATGTGTACTTTCCCTGAAGAATATGCTGAAATTGTAAAGGACTAAATGATATTTCTGGTTTTTCCTAAGGGATCATGCAAGCATATGATATTACTGCTAAGCATTTCTCAGATGTCCTTAGTGTATAACACACAGCTTACATTTGGCAGAGAAATAGGAACAGGGAGAAGTAAACTTCAGTCAATTTGTCATATTCATGGTAGAAAGAGAATTTCTAAAGCACTTTAGTGATTTTGGTAAAACAATTAATTGGAAATCTGTTGTAATAATTCCCTATCCCTCATTTACCATGGAGGTTCAAGGAGAGATGTAGAAACTTTCATTGTTGGTACTTCAGAAGGTTCATGTTCCCTTACAGCATGGTGGTAGGGAAACAGAGGCACAGTTTTAGCAAAGATAATTGCCTTCATGAGATACCATGTATTAGTGTCAAGTGTAGTGGCAGCTATGTCAAACAGCTTGTTTAGCTTTCCTACTTAGCACTGTAGCCACACCAGGCTAAATGCAGGTTGCCCTTTCCTGGTTCTGCAGCCCCAGCAGCCCTAGGTGCTGCTGAAATTTGTGGTGGAAGCCAGCTGTAAATGCCAGGTAAAAACTTTCTGATGAACAGTATGAGTATTTTTGTTCAGAACATAGTTAAATTCAGAGAAACAGAAAGATCACTGTATGCATTTGTTTCTGACACTGAACTTGGGAAAAATGTCAGAAAATGAGAAGTCAAAAACCAAGAGCAAATTTAGACACTGTAAAGAAATACAAAGTAATAAAACCAAAAGAATGATCCCAAAGCAGAGAGTTCCTTGCTTTTGTAGACAGGGTATGGATTACAGTGGGAGAAGATAAGTAAATACCTCAGAGAGACTGAAGGAAAGTAGAAAATAATTAACTTACTGCAGTGACATTTCCTGCCACAGCCCCACTGCTGATGGACTGTGATCAGGTTTGCAGTTATGAACAAAAAATGGCACAAAAGTCTGAAGGCTGAGTTAGTGACAAATTATTAACATCTTACTGAAGTGCCAAGTAAGATGCAAAATGTGCTTATCATTGTTTGAAATAATTTTGTGGCTAAGAACACTATAGAAGTGCATAGGAAACTTACATGCCTCTCAAGGGTGTGTTTGACAGGGATGGTTTTAGACTTGATGCTGTAAGTTTTCAACTCCATGAGTGAAGCAAATTGATTTGTAATGTGATACAGTCACCAGAACCATCAACACATTTACACCATACAACTTTTCCCCAGCTGATAACACTGTAACTTATGGTGGATTTCTGCTGAACTCAATGCAGAAAAGAAGACAGAGGCTGGAAAGCAAATGGAAAGGAGTCCAACATATAGAAAACACATCTGCATCCAGGTTTGGATGCTGAGCAGAAGTATAGGGAGAATAAAAAAGCTTACATATACCTTGATAGTAGGTTTGAAAGATGTGTTCCAGGGGCCTAAGTTTAATTTCTGGTTGAAGGAACCTTAGCTTTAAGACCTGCATAAGAGTAGCCAAGTAGCTTTCATTTTTTTCCTGCTAATATTTGTTGGCTTAACTAAGATCTCCCTGAATTGTTTCTGTCCCACTTTCACAACAGAATTGTCCAGTGCCAAGTATCCATGTTGCTGTCACATCTGGGAAATTAATTGTCCAAAACGGTCTCAGTAGATTCAGTTGGTGGGCAGATATCTTAACTGACCAACAGACAGGAGAGCAGTTGTCTATCTGTCCCCTGGATTATGGATTAGGTGTCTCAATGAGACTGCCACTGGTAAGTCCAAAGCATTTCCTGCACTTTGAGCTCTAAATCAGGGGTTTGGATTCAGATGAATGACTCACTGTTTTTAAAATGCTGGGTTGTGCCTGACACTGATACGCTGACCTAGTGGTGCACACCCCAGTGGAGTAAGACTTGTCTTCTATTCTTTGTTCAACCTTTAGAAGTTTATATATGCAGCTATCATCTAAATTCAAATGTGCCTCTTAGATATTCAGTCTTGCTTAAGTCATGCTGAAATGCTGCCAGCAGCATCAGGTTTGTGCCAAAGAGACCTTCATTCCAATCCTTTCTCCTCAGACTGTTTTGTTCACTTAGCATTAAAAACAAGATAGAAGCTACTAAAAGTCAAAGCAGAAATTGTGGCAAGTGCTGTTCTCAGGAGTTGGAATTGGGTGACACTGTTTAACATCTTTGTGGGTGACACGGACAGTGGGGTCCAGAGCACCTGCAGCGTTTGCCATTGGCACCAAGCCACCACCACCTGAGAGGTGAGCCTGTGCAAACTTCATGAAGCTCAAAGAGGCCAAGTGGAAGGTCCTGCACCTTGGTTAGGGCAGCCCCAAGTATGAATACAGGGGGGTGGAGCATGGATTGAAAGCAACCCTGAGGAGATGGACTTGGATTGTTGGCAGATTAGAAACACAACATGAGCTGGCAGTGTGCTCCTGCAGTCCTGACAGCCAGACTTGCCCTGGGCTGCATCAAAAGCAGCATGAGCAGCATGGAAGAGGATTCTGCCCCTCTGCTCTGCCCTTGTGAGGCCCCACCTGCAATGCTGTGTCCAGCTGTGGGGTTCCCAGCACAGGAAGGACATCAGCCTGTTGGAGTGAGTCCAGAGGAAGTCCTGAAGATGATCAGAGGGCTGTAGCAGCTCTCCTATGGGCACAGGCTGAGAAACTTGGACCTGTTCAGCCTGGAGAAGGCTCCAGGGACACCTTTGGGCTCCTTCCAGTACCTGAAGAGGCCTGGAAGGAAGATGGAGGGGAACTTTCTTAGGGGACATGATTATTATTAATTATTAGGGAGTAATGTCTTCACACTAAAAGAAAGTAGATTTACATTAGATATTAGGAAGAAATTCTTTACCTTGAGGGTAGTGAATCATTGGAACAAGTTACTCAGAGAAGTTGTGAATGTTCCATCCCTGTCAGTGTTCAAGATCAGGTTGGATGGGGCTTTGAGCAACCTGGTCTAGTGGAAGGTGTCCCTGTCATGGCAAGGGAGTTGGAGCTAGGTGCTCCTTAAGGCCCTTTCCAATCCAAACCATTCTATGATAAATAAAATTTCTAAACCAAATGCTCTGAGGCATATTGAGATCAATATGAGTATTTCTGTGCTCCCAGATTTGTGTTCACCTGAAAAAGAAATGGAAAATCTTTGCTATCTTCTTTATCATTTTGTAAATATGATTATTTAACAGGTCTCTGTAGTGATCAGAGTTCCTAATATCCTGTGGACATGATTCTTTCTATAAGGGATAGAGGGAGCAAGTCTTAACATGGTGTGGACATTAATACCAGTGCCTCCTCTAAAGAAAACTGCTAAAATACACCCAGATTTGACTCATAATGAGATGTAAATTCACCCTATTGAATTATTGCATGCTCAGGTCTTTTTTTTATTTGAGAAACTCCAGATGGCAGGATGGAGAGTTGGCAATGTTTCTCGTAAACTTGGTTGAGACTGTTCTAGTGATAATATTAAATGTCTGACATGTTTGATGGTGCTGGTATTGCCAATGTGAAGGCATTAGTTGTCAGTTTTTGGGATGATTTTACTTTAGTTCATTCCTATCTCTTAATTCCCCAATTATACTGGCACGTCATGGTGAGAGATACCTTAGAAATTCTCATAAAAGATTCCTTTCATGTAGTTCAAACTTTGAGAAAACAAGAAATTTTTTTTTCTGTCTTGTACAGCACAGAATTTTGTTGACACTGTATTAAAATTACCAAATAACTGCAAAGATGTATTACTACAAGTCATAATTTCTATTCAAAGGTATCCTGTTTCCTGTCCAAAGCAGTGAAGCAGAAACGTGACTGTGAATGTCAGCTAAATCAGATATGACACGTATTGTATTATTGTCTAGGCAAGTGAGTCAGGCAGCTGTGATACTGTGAACTGATAGGTCCTGCCTCAGGCAGAGGGGAAATGTTGACACACCTGGATAGTCACATTTTATCGAGGACTCAAACCTGCAGTTTCATGCTCAGTTAGAAAGTGGCATTTCTCATCTCAAAACTATTTGATTCTTCGGAAGATTAGGACCTGGGCTAGAGCTGCATTACATCTGAGATTTAGTATGTGCTTCTTTATATTCAATATCCTTGAAAAAGACAGGCTACCAGGAGTTCAAGGTTATTTTTTGACTTTCGTGTCAACAGAGCATGGGAAAGTAAGCAATAAAATTATTATTAGCAAGTACCAACATTTTTGGAACCTAAACCCTCCAAATAGCTCCATCTCTGCCTCTGGTGGCTGTCAATAGAGAAGATGTAATTGCATTTTGTCATACTGTTCAGATATGATTACTAACAGAGAATTTACCCAGTCTTCAGCTGCATTTTCTGCAGATGAAACATAAATTGGCTTTGTGCAGAGTCAGGTGTGGTCTGCAGGAGATATGTACTCAGGTGCCATGTCATGAAGTGCAGGTGATCTGCCCAGTAATCCTTTACACCCTGGCACACAGCCAGAGCAGAAAAGGGCCACAAGGGAACACCTTCAAGAGACTTCCAGATGGTTCTGTACAGGCAGCTTGGGTCCAGCTTGATTTATTTGCTTTGGCTGTGTGTGGATATAGCATTCAACTGAACTAGAATGCAGTCAAAAGCCTGGAGCACTGGGGAGCACAGTATAGAAACAAATACAACTCTGCAATATGATTCTCTGTGGATGTTTTTGTAACTGCTGTATGCTTGGTTATTCCACCACTTGGACATCTTGGATCCTTTTATGTATAACAGAGATAAGTATACTTGGAAATATGTCAAGTATACGAAGAAATATCTTCTTATTTCCTACTCCCGGTGATGTATTAAGTATGTGTTTTTTCTGTGTATCAAATTCAAGGTTGTAGTAATTTCTCTTTTTCTTTCTATCACATTTGTTCCTCTGTATTTCATCACATGGTTTTATTTAGATTTTGTCAAGGGTATTCAGAAACTCCTGCTCCAAGGTGGTGTTAAGTTCTAAAAAATAACTAAGACTTTTCAACTCCAGAAATAAGGTCTTGATACATTGTGCCTGAAATCCAAGATTGCCTTGGCCCAGTAGCTGGGCAAAAGTGACCCAACATCTGGGCTGTTGCATGAGCATGGTTCTGAAATAGCCCAGTGATTCTGATACTGGAGAGGCATTGCAGAGAGCCACTGACTGACACACAGATATGGACACTGTTCTTCATTGCCCCCTGAGAGCATTTTAAAAGTAGAAGACTGTTATTTCAGTTTCTCTGAGATTGCAGTGAGTAGGAGTGGTTAATATCTACCAGAAAACCTCTCAAACGTTCAGATCATGCCTGGCCAGAGCAGGATTTGGGCAGTATTTCTCCATGATGTCCCTTGTTCTTTATCCTCTGTATCTAACACCAAGCAAAAAGAGCTATTAGAAATGAAGTGCTCCCTGGAAAGCAGATTTCACCCCAATGAGGCAGGATTAAAGGAGATGGTGCAAAGATCTGCCCAGTGATAGGAATGTTTCAATGATGGGTCTGTAACTGCATGACTGAACAGGCACTTTATCAATCCAGAGTGACATCAGCTCTGATGGGATTTTGCTGGGCCTGAGGGAAAGTGCTAGGTCTCAAAAAATACTTCCCCACAAAATATTTCCATATTAAACAATAGGTTCAAAAGCAGATTTGAAAGTAATTTTCTCTTTTTACGATATGTGATACATAACTTTTTTCCCATGAAATTAAATTAATAAGCCAAGACTTGAGAACAACCTATCCCCAAGAATCAGTTCAGTTAGAGCAAATACCATTTTAAAATTACTGGGTGGACCACTTCAAAAAAGTGCATTCAGTGTGACTGGTAAAATATTTCAGGCTACTTCTCATAGCAACTCAATAGTTCTTAGAATGGTTTCAATTATATATAACGAGTCACGGCTTGCCTATGGGGAGAATGAAGCTGGATTCAGACTCCTGAGTTTAACAAGGATGAGGGGCTGGGGCCAGCCACTCCTGCCAGGAGCACAGGAAGGTCTAACAGCATTGCTGTCCCTGCTGCTGCTGGGGGGATGACAGAAATCACAACAGTGCTTCTGGAGTGTCACATGCAAAAACAGCCACCAGCCTGTACAGCCCACGTCTCTCAGGGGCCTGCTGTTGTCCTGGTCTGCCAGACCTAGTGACAGATGGCTCCAAGGGATGTAGAGTGGGAACTCAAAACTTGGAGTTTAAAGGTAGTTAGCAGCCTCCTGGCTCTCCAAAAGGACACTTGGACAATGAGGTTGTGTGGGAAATTAATTAAAATAAGAAAGCACTGAGAATGCCTAACCTTGGTACTTGGTGCTGTACTGGTGAGCTGTGCACAGGAAACCAGTCAGTCCAGTGTACAGACCTGAGGGGAGGACTGGGGTCACAGACACACAGCGAGAGTCACACTTGCAGAAAAATGTTAGGAGGCCATTACTGTTCATAGGTGGTAGGGACTGTGGCTTTCAGATAATTGAAGTTCTATCACGTCTGGATGAGATCTGACAGCACTTTGAGGAAAGAGATCTGCTTGCTTCTCTCCAATCTGTGCAATAACAAATATCCTTCTTGACCCCCAAAAGCAACAGTTCCTCTGCTATTGAGGGCTGACTCTGAAACCTTCAGAACATGAGATATATTGTATGTTCCCAGAGAGAAGAAAAGGAATTGTCTAGTCAGAATCAGGATCATAGAATTATAGAATATGCTGAGTTGGAAGGGACCATCAGGAAAATGTTGCAGTCCAGTATAATGGCTTTATTAAAATCCCATACATACTATCTCATAAACTACATGATGTTTAAAAATATCCTGTCACTCATAAAGCCTTGAAACCCAAGATTGTTCCATTTACAGGCCTGTTAAGAATTACAAGCCAGTATGGCCAATGCATTAACTCACTATGAGGCTTTGCTACAATAATCCATCATTATCAGGCAGAGAAATGGAAAGCCAGCATGACATTTAATGGCACATAGAGAATGAAATCTGGAAACTGCTGCAACTTTTTACAAGCTAAATAGAATAAATCATTAATCAAAAAGATTGTAAAATGCAAATGATAAATGGTTATGCAAGAAAGCAAACCACAGGCATCACAACAATATCCTTCACACTTCTATTCTTCCAGCAAAAGAACCCAAAATGACAATTACTGCAGTTAGGACTGTTACTATTAAACAGATCTAAAAGGACTGAAGTCCTAGGGAGAGGGATAAGGAATTAGACCTTTATTTTTCTTTGTTGACTGATAAATAACAGCAACAAAAAGGTTAAGGAAGATTTATGCAACAAGTATTAGGAATGGGGACCACTATAGTAGAAGGAAAATGAGCACTTCAGAGCTATGAATCTTGGCTTTGGGAAGGGTTGGAGATATGCTAAAGTGGAAGGCAAGAAGTTCTAGCAGTGGGTAGTGCCCTCTCTGACTTGTAGGAAATATTTATAGTTTGTTTTGGTGAGGTTTTCTTTTTGCTTGTTTATTTATTTATTTTTTTTGCTTGTCCTTCACTCTCTGTCACAGAATCACAGAATCTGCTGAGTTGTCAAGGACTCACAAGGATTGTCAAGTTCTACTCCTGACCTTGTACAGGACCATCCCCAAGAGACACACCATGTGTCCAAGAATACTGTCCAAACACTTCTTGAGCTCTGTCAGGCTTGGTTCTGCGACCACTTCCCTGGGGAAACTGTTCCAGTGTTCCACTCTGTGACTGATTCTTAAAAAGATTGTCTCCTTTGTGCTCCCCAGCATAGCCCAGTTTTATATATAAGGCTGTAAAAAATGGGATTTTTAAGAGTCCGGGTCACAGCCAGGCAGCAGGGTCTGGCCAAAGTCCCTCTTGGGTGTACCAACTCAGGTGTATCCATGAGCAGAATTTTCATAAGGATGCTGATACAGGCAAGGTAGGAATTTTTGTGTCATCACATGTGTCCTGTGGATATAATTTTTAGACACTGCAGCACACCACCTTGAGATCAGTCCCTCACAGATTGCCTTATTTCTGTCATGTCATTTTGTGGCAAGAGATACTAGAAAGACATTTTCTGCAGCTAATACATTTGTGACTTTTTAAGTAGTCTTTTGACAAGTATCAGTGTGTGCCAAGATCAAAGCATAGTGGGTGACTAAGCCAGAGAGATTTGAGACACAAGTAGACAACTGATATCCAATGCACTGAGCCCATAGTGTATCTTAGAAACTTGTTAAAAAACATTGTAATAAATCAAGGCTATGAAGGCTGTTTATAAGTTTGATGAGGGACAGAGAATTTCAAAGCGATCTTGAGAATGCACAGGAATTTGCAAGCCCTTGGAAAAATAAGCTGTTACTTAAATTATTCCCACTCTAATATTCCGAATTCACTGCAAACAATTTCATTTACACTCCAGATTCACTTGGGTCAGATGAGTAGTGTGAATACCACTATATCAGTCTTACTGTGTTTTTATCTAATCATTGGATTTAGGGACTATAAATAAACATTATTATAAACCTAAACATCAAAGAAAGTGCAATAACTTGCGCTCTGCAGCTGTTTTGTGTGCTTTGATTTCTGGACTGATAGCAATAGCTGAGATTTTTCACACTATGATTTAGATGCTTAACCAAATATCTTAATGCAGAGGGAGCATTCCCAGGCTCCAGCTGTAGTGAAGATGAGGCAGTGTCCGTGGAGGATGACTGAGCACGCTGGTGCACCTCAGGGAAACAAGCTGGTACACAGGTAGGCTGACATGCCTGTCTATCTCCCTTATAGCTGGAATTTTGAGGATCCTTAAAGTGCAGTGACTTCATTCCATTGAACCCTGATGGGAGGGATCTGGGTGCAAGTCCTTGATATCCACGATGGATCAGCAATTACTCTGAATTCATCGTTCATGTGTCTTGGCCTGTTCATTTTTTCTCATTGTAAATCTCTGGAAAGTCTGCAGGAATTGCCACATGCAGCAGAATAACTTCTCGTGGTTGCTCCTTAGTTGACTCCAGACCCAATATTAATGTTTGCCTCAAGTTCTGCAGTAATGCTGGCCTTAAGACAAGGTAATTCAGGCGTGGATCTAGTGTTTCTTTCCAAGGATCCATATGGGATTCTAAAATCCATTTACCTTTTCTTTGTGGACACGCCGTTATTTTCCCCTTGATATCAAATACACAGTACCTTGAAATCCATTTGGAATCAGAAAACATGGAACCAGAACTCCTCTTATCTGCTATATAACTACATTGCGCAGAGCTGTAACTTTTTTCACGTGTTAAGGATAAAGAGTGAGTAGCAAATTCATGGTTCGTCCAGAAGATGTCTCCCTCTTCCTAAAATAAGCCAGAACGATTTGTGTTTCCAGGGATCTCTCTCGCACCACAGATGTTGTCTTCCCCGGGCTGCAGTTGTGCAAAAGGCGGTGAGTGCGCAGCCCGGCCGCTGCGTATGCTGTGCTCTCTTGTGGGCTTTGGCTGCTGTTTCCAGCGCAAACGCCTCATTTTTAGGTCAATGTTTTTAAAAACCATGGGAGCTGAACAAACATTTGTGCTGCAGCCTTGTTTTTTCTCAGGCACTTCAAACTTACACGAAAGGCTAACTTGCTTCATTTCTACAACCAAGCAATTTATTGTACAGTTCTGTCACCAAAGAACACGCAGGGGTGTCAGTGGAGTTTAGGGATGCATGCAGCTCGTGGGAGCCTGAATGTGTGCCATTATGCTGCCAACAATATAAGGAATATAGTACAAACAGTAAATGTTTCAATATTCTCATTGAAATACTTTACAAGGAATATAATCTACATACATTTATTTTTAACTATTTTCAGTTCTATTGCACAGAACATGCAGAATAGGAGATACTCCAATGGCAGTCAAAAAATATTAGTTTTGATAATGACACCATAAAAGAACTGACACTTTCAGAAATTCCTTTGTTTTTAGCAATACACAGGGCAGTCAAAATATTTGCAGTCATCAGTCCTTTGGATCTACTGGTTTTTATTCTCATCACTGCAGTGGCCTTACTTTGTGCTTTATGATAGCAGATGAGCCAAACTTCTTTTGTGAGAAGACAGACCAGAAATGTCTTTTTATCTAAGCAGAAAGAGCTGACAGCCTGGTCAGAAAAATGATTTTATTAACAGGTAATTTTCTGTAAGTTTCACTGACTTACTGATGATCTTCTGTGGGAATTAATGGAATTGTGACAACAATTTTTTTTTTCTCATGGTAGAATAATTAAATATATATGAAATTTTAGTCTGATGAATAAGTCATGGGACTTTCAGATGCTTTAGAGGAAAAATGATTTATATGAGTATTTACTGACTACTGTTTAAGAATGAAATACTGGCCAGTGTGGTGGTCCCAGGTGAATCTGTGTACTTGGAGATTGGCTGTCTGGCCAGGTTTGTGAAGACCAAGAAAGAGGAAGGAAATGGGGATGCCTTAAGGGAGTTACTCTGCTTCTAGAAAGAAACAAACAGATGAGCATACACGTTTCCCCCAAAATCCCTCAAGAAAAGAAAAGGGGCAGCAAGACAACAAGCAAAAAAAAAAATGAGGACAAAGAAGCAAGGTTGGCCTTTGTCAAAAAATCAGTCTATTCATACATCAGTATGGATTTAGTTTGGAGGAACTTTTAGGTGTCATTGGATGTCTCTGGAGGAAGGAGCTGTGTCCTGTGGCAAATCTGGAAGCAATACTTCTGTTGGCAAGGGCGGCAGCACCAGGGGGAAGAAAGAAGTTTTACACAGGCTTCCTAAACTCAAGGCATCAGACTCAAATGCTGTTCACTGGTGTTTGCACTTCATCCTGTTATTCCTCTCAGAGACAGAAGTTCCTTAAAGATTTATCAAGGTATCTGAGTTAATTAAAAAAGGAGCTGTGTGTAACTTTCAGAGGTGTTTTAACATGCTAAAGCAAAAGATACAATTTCCTCCACACTTTTAAGGAACTCTTTTTACGTCTAACAGCAGAAAATTTCTACTTTGTCTTTAAAATGGCAACAAGCAGCAAAAATACTACATGGTAATTCTGGAGACCTGTTGAATATTGTGTTTCTTGGACACTGTGAATAAGAGCAGAGTGTCCTGTGTGCTATGGAAATGTTCCTATTACTCAGCTGGCTGACATGGAAGCTCTCATTTGTTGGTGTTTTTGTTTTTATGTTCTGCTTTGCAGCTGCATTCCCCCCAGGAAGACATGTGGGTGCTTCTGCTGACTCAGTCCTAGCCAGAGTCCCCTGAATGCACTGGGGCCACCTGGTTCTTGGAGAGCCTGGAAGCAATTTTCAGCCTACTACGTTTCATTTTGAAGTGTAGTCAAAAGGCACAGCCAGATGGAGTGGTCTGTTGTCCTGCAGAAAAGAAAAACTCAAAATTGAACTTTACAAAAAATAAAGAGAGAGAGAGAAAATTAGGAAAGGAGGGGAGCAGGTTAACTTCATAACATCCCTAGAAAAGCAAAACTGTATCTCAAATGCTGGAGTGATGCAAGTTGCTGGAAGGGCCAGATTAAAGGCTTGAACTTTTATGTGGAGTTTTGGGGGTCGAAGAAATATTTCTGCATTTCACTCCCGCCTGAACCCACCTGCCTTTCTACAGGCAGTGCCTTGAAAACTCCTCATTGTCCTTTCCTAAACTGCTCTCCCTCTCCTCTGGCACCACACTCAAGCCACAGTCTTGAAACTTATGCCTGTAGTATGTTAATCAACATCTTGGATACTCCACAAGGACCAGTAAGGACAGCAGGGTCCAGGCTTTTCTGAATGAATCCTTCTTAAAATTCTTGTCTGCCTTCACCAAAACCTAGATTTACATTACACATGGTGTAGTTCTGCATTGCATCAGCAGCCTTGTTATGTTGTAGCAGGTGTTAGTTCTCCTTGCTGTTAAAATATGTCCATTCCATATGAAAATTTGTCTGTAAGTGGTTTCCAACCTGCCACAAGTAGATGTTTTCATTTTTTGTTCAGAGCTGAAGAAAAGAGTAAACTGAAAAGGTAGCCACTTTTCCTACATCCATGTCATATTTTCTGCTTGGACATTACCAGTTTCATTTAGCCTTGTTCAGGAAAAGAGCTCTTTAAAGATGGGGATGAACCTGCACCTGGAGCCATGCTGTGACCCCTGAGTGACATGGCCCAGTGGAATGTCACACATAAATACCCCAGACAACTCTGAATTACCTACCAGTCTATTTACCAGGAGCAATATTATTCTACTCACACAGTGCTGCTTCACCTGAGCCTCCTGCCCATAGAGCTTCCTCTAGGTAAGCTGATTTACAGCCCACTGCCCCTGCCTGGGTCACTGGGGGAGCTGGGCAGGAAGGGGTGAAGGGGTACCTGGCGTGCTGCACACAACACAGAGTGCAGAGAGTGGGTGTTGCCTTGGAGTTTGCCAGAAGGAGCAGTCAGGGAAACATCTGGAAAGCAGGAGGAACTGAGAAGAAATAGAATCCAGACGTTCTAGGACACTGACACTGCTTACACAGCTTACATTGACAGCATTCAGATAGTCTCCAAAATGGACATCTTTTCAGCACTGCAAAGCCTGCCTGAGTGAAGAGTGTGTGTATGGGGGGGGCTTATTTTGTTTTTTTCTCTTGTGTAACTGATTATTGAACTCATTGTAAATACATGTTTACTAAAGCTTGTCTTCTAAAAGAATAATTTATCTGTATTAAACTTTCTCCAGTGCTTAGCCAACGGGTCTAATTCGGCTACATATATTTGCAAACACTCTTAATGCTTATTTTACAGAGCTATATGTTTGCAGATCTTATTTTACTGTCTAATAGCACTGGATCTTATTCATCTCTCTCGTCATCTCATTTTTACCCTGAAAACTTACTGTATGAATTCCAAATTCCTAATTTCATCCTGATGTAGTCATTGCAATGCTTCTGCCTGGAGAACAATGGGAAAGTGAGTAAAATTTCAGTATGACTCCTGAATGTTTGTATTAGTGACTTCTGTAGTTTTTCCCCACATTTTTATCAAGCCTCTGCATACTTCTTATTCCGTGTTAAAACCTAGACAAAGGATAAAGTTTCCAGATCTAAACAAGTTACTACAGGTCAGCTGAGAAGTCATAATTCTTGCATATGTAGCACAAATTACTATGAAGTTATGTGATTTAGATAAAAACTTTAATCAAATTATTTTGTATAGGACAAGCCTGGACATGCACATCTAAGTGGTTTCCATTGCTGGTACTTGCAATGACCTCTAAATCACTGCAAATGGGCAACATATCTGACCTTCATCTTTATGTAAAATGTAAGATTATCTCAGTTTCTTACACTGGATCCAGGAAAGTGGGTCCACTGAAGTATTTGGCTATAGTCTTTAAACAACATGAAGCAGCCACTGGACAGAAGGTTGCTGTAGCTGTTTTATGTGTTGTTTTGCAGCCTGCTGTACAGGTACCCTGTTCTGGATGCTCTAATAAAGATCCACTGATGGGGTTTTCTTTTGCATGTTTGCTTAGTCTGCCTTGAGCAGAGGAAACCCTTCAGAAGAAGGGCCCAGAACCTTCTGAGACAGATGGATTGTGAAGAGGAAATATTCTTAAGGACAGAGAGGATTGTATGACTTTTGTCCAAGCTAAAATAACATCAAAAATTATGGGGTGCAGAGCAAAGGTGAGTAAAGCTTATACCATACAGGGACACAATGAGTAAGAAAGATTGTCTTTCATATTATTTAACAAATTATCTACCACTTCTGAGCCATGCCAATTTAAATTTTCTTTGTACTAGCAATATCTCATCCTGTTGTTTGAATGTTTGAATCTTCAGTGAGTTAATCTAACAGCTTTTCTTCAGCAACATACATTCATAGTGCAGAAATCCTTCTGTGTTCCCTCTTAGTTAAACGAGACTGCACTGCAAACAAAGGCACCTTTTGGCACAGGACCTTAGCCTGTATTGGAAAGAAGGTAAGAGTTGGTGGAGTGGCTGATGAACTTCCTAAAGTTTATTGTTTGGCTCCTGAGAGCTGTTTGTTTTGTACTTCCCATGAAATTAAGGAAAGTGGTAGCTGAGAAATGTATTCCAAGGATACACACTCAGGCACATCTGACTGAGCACTTCCCAGGCCAACACTTCTGAACCTGCATTTGCAAAAACCAGTGGTAAAGCATGAAGGTGTGGGAAGCACCTTTAAAGAGGAGATGCAGACCTCTGGCCTGGAGAAACAGGAAGATGAGGACTGTGCAGGGACATCTGGCCACTAGGGCCTGGGTGATGCTGGGGATTGCACCATAAGCAGGGTTGCCTGTGCATCAAGCTCATCACTGTGCTGTCATCCTCTGTTACAGAATGACAACACCAACACTCCAGCCTGGAAGTGACCATCAGTGACAAGAACCCCAGTGCACAAAGTGAAAGAGGTCCTCATTTTCCTCCTTCTCCCTCCGTATCCTTGTGCAATAAAATCTGACTGCAGGAGATAATCATGTGATTTCTGGTTGGAAACTAGTAACGGGGAAAAGGTAGAACCCACATCAGCTCCCTTACCTACTGTATGCCACTGTTTATCTTGCTGATTTATATTACCAAAATTATAATTCCTCCCATATTTAGTGTTGACCTTTCCATCAAGCCATTCCTTGTTTGAGCACACCAGGTTTTTACCACTGTCAGCTAGCTGACATAAACAGTTAGGCCAATATGAAACTGTTGTAGAATCACAGAGGATCATGCCATGTGTCTTACATGTAGAAAAAAATCCGTTTTCCATTTTTCTCTAGTAATAAAAAAATACTATTTCTTCAGAGCAATAGCTAGTTTCTGTGAGCAGCTGTAAACAATTACTAAGCTGCCTGCCTTGATGATTTATAGCTTAGTTATAAAAGGGTGTACTTCTGCCAGACTGCTTGCTAAGCCCAGAGGAAGACCCTGAGTTAATGATGATGACGCTGTTTTATCACCTGCTGTGAACTAATTCTAGGAACTAGTCAGATTTTTCTGAGGAAATTGCTTAGCAATGTGAAATCAATAAAGTCAATACTATTTTCCTTTTTTCCCCTCTGTGTGTGGGAATAAACCAGTATGTAGATGTGATTTTGGGAGAAAAGGTGGTTGTTTTCAGGATGAAATTTCTGGTCCAAACCAGAGATGACTGTAACAGAAGGACAATAGGACAGAGCATGGTCCAGTGAAGATAGGACCCTTGGGGGAAATATGAGAAATTGAAGAAAGTTCATGTTTTGAATTTGTTGCTAATTTAAATCCAGTGTGAATTCCTTTGTAACCTGCTATTTGGGCAGATATTAATGTTCTCATAAATCACTATGGAAGATGCTGCGTTTATCACATTGCAGAATGCATACATTTTTTATTAACAATTTCACTAGTTTTTCAAAGTGGTTAAATTACTTTCTACAGAAATGTAATAAGAAAAATCAGATGACTCCTAGATTTAATTTTGGCTTGGTGTCTCTTAAGGGTTAAAAATTCGATGGTAAACAAACTGTGACGTGTTAACAGTTATTCTAAAGCTTTTTAAAGCTATATGTATCAGTTACATTGGAGTTTTTGTTTGTTTGTGATAGCTGTTTTGTGTAATCATCTGTTATTAATTACAGTATTCTTGGTCAACTGGCTGTTCCAGTGATTAGTGGTATTGTTACAAAAGCATGTACACTCCCTCAGTACGTGGGTGGTGGTGGCAGTTGTGCTGATATCAATCCTGTCTTTTTCACAGGACAGAGCTTAAGGTCTTCTTTGGTTCCTGCTTTTCTACCAGATCCCCGTTCTTTTTACTTTTAGTTTGGAATAGATTGCAACTTTTCACTGACATAGGAATGGATCTTCTGGAGGCATATAGATTTTTTACCTCCTCTAATAAATGCAGAGTGCTCAGAATGATAAGATACATATGCTATATAGAGATATCAGGAAAAAGTTTATGTTACATCTTACTAATTGACAATTTTTTGTGTGAATACCCTCTAAAATGTAAAATAGTACACTAGCAAATTAGATGGCTTCCAAAAGAAAAATTAAGCCTGTTTTATATCAGATAGTAAATAAAGGTTTTGTGAACCTCATTTCAGAAGGAATTCAGCCATTGGTGTGGAATTTCTGCGCTTCTTGTATTATGTGTACTGTGTTTTCAAATACTCGTGCTTTAAGACTTAACATTAGAGAAACTTGTGAGTTGTAGTTTTGTTTTGTTTTGTTTTGTTTTGTTTTGTTTTGTTTTGTTTTGTTTTGTTTTGTTTTGTTTTGTTTTGTTTTGTTTTGTTTTGTTTTGTTTTGTTTTGTAGTTTTGTTTTGTTTTGTTTTGTTTTGTTTTGTTTTGTTTTGTTTTGTTTTGTTTTGTTTTGTTTTGTTTTGTTTTGTTTTGTTTTGTTTTGTTTTGTTTTGTTTTTTAATGGCACTGCCATTTAAAATTGGTGATTTCTCATGCTAGACGGTGTAACACGAAACCAGAACAGCTTCTACTCATGAGAGCTTCCAGGACAATAGACATACAGCTATTAACCATGAAACTGCTACTACTGCAGTAATTAACAAGGGTGATAGCAAAAAGCTATTTCTGGGAAAGCTTTATGAGGGCTGGTAGGAGCTTTAGGAAGGGATAGATTTTTTGTACAGGGAGCCTTTACTTTGTGGCAGAGATGGGTGCAGTGAACACAATCCTCCCATACACAGACCACTTCACAAAAGAATTCCTTTTACCCTGTTGCTTTACAGCTAGTTCCACAGCCAAACTGGCTCATACTGCATCAGTTTAGCTAAAATACTGCTTTGGACAATCATATCCTATAAAGTAGGGTTGATGAATTAATCTGTATCTAACCTGAGTAACAATCCTTAGTGATTCTAATGTTTACAACAAACACCTTTGGTACATTCCAGCTAAAGCTGCCAAAGAAAGTCAAGATTACTCATTAATTTTTTAACTTGATCCATTATGCTTTGTCAATTATAATAATGCCGTGATGTAAACCAGCATAATGTTAATTAGATTTTGGCCAAGAAATTCTCTGTCGGATTTTTCATTGAATTTTTGTGATGGAACTGGGTGAAACTTGCTTAGTAGTCCTGTACCTTTTCATTCAGCATGATGAAATAAAAGTAACTAAATACCTTCATCAAATATGAGTAAGAGCAATAATTACATTTGTCCAAAAGATAGAACTAGAGCTAAAAGTTCAGTTGCAGGCTATGTATGTCTTTCTGTGATTATTAATGTGAATTTAGGGTCAGCGAGTTGATTGGGTGGCACACTTTGTGTACATACAAAAGAATTAAAAATTCCTATGGGAATATAAAAATAAAGATATCTGATATTTTTTGCCATGTTCCAGAGATGTCTTGCAGAGCCTGATTGTGTAAAGTTGAAGGCCAGGGAGAGCAGTCCTTCCTGTGAATCCCTGGAGCTGCCTGGATGAGGGGGGGCACAGCCAGAGAGACTGAGTTGCTACACAGACACCCATGGGCAAAGCATTTTCTAAAATAGTTTACTGAGATCTCTGCATAGGGTAATATTCACCCAAAAAGTCAAATCTGTTGAACAGGAAGGCCAGTCCCTGCCTAGATGATGATGATGGAAGTCTCTGCTGGGAGGGTTCTTGCAAGGGTATCTTCAGCTGGACAGTGTGAGCTTCTCTGCCCCTTTTTTTCCTCTGCTCATGTGACCATGCTGGGCTACAGAGAAATGTAGAATATCCTTACTTGGAAGGACCCACAAGGATAATTGAGGCCCAAATCCCAGTGCTGCACAGGACAGCCCCAAGAATCACACCACATGTCTGAGAGCACTGCCCAAATTTTTCTTGAATACTCAGGCTTAGTGCTGTGACCTCTTACCTGGAAAGCCTCTCTGCATCTACAGGAATGGTTTTTACTGACTATTTACAAATATCTGTTTACACTTCTCTTATCTACAGCAGGATTTGCCCAGAGGAGTCCCTCAGCCTGGTCAGACTGTCCATGCTGGATGCTATCACATTGCAGCACATGAGTAGTGCATGTCAAATGGTCTGAACACAGCAGGGACAGCCTGGTGAAATCTCTGGGATGGTCCAAAATTTCCACCTGGACATGTCCTGCAGAAATCAGGTAAAGGCTTTGCTTTGAGGCTGGCAGAGAGATCAATCATTGTCTCAGTTCAGTCCCTTTTGTCACCTCTGCAGAAACTAGTTCTGGGACCATGCAGGGAACCATGCCTAAGTGTGCATCCTGCCACCAGCTGCAGCACTGCTTTCACTGCAGGACAAACTTGAATTTCATCATTAACTCATAAATTAAATTCAATAGCTCTTGCCACAAAGTGCTAATCGAAAACCAAAGCAATAAACCAAATTCAATAAAGCTGATGATCTTCTGCAGATAAAAGATCAACCATATATATTGTCTGGATTCAAAATGGGGAATGATGTGACTTCCTTTTGGCCGCTGTCTGCCAGCTGAAAAATGTTTCCTGTGCTGAATGTGCTTAGTATAATATGGTTCTTCATTGATGTGCACTGAAAATAAGGAATACTCTACCAAGTAAAGTGCTTTGCACTTACAGTCCTGATTCTGGTTTGTACTAAAGCTCTTTTGTGTGAATCTTGAAGAATACTGAGCACTTGAAGCAAGGGCTCATTTTGCTGAAGATCTCCTTAGCTGAATAGCTGTGAGTTTAAAGGAGGCTCAGTCACCAGAAGAAACCCAAACTAGCTCAGGGTCTTCGGAGTTCTTGTTTCCCCTTGCTCATAGATCAGGACATGTTCCTGTTCTGGGCAGGACAAGACAGCTCCCCAGTGTCCTCACTAATGTGCACAGTGTTGAAAGCAGGAATAGTAAATGGAACAGCTGGTACTTTAAATTCATGCCTTCTAAATCACTGGGGTGATAACAGCACTATCAATATCTTCTTTCACTTGTCTGCTACACAGTCTTTTTTGTTTTAGTACTCACAGGTCCCTTTTAGTCACAGGATTTCTCCAGCTGAAAGCACCACTGTCCAAGTACTTCAAGTGAAAAGGGAAATTTCTATTTTTATTTTAAGATTATGTTTCCGCTGTTGACATGGAATATATGTGGTAATGGAAGTGTTAAAGGGGATGTTTCCATCTCTGAAGTGATTCTGAATAGAAGAAAGAATTGTTATCATGTGCTGAAGGTTGGTGCCTTAGCTCAGGTTCATGCAGAACTTCGATAACATTTTGGGTACAGTATTGGGTTTTTTTTCACTTTAGACCATTTATATCCATGTGGACTAGTGCTGTAAAAAGCATTTTTCTAACGCATAGCTTTGACCCCTCTTTCTGTCCTCTATGCTGCAACTTCTGTCACATCAAATGCAATTTTTTTCTTTTTTCTCTCAGTTTTTCTTGGCCTAATCTCCATCACTTATCTGATTTTAAATGCTGAGAAGGTGTCTTCTTTCTATGAAGCCCAGTTTGACTCATGTTCTTGCACTGTCACTTCCCAGTCACTGGTCTATCCATCTCCCTCTAATCCCATGTCCTCTATTTAGCTCATTAGAAGCTCTCCAGGGAGAAGCTCTTGTTTCTCTGTTGGCAGTTAATGCAGTTATGTACTGGATTCCACTGGGAATCCCAGGCTCTTCAAAAATATAAATTAATAAAATATGAATTAGTAAATGCAGTCATGCAGAAGGATGAGGAAGTGAGAGGAATTAAAGCAATACCCTGAGGTTTTCCATATTAACTGTTAGTGATGCCTAGCAGAGCTGATAAGCAGAGAAGTGGTGCTGTGGACCTGCTGCATGAGGTGTGTACCAGCTGAGGGGCTGGTTCCAGATAGCTCCAGTCTGGCTCCACTATCTGGAAGCTCATTAACAGCTGGAGCTCACCATCTGGTTTTGTTCCATTTGGGGAACAGAGTGTGAGTGTGTGAGACTGCTCTGTGAGGTGAAACACAAGTGGTGTTGGGGGGGCATTGGTAGTTAACATCAGACACATCCCCTGAGCTAAACAAAACTGCTTGTGTAGGCACACCCTCATTGTCAGAGTGTCTTTAGCACAATTTTTTCATTATGACATCAAATTATCAAAATGTACAAATATTACTCCAAGGCAATATTTTTTTCTGATTGAGATATGAATTATAAATTTATCAGTCTAGAGAGATTTTTCAGAAGAGACAATTTCTTTCTGTATACCCCACTGACATGGGGTAGCTTTGTAGAGTCCAGTGAATGGAGCATTATGGAAAAACTGATAGAACAACACTGGAGTCAGAGGTTTAGTTTAAACCTATAGTATAAGACATTACAGCATGCCAACCAAGAGCACCTTGGATGCAAGATTTCAAAGAATTTCCTAGTCTTCTTGGATCATAGGGTATTTTGTAGCAATCTGGAACTACAACACTTAATTATCCCAAAATTCACCATAGTTTTCACTCAGCTAAATTCTGACACTTACATAGCCAGCCATGAATAGTAATGAAACCGGAGAGAACAGAAAGGAAAAAAAAATAAGTATCTATACAGGTGTCATGAAGAACTGCTATGTATTTCTTATTTTGTTATTTGACTTGTGCTGACATATGGATTAATAGCTATTTACACTGCCATTTACTTTTTATTATGACACACTAATTGAAGGATCACAATACATTTTCCTTGGTACAACAGACTAGTAAATTGATAGAACACAATGGAATGACGAAATAAGATGCAGAAACATTACCTTCCAATGCCTGTAAATCTTTAGTGAGCTGCAGATTTAGTTTGGTATCTATACAGTCTTAAACCTTGTTTAAAATGAAAACTTTTCAAATCCTTTACCTTTCAGTATATTGCTCTCATTTCTCTTGTTTTTTTTCTAAGTGACATAATTTCTTTGTTCTAGTAAGTTTAATAAGATCTGCAAAGTAACTTAAGCTTTAAATATCTGTTTTATATCTTTCTTCTTCTAGTTAAAACATCAATTTCCATTTCTTACAAATACTAATTGCACAGAAGGTTGTGGGGCTGCACATGTGCATGTGTGTGTGTATATAATATCTTGCTTCCTCCTTTCAAAGCATTGTCCAAACACCAGCTAATTGATTTGACATGCTAAAAGAGAAACCCAGTGCAACCAAGATATTTTGGTATGAAAGACATTTCCAGTCATCTCCGTTCAATAATTGCAACCACAACTTCAAAGATGATACAGATGCAAATTGAAATGTGTGATCTTGTTTTATCTGGATTTGATTTCTTTCCCCTTTTGCTCTGAAATACTCATCTTCCCCTTCCTGCTGGGATCAATGATGGCTGGGACTGCTATGTACAATGTAGCTATACAAGCCCAGAGAGACTGAATTTAACTCCAGGGATATAATTCCCTCTCCCTCTCCTTCAATGAGACTGCCCCTAATTTCATGCTTATTCTGTGAGTTATGTACAAAATGCAGGTCTGAATGAAATCTCTCAGGAGGATGATGGCAAATCATGATCCTTATCTTCTCATAGGCTCCATTCTGAGATCATCCCTCTCTTTTCTCTTTCCAAATTTTATTTTTCCATATGGGAGTACAATAAATTGTTGTTGACTAGTGAATACCCCTACAACTTTTGCAGAGCATAAATCATACCTTGAAATTCCAAAGTGTATCCCACCAGTGAAAGATAGAGAGCATCAAGTTCATACAGATGGAATTTTTTTTACTGCCTTAGACACTCTGAACATTTTTGCATCTAAGTCCATTAGGAACATGAAATTACTGCCAATTTAACCTAAAAGGCTCTCAGATGCCATTGAAAAGTCAGAAGATGCTTGTGACCTTGTCTCCTCATATTTGTATTAGCACATATCATGCTACAGAGTTTTACATATTTTCTCCTGTGCTTGTGGACCCCCACTGTTATGGCAGTCAACCATCCCCTGCACAGATATTGACCCTGGAGCAGCTGTGAGCATCATTTTGTCTATCTGCTCATCCATTGTCTGTCCATGCAGCTGAGTCAGGAGCAGGGAGCAGACTGCTCTGAGGGTGACTGTGCATGGCACAGTGAGACACCACAGCTCTGCTTCAGTGCATGACCCCAGGGTAGAAGGATGCTGCAGGAGAGGTAAGAGCACAGTGTGTGGGGTATGAGCCTAGTTTTTGCAAGCAGAGGTGAGATGTAACCAAATTATGAAAGAAAAGAACTCATAAATGCGCTCACAATTTCTGATGTTCCCCCAAAGCTCTCAGGACTGGAGAACATAAGCTTCCTTGGTGCAGATTTTCTGGTAGTTTATCTTCCTGTTACATCAATTTTTTAAATAATGCCCTTAAAATGTAACTTTTTTTGCATTTTTTTTCTGATGCTTGTAAGTCATGACACATCAAATTTTAGTATCTCATGTTGAAATTTGAAATCTATTTGAACCTCTGCAAACAAAGGTGCAAAGACTCTGTGGGAGGAAACAGCACTGTTGTGCCTGAGGGGAGCTCCCAGCTGACTTGGCTGCCTCAGCTGTTTTGAGAGGCTGGAGGGTGTCCAGAGAAGGGCAACAAGGCTGGGGAAGGGTCTGAGGCACAAGTCCAGTGAGGAGTGCCTGAGGGATCTGGGATTGTTTGCCTGGAGGAAAGGAGGCTCAGGGGAGACCTTATCCCCCTCTACAGCTCCCTGAAAGGAGGGGGCAGCCAGGTGGGGTTGGTCTCTTCTCCCAGGTGACAAGTGACAGCATCAGAGGAAATGTCCTCAGGTTGCACCAGGGGAGATTGAGATTGGATATTAGGGAAAATTTCTTCACTGAAAGCACTGTCAAGCACTGGAACAGGCTGCCCAGGGAAGTAGTGGAGTTGCATCCCTGGAGGTGTTCACAGACCGTGCAGATGTGGCACTTGTGGACATGGATTAGTGGTAGATTTGGCAGTGCAAGGTTAACAGCTGATGAAATTCACAGTCTTTTCCAACTTAAATTATTCTATATTCTGTAAGGACTCTGAGGTCATAGTCATGTTTTTCCAGTAAGACATCTTTATACCACTGCCTTTCAGTGGCCACAACCAGACAAGAGCAGAAAAGTCACAAATTCCACGATTGTCATTTTTCCATACATGTATGTTATTTTTTATTGCTTCATTTCTTCAATCAGATTAAGTTCTCAGTAGGAAACAGCCATTGAATAACCTCCCATAGTTTTCCAAATGTAGCAGTTTTTTCCTGAAGACCCTAAATACTAAAAAAAATTAGAAGGAAATTATAAATTTGTTTTTAATTCCAAGGCATAGGTTAACCTTGTCATGATCTCTGATGGTCAGAGTCACCTTGGACTCTCCTAGAGCAGTTGGAGACATCACAACCACATCTACCTCAAGCCTCACTGAGCTCTGCAGATTTTTGGCTGTGGGCATTTGAACTGGAAGAAATCACAATCATTCTGTGGCCCAGAAATTATGAGAGGAGGGAAGTAGTCTGAGTACTGTCATGCAGAATTTATATTTTATTTTATTTTATTTTATTTTATTTTATTTTATTTTATTTTATATTATTTTATTTTATTTTATTAATATTTTGTCCCTTTTTAAAATTCTATTTTGAAAACAAAAAGATACCTAACATTTTGGCCAGTATAATAGCACTAAAAGGCTAAAGGGAAGAGGATTTTACTTCAATCTGCTCAGGTAGGTATCAAGCTGCAAAAGGGTGAAATGAATCCCCTTGATAAAACAAACATCTGAATTATATTAGAGAGTTCATAGCCACCACCTCACTCACTCACAATTGCACTATTGATAGTTATGACATTTAAAATTTTGGCAAACTGTGTCACATGGCCTGTTAAAAGCCAGCTCCACACTGTCAGGCAACTTGATGAAAATAGAGTAACAATAACTTCAACAAAGCTGCACAAAACAGAAGTTTTCCAGCATTGGAGGCAAATTCCTATTTTTCTTTCTTCCTTTTTCTGTTTTAAATTGAGTTAGTCTACATTTAATTTTGTTTAAATATTTAAATACATTTAGAAAAAGACTCCTTACCCAAGCCCTGTGTCTGACTGACCAGTTAGTACCATGAGAAAAATGTTTTCCAAAAAGAGACCGGGTTCATGCATGAATACATAGTGGAATAGTATCCAGCACTGCATACAGCAGGCTATTTCACATTAAGTAAGTTCATCAATTTAAACAGGTATTTGGGGTACAGTTAGCAATGAAATCTAATTCTGACATTTCCATGTCTTTCAAAACTATTTTGAAATCAGAAGAGTTGGGAGAAATTTTTGAGAGGCGAAATGAAATGCCTCAAGGTGGCCTTGCTGCTGAATCCATTCAGCAAGAAAACCTTGTCAGGAGTCTTTTCTTTGTAAATTATTCTGGGGATTCACTGAAAATGTTGTCAAGCTATAGGTATCAGGCATGAATCTTCAATTTGTTTTGAACATTATTAATGAGTGTCATCTGTTTTATTTGCATTCAGTATTTTGGGATCAATATGCATTCATTCTCACCAAGGTGGGGGAAACCTCCTAGCAATAAAAGCCCTGAAAGGTGAAAATCATAGCACAAAAATTCAGCAGAAGAGAGGCAGCAGACTTTGCTTCTCTCTGCTTGTGGCAGGAATGTCTGGGCCATAGATAAAAGTGCATTCAATTGTAATAAGCCTAAGGAAACAAACCCACTTTTTTTTCCCTGGAGGTTTTTGGATTTGTCAAACCCAAAATATGGTATGTGAAGAACTACATTTCCAAACTGAGATTCCCCTAAGGGTCTGATTTCTGCAAGCTTTTCTGGTCTCATCTATGCCTGAATTTCTGGCCCTGTCTCCGTCATTTGGGGCTTGGGACTTTGAGGGATTCCTGGACCTCCTGCCAGGTTGCAACAGTGGGCCAGAGAGGTGTCAGTCCCTGGGGAATTACAGATTAAAGTTGGTGTTGCTCTGCTTAGTTTCACCACTGCCTATCTCTGGCCAGCTCTAAATGGCCTGTATAGGATCTTGCAAAGACATTAATAGCTTTTCTCTGCTAAAAACAAGGAGAAATTAAGTACCTGAAAAGAAAAGAAAATAATATTTAACTCAAAGAAAACATTTTCCTTCCCTTTCACATAAAATCTTTTAAATTAGTTTTTGTTTAAAAATCACACTAAGCCATGTGTCTCCATTTTACAAAAAGAAGACCTTTATTTCACAGTCCTTTCCTGTGCTAAAAATTCTTTGCTAAAGAAAATGAGAACACCCTTAATTTTGCTGTTAGGACATATAGAAACAAAACAAAGCAGTGGAAGTAAAATATTACAAAGGGGAGAGTGAGGAAAGGCTTTCTCTTACGAATGTTTTAATTGATTTGCAACAGATCCACTTCCTAATTTTCTTGCAAATTCTTCCTCTGGAAATGGAGTGTTTGTGTGCCATATTCCACAGCAGCAGTTGCTCAGTGTGTGCATTCCAGTTTGGGTCAGGAGCTTCCAGCACTATCTCCAGCTTTCCCAGCAAACCAAGCCCTGCATCCCATCCCAGCCTGGCCTCTGGGAGTGAGGCGGTGCAGGGTACCCCTGGTGAGCTCCAGCTATTACAGACAGCCTGCAGCTTACTGGGATGGAGGTCCATTAAATATATTCAACACTCATGTCCTCATTTTCAGCTACTCATCATTCTTATAAACATCCTCAGCCCCTTCCCAAACCACCTGTGGAACATGATGCTTTTCTATCTGTAAGGAATTGCCCATTCTAGGTTATTTCTGAATGAAAAGGCCAACCATTCTTTTGAGAAACAAGCGAAAAAATATGAAAAAAGTATTTGTTTTCTGTGCTTGTAATCCTGTAATTTAGCGTGTTTCTAAATCTGAAACACTGATAACCAACTTTACAGTGCTGTTCCCTGGCTAACTGGAAAGTACAATGCAGGGATATATATTTTTTGATGTTAGTTGTGTCTCTTTTTTCCACCCTTCCTAAGGTAAAGATTACATTCGAAGGGATTTGCTCTTGTTTCAACAAGTAGAGCCAGCTGGCAGCCAGGTTGCTGTTTACATTGCAGCTGTTTTTTCTCCAGAGCATAGATTTTAGCATTGCACAAAATGATATTATTGGTCCAGATCTTTCCCTTGCATTCTGGATATAAAAGTGGTAGCCTGTGGGACCAGAGATCTGTATCAGGTATGTGTTGCTGTAGGAAACACCTGGATGCTGTAGACATACTTTAATGTTGATGATGGTTTAAATATGGGAAAAAAGTATGTTAAGAGCAGAGTAATTTTTCCATGTGTGGCATATAAGCAATATTTTGCAGCCTTGCCAATCATGTTCAAAAGGGAGAGGACAAAACAAAAACTGAAAAAGAAAACCACAACTTCACAACTGAGCAGCTTCACTATGTATACATCTATAAAGCTGATCTGGAAGTCTTGTACCCAGCTCCATGAATAGTTCCATAGAATAAGACTTTAGAATACCTGCAGCTTAGTGAATGTCCCAAGACTTATTCTGCAACCCTGGGTCAGCTCTTGAGGTATATCCATTCTTGGATGGATAACCTTACTGTATATCAAAAAATCTGGTGTGATGATATTGGTTATGATCCAAATTATGGCCCTTTGAACCACACTACCAAAATTACCAAAGTACTGAGGGCAACCTTGATAAACACTAAGTTCTTTACACTGAGATGATATTCCAAGGAAAGACATATAGAGAGAAAAATATATGTTAGTGTAATTTTGGATGTCTGTGATATTGATGTAGCAATTTGAAATATTCTGGTTTAGTTGTATTTTTAAGAGATTTAGCTTCAGTTACAAGCACTCACAGAAAATAATATTTCTAATAAGAAAATAATAAGATTTTAGCTGATTTGAAGCAATAGAACAAAATTTTCCACCCTTGTGAACTTAGAGGGGCCAGAATGCATTGGCTGTGACCTGGCATGGGTCCATGCAGCCTCACCCAGCTTTGCTGTAATGTTACAATGAGCTGAATGATGCTTTCAGTTTGTTAACTGACTGGAGTAGATCGTGTATCCATCCCAGGAACATGATGTGCAGAAGTTGCAGCTTGGCTCTGGAAGAATATCAGTGCTCTGAATCATTGCTGAATCCCATGTACTTGTAAGCCAAGTGGGCCTGGGAAAAGCCAGGTCAGTTTTACTTAGTCCAGGTTTCTAAGGTGTTTTTGGGATATGACTCTAAAACCCTAAGGCCAGGGATTTGTTCATTATCTCTTGGTTCTTGACCAGCAGTGGTTGTGTGCCAGACATATGAGGCAGGCAATACTACCAGACTAGTTACTGAAACACATTCACTTTCAATAATTTTTTTTTTAAAAAGTGCTAGAAAAGTTGCAGACCCCTTTCCTAGACTCTGCACACCCTGCTCCAATTCTGATCTCACTCTTCCTGTGAGTCTTTCCTTGGACAGTGTCCTAGGCTTGGCAGGTCTGCTTCTCTTTTTTCTTCCTCCAGGTTGGTCCTCTGGCATGTGGCCTGGCTGCTCTCTTTTATCAGGCAGATTCCCTTATTGAATTTAATTCTGTTTTGCTGATCTTTTTCCGGAACTCTCAAACAGCTGAATTTCAGCCACCAGGTGGACCCATCCCAACAAATCACTGTCCTCAGAACTGGCCTGGTTTCAAGGTGGCCCTGATAGAACTCAGGCTGTGAATCTGCTAGCAGGTGTGCCCCTCTCTTCTTTTTCCCTGTAGGGGAACAGGAAAAATTGTTATTACTGAGATCAAGCAACAGAAAATGGGGTTCACAATGCAAGTGGGCAGGTACAATTTTGTTCTGAGTTGCTGAACTCTACCTTATGCTCTGTTCAATGGCAAATGAGCAACAGATAAGAATTTATTTCATGTATACAGTAGCAGAGCCTCCGTTCTTTTAAATTTAGACATCTTGTCAAAGCATATGAGCTTAAGTGTAGAGAATTTTGAAGTGGAACAACTAACTCATAGTGCCTAGCATAGCACAGAGCTGTCCCTACTGCATGAAGTTTTTCAGAATATAATAGAAATTTCTTTTCAGGAAAAGATAAAGGAGTGTCTAAATGATGTCCTTGTAGCAAAATTTTATCACTTCAAGGAAAATATACTAGTTCAGATTTATCTATACTGTAAATAATCAAAATGAATTTGTTATAAAAAATAAAGTTGGATGATTTAGAATATGATACATTAACTGTTGCTTTGTTAATTTATGATGTGATCCTGCTCTCTCTTTTAACTGACTAGGAAAAACTCTTACAGAAGCTGGTCATTGTAACTTCATCTGGTAATGAACAAAATGTAATATTACAGCATTCCACAGTTTAGTCAGGAATAGCAGAGTTCAAGTGTAATATTCATTCTATCACCTTCCATAATAGGTGGAGATGTGTTTTGGCACAAGGTGCCTCTAAATACCTGGCCCTTAGCCCAGAGAAGTAAAATTTCTGGCCCAGAATGTTACACACTGTTGTCTGTGGCTCAGTCATGAGAATAATTGCTTGAAACTGCTTCTGCCTGTGTTCAGGAAGCTTGGATATACAAGACAAAGCTTAATTATATCTGGGGATCCCAAGTGCTGGACAATTGGCAGAATCATTGAAAATATTCCCTCTTGCTTCACTAGGCTTTGGATCTTTCATTGGGTTGCCATGGTGAAGTCTCACAGCATATCTTGTTGTGTCAGAAAGGGGACAGTGTGGCAGGGGTGCCCCTGAGGCACGTTCAGTGTCCCCAGCAGCCTGGACAGCGAGCACACCCACAGCAAACCTGGACACAGCCCCTCAGCCTGGGCACCTCAGTAAAACTGGCTGCACCAGCAAAGCCCCTGTGAGGCTCAGCACAGAGGAACAAGCCCTGCTCAGCTGGAGTTTTGGCTCAATGACAGGTTGAGGAGGCAATGCCAGGCTGAACATGAGCCATGGCTGCACTGTCATTGCAAACAGAGCAAACTTAAAACTGAGGCACAGGGTGAGGATCTTGGTTGGCAGATCAAGGGAAGCTGCTGTCCTCTTCTGCTGTGTGGTTAGAACAGAGGTGGAACAGCCTACACAGGGAGGTTGTGAAATCAGTGCTACGAGGCTTCAATGCTGTGTTAGGCAAAGCTACAGCTGACCTCATCAGATTGGTGATACTCCTGCTGCGAGTGGAAACTCGGACCATGAACTCACACATTTCTTCCAAACAACGCTCCTGTGATTATGTGATGACTACAGATATCGTAGCACTGGATAACAAAGCACTGGATAATAAGACCAAACTAAAAACACATTAAAACCCAGAAACAATCAGACCAAATACACAGCAGTACAGAGACAGATAAATCTAATGCTAGAATTTCATTCATAGTGCAAACAAATAGTACCCTCTGGCTGCTAATGAGAAATCTTGAGAAACCTAGATAAAAGAAGATAAAACACAAGGCAGAGGAAGAATTTACATGAAACAGGAGGGAAGATTCCAATAAATGAGTTAATTAGGAACATCAGTATCATTGCAGGAAACATTTCTCTTATGAAAGTCCACATGTTATCCTGCACAGCTGCCCTAGAAGTAAAAGTTTAACACCTCCATTCATTTTCAAGCCTTTGTGTATAAAACTCATTGTGTATAAAACTCATTGTGTATAAAACTCATTGTGTATAAAATTTTGCATTTAATGCATTTTTTCTTCACAGAAATCTGCATAAGAGAGTGGAAGACTTAGTGCTTAATGTTTCAACCTCACATCTGTCTGAAATATGCAGGAAACTGCACTGATGGCAAAGATGCCTGTGAGGTCTCTTTCTTGGTAAGATAATGGTGTCAGAAAGCAGAAGTTTCTTGCTAAAGCCAGCCAGGTATGGCAATCTTTATGCAATTTAAATCACATAGGTAGACAAGAGCACCTTTTTACTGGCCTATCATGCTTGGCAATTGGTCTGCAGAGTGAAAAGTTCAAAAATGTTCAAAAATGCCATTTACCCAGATGCCGAAAGAATATGACTAAAAATGCAAAGCAAAAAGTCCAAATAACTGCCTAGTCAGGTTTCCAAAAACAGCTAAGGAGATTAAGCTCCATTTCCCAATTCTAAACTGTGGCTGTGAAGACAGAAACATCCTTTTCAAAATGCACTAATGCACTGGAATGGAGGCCTAGACCCGTGAAAGGTGACAGACTTTGGAGAACCTAGCTCCCAGGCACTTCTTGCCCTGCTAAAGTCAGAGTGCTTATAACTGCATAGTTTTAATTTTAGGGAAAATCAAGAAATGTGTATTGGGACAGAAGAAGAGTACAAGTGTGAGAAGTGGTCCAGACCCTTGTGGCCATCAGGCATAAGGGCAGGGAGCTGTGCTAATGTCTGCAAGAAAGGCTGAGGCCAGCCAGCTGGAGGATTTCCTGTGAGGTTACTTGGAAAGTTTGTGACTGGTCTGGAGTTAAGGATTCCCATTGCAGCACCGAGTCAGACGAGCCTGCGTGGCCCTGGCAGCACCACGTATTACAGAAGCTGTTCTGCTGTGCTGGGTGGTGCTACAACACTGGAGATTTCTGTGCAGAGTGGGAGAAACTGCAGATCTTTTAGTTTGCTGAGAAACCTTCTGTCTTAGCTGAGTGACCTGACTGCTGGAGTCAAGTGGAAGAAGGGATGTGGAACCTTCCGACCTCACTGCGTTGTGTCTGGCAGTTTGCACCCAGAAAATGCAGTGCTGTGCTGCTAGACATGGGGGATGAGCTTTGCCTATAAATCCCGACAAAATTCAGGCATGAATTCAGTGCCTGACTTCTCAGCACTGTCAAGAATTAAGCAATTCTGGGTGTGACTGACAAGAGATAGTTTAGTATCTGGGGAATTTTACTGGGAGAATTATCTGAAATTTTAGGCAATTCTAGAATTGAGGAGCTGTTGAGGAGCAAAGTGGGAGGCTGAAGATCTAAATGTTGCACAACTGTGTCTTAAATAATAGAGCACAGAAGTGCTTTTGTGAATACACCTCTTCAGAGACTTGAAAAGTCGTGAGGAGGTCATGAGTTCTTGAGTTAGAAAATGTTCCTCTACTGTGGTCAGATGTGTCCTGCCAAAATACCAAGAAGTTGTCCCAAGGAGGGGCCAGGAGTGGAAGGTGGCAGAGGACAGTGTGGGGACAGGGGTTCCACAATGACCTGGCCCCAGGCAAGCAAGGAGAGCAAGGACAGGTGAGGAAGTGTGCAAGGAGCTTTCCTGTGAGCTGACCCCAGCAGTGCAGCTCCTTGGAGAGACAGCAGAGAGCTCCAGATCACCACCCTGATTTTCAACAACTGATTCAGCAATGGAGTTGACTTCAGCAACTAGTTTTTCATAAGCTTGTGTTCCTAACAGTTGACCAAAATATAGAGATGGCACAGCTGAGGCTCTGAGTCCACTAGCTGGTGCTGCTTGTGAGTTCTGAACTTTTAAAAAAAAAATCAGTTATGTTTTGTAAATGCTGAATGAATTGGACATGTATTTTTTTTTTTCCCCAAAATGAATGTTTTCAAATGTGCTTTTTCTGGCAGCTTTTCTATATGCTGAACCATTGTGAACAAATGATAGTTTTTTGCTTAGAAGTGAATTAGTGTTCCAGCCAGCATTATACACAGAAAATCAAACTTATATATTTTTCCCTGTCAAGTTTCTGTACCTGATTCTGTTATTTTTTAAAAAGGAAGTTTGATTAAAGCCCATTTGTTCACCACAAATCATCTAAAACTGCCAGCCTTAAATAGGTGGTTACTGAGAAATATCACCAAAACAGATTACATCATCTCCTCTGAGTTGTTAACTGAGCTTTGAAATTCTTCCTTTCTCCAAGTGGGGTTCAAGGAAAGTGCATGCCAGTCCATGCTCATGTGAGAAAAGTTTGTGTGCTGGATATTCCTCGCCTCAGTCCTGTAGGGATACAGTTTGTGTGCAGATCTGCACAGGAAAAAAAAGCAAACAGCCTATTCTGGATGCTTCAGCACTGAAGAGAGTAATTGCTCAGTGAACAAGTAAAGAAAAGATTGGTAGTCTGGGAAATGTCTCCAATCTTGCAGAAATTAAGTACAATAGATTACACCAGCTTCTCCAATCGACTCTGAACTTGCAGTTCTTAGAAATTCTTTATCACTGGACTAAAATGAAACTACAATGCCAAGGACACAAAGATCAGCTTCATCAGTCCTGGATAGAAGATGTCCATACTCATTACATCTGTCTCTTAGAATGAGAAAAATGTGCAAATAGACAAATTTCAAGGGCATCTCTGATGCTTTATGACAGACAGAGATGGTTTGTACTGTTACAGCCATTGTTTTTCTGAGCTTCTCAGTAGGAGAAATTCTGAGTCTCTCTGATCATCAAATTATGGTGACAATATTTTACATACTTTACTTATCTATGTGCAATTTGGATATCCACTGAACTGTGTTTATATGAAAATACTCTCAGGATAATATAATGCTCCACGTGCATAAACATCATCTGGCTGAAACATCAGGCAATATGGCTACACTTATGATCTGCTACATACAAGGAGAATATAGCACTTTTCTTTTCTTTTCTTAATGTATGCTTCCTTACCATTGTTTGTATACACTATCACTCCTGAAGAACAGTTACAATTAAATCTTTAATAGAAAATTGCAGTCATAATAATGTAACCCCTGTTAAGCTTATAATATAACAAAAAGCAGTCAAAAGCAATTATGTGAAAGAGAAAGGAAGAACAACTATATAAAATAAGCAAATCAAAAAATACCAGGTGCAACAAAATAGATTTAAATAATAGATATTATGTAGCAATTTAAGGTGACAGTTTGGCTTTTGACCTCTATATTTCAGTTGTACTCATTCTCTGTGAATTCTGAGACCTTCTTTTCTCAAGCAGTATGGCAGGTCTTTCCATTAATTTTCAGTTTTATGGTTACACAAACACTTTAGGAAGTGGCTTTGGACAGTCAAACCAAAAGCAAATTGTCAAAAGATGCAGAATAATCTTACAATTATAAGTGTCTGCAAGCAGAGGAAATGTCAAAACAAAGTAAGACACATTTAGAAAAATACCACTGATATTCAAATGTGAGATCATCAAATATTGCTTGGCAAAGAAATTAAAAAGGGATTGTTGAACATTTTCTGAAAGCATAAACAATTATAGAGACAAATAGACTTCAAAAGCATTTAAGACTGGATGGCAAAAAAAACCTGAAATTGTTTGCGAGTCTAAAATAGATCAGAATCTGGGATTCAGAGAATGGTTGTAATTATTCTGTCCCCACAAAAGACAGAAATGTTGAAGAGGTACTAAGAAAAGTAGCAACAGACATTTAGATGCAGACTGTTTTCCACACTGAGAGAATTGAAATAGGAAGCAATTGAAATCTTCAGCTTAGAAAAGTGATAATGGCTGTGGTTTTCATAAAAGTCATTTAAAAATTCTAAATTTTAGAGAGAAATTGAGTAAGGCAAAAAAAAATCACTGTCTTTATATTTAGAATAACTTATGCACTAACTCAATTATGAACACTTAAATGGTATCTTATTGAAATACTCACAATATTTATTACATAAGAAAAAAGGGAAAAACCTATACAATTAGTTCAAATGGTTTAGAGTTGCATCTCTCTTCAATATCTGAGAAAAACTATTCCAGGCAAATAAAAGGAATATGACACTAAAATTATATATAAAGCACATTAAAAGTCTCCAAAATCCCAAAAACCTTAGGTTTGAAAAAGGTGTAGAAGAAGTAGGAATTTCTGGTAACTTGGAGGATTCACTCTAGAATCAGATGTAGAACAGCTTGAGGAGATCAAGTGAGTCTTGAAACTGATCTCCTGCAAATCAAAAACATAGTGAAAGAAAGCCAGTACCAGAGCAAATGCTGCTGATTCAACTGATGTACCTGAATAATTTCTGAACTGATGAAACTGAATAATGTACAAAATCCCAGAATGTGGTGGAGAAAAAAAGCCTGAAAAATTGAGATCAACACTGTAGAAAGCACTCAAAAAATACAATTGTGCGTAAAATCTTCATTGTTATCTTCCTTCAAAAATCTAAAAGACAGATTGTGCTTCTATTTGTTGAGCAAGCTGATCTGTGAAAGAGATGCTGCAGGAGGAACTCTGCAGCTGTGACCAAGTCTCAGAAGTTGAGAAAAACCTTTGCACTCTGTTGTTGGCTTCTGAGAGGGATTTATTTCCTACTGAAACGTTTGATGTTTTATTGTAGAAAGCTGAAACCCCCATGCAAATATTTTAAATATAGATTTATTTTTACTGATAAAATTTGTTGTCTCCGGTTGTTTGATATCAGTAGGAATTTCCTTATTAAGGCAAGCATTGAACAAGAACTGTACACATCTAAATATCCATATCTACTTTTTTTGGAGTGCACTTTTCACTTTTTTTAAGTGCTCTGAAGTCCCTTATCTCCTGAGTACTTGAGAGTTAATTCACTTCCTTCTCTGATGCTGACCTTGCAAGTCCTCCTTCAAGATCAAGATCTCTGCCAGTGTTTGCAGCCCTCTGTTGTCTAATCACTCAAGCAGGATGTCCTTCACTGAAGTGCTCCCAGGAAGGATGTCTCTCCCAGATGCATTCCTTGTGCCCCACAGCAAACAGGAAAGCTCTCATGCGTACATGGAAGAACCCACAGGTCACAGTCTTACAGGGAGGGAACACGAATTCCACTGATGTCCCTTTTTGGGTTGGAGACCTGACTGACACATATTGATGGTAAAAGGACTCACTGTAGTGAGGTGTTCATACCAGGGTGGACTCAGGTTCTCCTGGCTGCCTGTCCACTTGTTCTTGCAAGGCTGTCCTGTGTTAGGGGAAAACCCTAAAGAACTGAGACAAAAAGCAGTCCCACCAAGAGCACAGTTTAGAGGTCCCATGCCCTGCCATGCTGTGGCAGCCTTGCCAACAGCTGTAGCACAGTGATGGTCCCCAACTCACGTGAGTGTAGGGCTGACTGACCCAGCTCACTGCTGTGCCCCATGCCTTCCATGTCAGAGCTCACACTCACCTACAGAGCAAAATGTGGATATATCTTAAACATGAGGAAGTGATGGAAACATCACACTGCCTTACAGGGGTCAGAGAATAGATGAAAAGCACCATGATGTCTGCTTTCATGCAGTTAATGACCTCTGGCAGAGCACACCCTGGCAGGAACCTCTGCAGCCCCAGTGTGTAACTGTGAGGCTGAAAGTGCAGACCCTGCCCAGGGGCAGGTACCTGTTTGGCTCCTCAGGATCCCTCCCAGCACAGTGTTGCTGGCTGGTGCAGTCTGGCTGCGTGGGGAGTGCAGTCCCACATCCTCTGCAGAGGTGCCAGAGTTGGTTTGGCCAGTGCTTTGTGGCTTTCTTAGTGCTGCACTTTGAAAGGCAACCAGCTTTGCTCCTGCTCTGTTCACAGCATGGGGTGTAGCTGGATATTTGTAACTATCTTTGGCACTTCCATTTGCACATAATTCCCTGCTGGAAGATTTCTTTCCATTTGGCATCCATCCTGCTGTACCACTTTGGGATGAACAACATAAGTTTGTTACTGTTGGGACTGGGCAAGTGAGAAACCACTGACATTAAAGATAGCAGGCCTAATTCTATTATCTTTGATGAGGAAGGACTTTTTATTCCAACTGACTTATTTTTCCTAAAATAATTTAATATAATTTGAGGCAACAGACCTTATAGTCCTATTCTAAACAAAGAAAACTCCATTCAAGAAAATCACAGCTTGTGCTATATCTCAATAAGGTCTTCTGCCTGGAATTTAGGACAAAGGTTGTTTGCCTGAACACATGAATGCTGCATTACTTATCCAAAAAGATTTTGTTTAAATAAATACAAGATTTGAATGTAGAACGGACCACTCCTATGCTCACTGGCACACGTCAGAGTTGAAATATTATTTCCTTTTAAGCTCTAAACTCTTTTTGTTTGTTTGTGGTCAAGTGTGGTTTATTTTTTTTAATCAAACAATTACATAGTGTATTCTTTTCTGATTTAGGATATTATTGGGTCAAATCTTAATTTCAATCTGGTTCCTTTAGCGTCTGTATCTGGAAAAATCACCTAAAGGGCTGTCTTAATCTCCTTTGATTTGAATTTTTAGCAAATGTTAACTTTAATCCATTTAACTGATATTTTTAACAAATAACAACCCTTGTTTGACAAGCATGACTTATCAGCCCTTTCAAAGATTCTTTGGAGGAGAGACTTCTGAGCTTAAAGGTATTCCCAAAAGGAGCACATGAGACTGGTTAAGTATGATGCTGACTGTTGTTTCTTCACTTTACTTTTCTCCTTTCTTTTATCAATAATCCTGGTAACAAGCACGCAAACCTGGAACTAGGATGGACCTCTGGGCTTTCACATCCTGTCCACTGTGTTCCATACAAACCCTGTGAGAGAAACGTATTGTGTATCACAGATGAGGGATGAAATTTGAAACAACACTTTTTACTGGCAACTGGCCTGGTTCTGGCTTGTCCTGGTACAATTTGGTAATAATCTCATGGAGTCAGGTGGCATTACTCCAGTGTGACACCAGTTAAAGTGAGAAAATAAAATTCTGAAAAGGGTGTCTGTTTCCCTCTTCCCCCACAGACTTACATGTTTTAACCATCAATGTTGATGACAAAAGGAAAGTCCCTCTGTCACAATCAGTGAGTTCTCCAAATTGAAACAAACCTCTCAGAGTCAGATACCATGAAACAAGACAGCCACAGGTACAACAGGACCCTTCCCTCTTGCTCCCACAACCTGCCTCCATATGAGCTGCTCCCCATGCTCAGCCACATTCAGTGCCTTTTATGTGAGTTGTTTTTTCACTTTTTCACAAGCTCCCTAAAAAAGGGCTGTGTGGGGAGTCTGGTGAGCAGGAGGGGAGCTCTCCTGCTGCTCTAAGTACCCACTGGAGAATACCCAAAGGTGATGTGTGAGACATCGAGTGAGCGCATTCCATGTGCGTTCCCATCTTTGCTGATTCCTATAATGCCTGTATATAAATAGTAGCTCTCCCTTTTTATATCCTTCTGCCTGATTCACTCCATGATGCAGTGTCAGTGACGTTTGACTCAGTGCCATGGCAATGTTTCATAAACATTGGATTGTGACATCTGAATGAATCAGGCTGGAGGAGGAGGAAGGGCAAGCCCTGTGAGAGAGCTGCACCTGAGCCAGCCTTGGCCCCAGTCCACACACAAAAGAAATGAGCACAGGGGTGTTGTGACATTCATAAGAAACAAGAAAAGAGCAAACCCATCAGGAATAATAAAATAGCACTATGTGTGCAGGGCAAGGCTGCTAGGGAAAGATTTTCTATCAGGGATGTGAGTCAAAGGCAGCACTGGGAGGTCTGCTAATAAACACTGAGAGAACACTGAACATGATTTTACTTTCTGTTGTGGAGAAAAAAATGAGATGGATGCTGCTGCAGAACTGAAAGCCAGGTTAACCATAAGTAAAAGCTTATTTCAAGACAGAAACAGAGGGAACCAGAGAAGCCAAAATGAAAAGGAAATGTGAAAGGCTGACCTCCAGGCTGAAAACATTTTTTTGGTGTGATGTTGTGAACATGCTTCTGCTCTGAGTCTGATTACACCAATTTTTAACCATCTGGTTGTAATGGGAAATTCTGGAACTATGTCTGGATACAGTGTGTGTGTGGGGCCTCTGAGAGTGACCCACAAAACATGGTGCAGGCGATACAAAGACTTGCTGGTTAAAGGAAGACAAAGGGCAAGGACAAGGATCCAATTCCTCCTTCTTGCTGGATTTGGAGTCCCCTGAATAGCACTTGCCTCTCCCTAACTGTATATCGTAGCCCACATTTTTTTTTGTTCAAAACTACTTATGGATAGGTGGGGAGACTTCACTTTTAATAAAGGACCAAAAAATGTGTGGTGGTAGTGTGGTGACATTTGGTGGTTGGGATATTCTGCTGTGACAAGGGAGATCTTTCTTCAGTGGGAGCAGTGAAATGACAGTGAGTGCTGTTCACAGAGTCACATCATCAGCTAGGTTGAAAAAGACCTGTGATGTGAGGTCATCGAGTCCCACTTATGACCCAACACCACCTTGTCAATCAGACCGTGGCACTGAGTGCCACATCCAGTCTTTTCTCAAACACCTCCAGGGACAATGGCTCTACCACCTCTGTGGGCAGCCCAATCCAACACCCGATCATCCTTTCTGTGAAGAACTTCCTAATGTCCAACATAAACCTCCCCTGGTGCCCCTTAAGACTGCATCCCCTTGTCCTGTTGCTGTTGCCTGGGAGAAGAGTCCAATCCACAATTGGCTCCAACCTCCTTTCAGGGAGCTGTAGAAAGTGATAAGGGCTCCCCTGAATCTCCTTTTGTCCAGGCTAAACAACTCCAGTTACCTTGGCCACTCCTCATAGGATTTATGTTCCAGACCCTTCACTGGCCTTTTTGCTCTTCTCTTGACAAATTCCAGAACTCAACATCCTTCCTGAATGGAAGGGCTCAGAACTGGGCACAGTATTCAAGGTGCCCCACATCCTGTCAAGGCTAAGCTGTGATTCTTGTTGGGAAAATGGATCGTACCTTAGAGCAAAAAGAAGTCCTGCTCTTTCCCCCCGTCTAACCATGAGATAAGAATCCAGCTCTTTGTATTTGATAGCTTCATGTAAATAACACTTGAGCTGTGGTCAAACTCCAAGATCTGAATTTCTCTTTTTTTAATGAATGTTTGAATTTTCAAAAGGGTCTCTGACTCACAAAAATAGGAGTATACAGTCACTTGTCTACCACCCCAATGATATTTAATCAATTCATCATCATTTGTAAGGTTTAGTTGGTCAAATCAGAAATCCACACAAAAACAATCCCCAAAATAAATCTATTAGAGCAAACACAGCAGTCAGTAAGGAGATTGCCACAGACTAAAGAAGGCTTTCATTCAGATCCTTAGGATTTTCAAAAAGAAAGTCCTGTTTCATATATTCCATGTTCCATAATTTCATCTATTTCCATATGAAGAATATTTTTTTATGTAAATGAATAAATAGTTTTTGAAAATACCATCAATACAGATTTACCTTATTAGTGTTTGTAGAACTGTCAATACAGCTGTCATCTGCTTTCTTTTATAGATTTTTGCTAGGACAAGTATAGCAAGAACAGAATGTGTTTCTTCTCCTCTGGAGCTGATGTTGCATGGCCTGTAGGATCCCATGCAGTTCCCTCACTTCAGTGTAGCACTGCAGTGAAATCACAGCCATCCTGCTATAGGGTATGGGAAAGCATTTGGCATTACATGTCATGCTCTAACTGCAATAACAAAATACTACCCAAGAGACCTTCTCCTGCTGAACCGTAAGAGGATTTCTTTCCTGGTCTTCCATTATGTTAAATATGATGAATGTCAGGTTAGTTTCCTAAAAATACGGCAGCATTTCCTTCAAGACAGTGTTTTTCCAGTGTAGTCCACGGAAAGTGTCTCAGGAACTCACCATTTTAAGGGATAACATCTGCCTTTTGCTGATCAAAAGCTATGACTTCATTTTTCTGAACATTACGAGTCACTACCATTAGTGCTGGGAATTCCTATCAATTTCTTATTATCTCACATAAACACATATTAATTTTTCCTTTCATTTTCCTTTCATTGTGGCCACTGTATGACCTCTTTCCACATAAGATTTAAGAATTTTATCATCACTGACACTGTATGAAGGTTCTGACACTCTTTTTTACTCAGTTAATGTTGATACTGTCCATAGACATTTATATACTTGCTTCCCTACAGCGACTGCTGAGATTAATTTGTCAATAGTATGGTCATCTGGGCCCAAAGTTGGGAAATGAGTAAATAGGCAAATTGGGAACACAGTTCTCAACAAGAAGTGCTTCACATTATAGCATGTGTCACCATGGAAAATGATAACAGAAGTAAACACTAACAGGAGTGGATGCACGAAGAGCAAACAAATGCTTTATCAGCCAGAGTTTTGTTCCCTGAAAAATCCTTGTGGTCATTGTTTTTTTTTACTTGTTAACTAAGCAGTAAATTATTTTGAATGAGTTTTGGTGTACATACGTACCCTGATATTTAGTGTTATTGGTCTTGTGTAGTGTCCCAGCAGGGACTGGGACTCTGACCCAGACAGATCAGGCCATCTAGACAGGGTTCAGCTCTTGAAAGGTCACTTCCTGTGGCATTACATGGGGAAAGAGAACTGTATCTTCTTGAAGTCTCTGAATATGATGAAGGCAGCGGAAAATGATCCTCAAACATTGCATAACAGGAAAAAGCTGACTTGAAGTGCTTAAGATAGTCTAGCAGACATCATGCAACTTATTTTGAAAGACTTAGAGCACTTCTTCCTGGTAAAGCAGAGATTAATACTAATAAGTGTCTTGCTTTCCTAGAATCATCAAGGTTGGAAGAGATCATCCAGTCCAACCATCTGCCAGCACAGTAACCCCTAAACTACTAAATCACATTACCCAGAACCAGATCCTGATCCACATCCAGATTCTTCTTAAACATCTCCAGGCAGGGTCACTCTATCATGTCCCTAGACAGCCTATTCCAGTGCTTGACCACCCTAAAATGGAATTTTTTTTTTTCTTCTAATATCTAATCTGCATGTTCCCTGTCTCAGCTAAAGGCCAACTCCTCAGTGTCCTCTCACTGCAGGCATGGCAGAACAGTCTGGCCTCCACCTCACTGCACCCTCCTTACAAATGGTTGTAGAGAGCGATGAGGTCCTCCTGAGCCTCCTCTTGTTGAGACTAAACAATCCCAGCTCCCTCAGCTGTTCCTCACTTTTGTAGACCCTTCACGAGCCTTGTTGCCCTTAGCTGGACTCCCCTCAGCACCCCAATGACCTTTTTGAAGTGAAGTGCCCAGAAATGAGTGCAGCACTTGAGGTGCAGCCTCCCCAGAGCTGAGTAGAGGATCACTGCCCAGTTCTTGCTGGCTGCACTCTTCGCGGTACTGGTGAGATGCCATTGGCTTTCTTGGCCACCTGGGCACACACTGGCCCATGTTCAGTCACTGTCAAACAGCACTCCCAAGTTTCTTTCTGCCAAACCGTTTTTTAGATACTCTTCCCCCAGCCTGTAGGACTGCATGGGGTTGTTGAAAACAAAGTGCAGGACCTGGCATTTGGCCTTGTTGAAACTCATACCTTCAGCCTCAGCCCACTGATCCAGCCTGACCAGATCCCTCTGCAGAGCTCTCCTACCCTCCAGCAGATCAACTCCCATGCCCAGCTTGGTGATGTCTGCAAATTTACTGAGGGTGTCCTCAATTCCCACCTTGCTGTGGTAATCTAAGAATTCAAATTAAAGTGTATACAAAGAGCTAAGATCTATTATCACCACATTAGATAAGACTAAAAATTTTTTTTTCTGTATGTGGGCCCTTCTTCAGATATAAAATACAAGCCAGGTAGAGCATATAAATATTCTGCATTTGTCTGGTCATGCAGAAGAGTAATGTGAAGCTTATCAATTAGAGCTATGAGATCAGAGTTGGTTTTAAGTCATAAAATGTTACCTTGAAGAAAATATTCTGCTTTCCTGAGATAAGTAGTCAGGACGATGCATATGCAGCTACTATTTGAGACTGGAAGATTCAATTTTTGAATATATCAGGAGAGATGGAGGAAAAAAGGCAACTTTTGAGCAGGTAATTATTGTAAAGACTGCTGCATAGGATAGTATGCAATACTATATGGAAGCATTTCACAGATGTGGACAAAGCTTTACTGTACCTTGTAGACTGGCTTTTGTGATTTTGATTAATTTGTTATGTGATACAGCTTGATTCCACTGCTTTCAGAAGGCCAGTTGTCCTGGGGGAAAATGTGGTGATCAGTTTCTCTAATCATCTCTGATTTCTTGAAAGGCAGATGAAGACCAACCCAAGGTCCACAGCACCATGCTGTTTCTGATCACCCCCATGCCTGCTACTAACTCCCATCTCTCTGGCTCACCAGCTGAACACCAGAAAATAAATACATTCCTGCCAGGTTTGTCACCCCTTTGGTTTGTCCTTCTGGAGGCCTTTGCCCATTTTTTATCACATCTGGGTTACAACAACTGGATAATAACAAGGAAGATTCAGTCTCCAGATTATTTCTGGGTGCCAGCCAAAACATCAAAAGATATAGGTATTTGGCCAGATTCTCACTAGCATTCACATCCTTTTATTCCGTTGTTATTTCACTTTATACTGTCGGGTGATGCAAATGGGAATCAGGCCCTTGGCCATTATAAATCTAGAAAAAACATCAAAACATGGGGAATGGTAACCGGAGGCCTTGGCAATTAGTGTTGTGAGTCTGTAATCTGTTTCTTTGTTCATACATCACAGCCTGTGATTCTTCAGATCCTGTCCAAACAACACCTCAGACAAGCATTTCTCTCGACACAAGTTTGTATTTCTGATCTAAAATTTATAAGGAGGCTGCTGAGTTTCAATGTGACTCTTCTGCATATACTCTTTAATCTCAGTTCTCTTCTTTATACTTCCAAAATATCTAAACCTGGATTATATCCACATAAGGGATTCCATTTATGTATGTTGTGCTTAACTCCCTATTGCTCTCCTAAATCCCTGAATACACAGGTGTGACTGAACACCTGGCATGATTTAAAATTCTTGCTTTAGTTACCCTAACCTTGTGAATATTCAATGTAGCATCTTTCCACTCATTTTTTAATATGATATCTATCTTTTCAGTACTTTCAAAGACACTAAAGTCCATACAATAGTACCAGAAATCCTCTTACCTCTGTTGGAAAATGCCGTGCTTTTCCCAAGTTAGAGAAAAATGTCTTTGGGACACAACGATACAGAACCCAAAGGGATTAAAATACACAATCACGGAATGGGTAAAGCTAGGAGGGATCACAGGGTAATCATAGAATGATTTAGGTTGGAAGGGACCTTAAAGATCACCTAGTTCCACCTCCTATGCCACAGGCAAGGACACCTTCCATTAGATTAGGTTTCTCAGAGCCCACCCAACCTGGTCTTGAACACTTCCAGGGAAGGAACATCCACAGCTTCTCTGGGAAGCCTGTTCCAGTGCCTCACCACCCTCAGAGTAAAGATTTTCTTCCTAATACCTAATTAAACTCACTCTTTTTCAGTTTAAACCCATTCCTCCTTGTCCTGTCACTACAAACCCTTGTAAAAAGTCTTACCATTGTTCTCACTAGCTCCCTTCAGGTACTGGAAAGCCACAAATAGGTCACCCCAGGGCTTTTTTTCCAGATGGAACAATCTCAATTCTTTCAACTTTTCCTCACTGGAGAGGCGCTCCATCCCTCTGATCAACTTGATGGCCTTGTCTGGATTCACTCCAACAGGGCCATGTCCTTCCGTACTGGGGACCCCAGAGCTGGACTCACGACTCCTGATGGTCTCATCAGAATGAAACAGAGGGGCAGAATCACCTCCCTCTTCCTTCTGGCCACTGGGTTGGTCAGGCAGGACCTTTCCCTGGTGAAGCCATTCAGAGTATCCTGAATTCCCCCCCTGTTCTCCATGTGCTTTATCACAGCTTCAATAAAGATCTGTTCCATTATCTTCCCAGTTACAGAGGTGAGGCTGATGGGTTGTTAGCTCCCAGGGTCCTCCTTTCTATCATTTTTTAAGATGGTTAAATGTTTCCCCTTTTCCAGTTGTATGGGACTTCACCTAACTTTTTGGATATCGTGGAGAGTGGCTTGGAAACTACATCAGCTAATTCCCTCAGGACTCTGGCAGGCATCTTGTTGGGTCCCATAGACCTATGTACATTCAGGTTTCTCAGGTGGTCACAAAACTGATCTTTTCTTACAGTGGGAAGCATCTTTCTCCCCTGAGAGGTGTGGGAAGAGAGGCTGCCATTGAAGACTGAAGCACAAATGTTGAAAACCTCAGCCTTCTCCTCATGGGTTGTTACTAGGTTTTTTTTTGTCAGAGCAAATACTTCTTTGACCTTCCTTTTCTGGTTAGCATACCTGTAGAAGGCCCTCTTTGGCATCCCTTGCCAAGTTCAGTTCCAGCTTTGCCTTCACCTTCCTGACTGTATCACTACTCAGCAGAATTTCATCCCTCTATCCTTCCCAGGTTACCTGTCCATGTTGCTACTGCCTGTGCATTTGCTTTTTTCTCTTTAGTTTGATAGTTGTTCCCTATTCAGACATTCCATCTCTTGCTGATTTCTTTCTCCATGGGATTGCTAGCTCCTGTGATGGAAGACTTTCTTAAAGATCTTCCAGCTCTGTGCCACTCTCTTGTCCCTGAGGGCAGCCTCCCACGGGATCCCACTATGTCCTCGAAGAGCTGGAAGTTTCTTTTCCTAAGGTTCAGTGGCTTAACTTTACTCCTTGCCTGACCCATATCCCTCAAGATGCAAACTCTACAAATGCGTGACCACTGCAGCCCTGTAGATGGAGCAAGAAGGATTTGTCAGTCACAACTCCCCTTGATCTGCCTGCAGCAGACAGATTTCCTTTGCTGCTTTGGTTTCTAAATCTTACCCATGGGCTGTTGACTTGTGCCTGTTCTTCAGAGACAATTCTTCACACTCAATCTACCTCTTGATATAGGTGTTCCTTCCCCCCACTTCTTTTTCTGTCTTTCCTGAACCGCCTGCAGCCATTGATAGCCACACTTCAGTTGTGGTCACAACTCTTGAATATCTCCAGTGAGAGAGAGAACCCAGCCCCTCTGGGGTCTCTTCCAGGGTGTGGTGACTGGCACAATGGAGAAATTCTTCCGCATATTCAGGTGGAACTTTCTGTGCACCAGTTTCTGCCTGTTCCTCTTGTCCTATTGCTCGACACCACCAAACAGAGCCTGGCTCTGTCCTCTTCATACCCTCCCTTCAGATACTGACAGACATTGTTAAGGTCCTCTTCTGGTTGTCTCTTCTTGAGGCTGAGCAGGCCCATCTTCCTCAGCCTATCCTTGTGCAAGAGATGCTCCTGTGCCTTAATAATCTCCATAGCCTCCACTGGACCTGCTCCAGGAGCTCCATGTCTCTCTTGCTCTGAAGAACCCACAAGTGGATGCTTCACTCCAGGTGTGCCTCACCAGGGCAGAGTAGAGGCAGCCTCAATCTGCTGCCAAGGCTTTTCCTGATGCTCCCCAGGGTACCATTGGCCTTCCTGGCCTTCTTGAGCACAATACTGCCTCATGGGCATCTTATTGTCCACCAGGACCCCAAGGTCCTTTTCCACAAAGTTGCATCCCAACACAGTTTAAATAAAAACTGTCTTGACCTGTTGACCATACACCAGGAAAACAGCTGACATGTCTTAGCATTGTATTTCAGTGCAGTATCACCTTGATTTTGTGCTTGTTCATATCCTATATACTATTAAGTTATGCTAAAAATTAAAAGCCATATTCTTTCCCATCTTTAACATCTCTCTAAGGTTCTAAGGTCAGCAAAGGAGATTATTGCTTTTTTCCTAATGATATTTGTGCCTAAGTGCAATTCAGAGCAGCTGGCAGGCTGTTCCAGATGTCCCTGACAGAGCCATGAGTGGTTTGCTGGAGCCTGAAAGGCTCTAACAGCTCACCTTGCCACGTTCTTTACCACTGAAATAAACATAAGACAATCAAGGAAAAACAATGTAAGGATGAACTAAGATTATTTTATATTTATTTAAGTCATTTTGCAATGAAGAGTATAATCTTTGTCTTTCTCTACACCTTGAAAAGGGCAGGAGATCTTCAAAAGCAGAAAGATGGAAGATTTTGGCTCTTCATACTTGAAACCACAGGTACCCAGGTAAGCACCATCTCAGGTCCCTCTGTAATGTGTCCCAGTGCTGCAGTGTCCGGGTCACCTGGATGTACTGTTCTTTCTCTTCCTTCTGTAACCAGCACTTTTGGAATCCTAAAATGTGGATTCATCCCTACCCAAATGGGAGGACTGCATTGTGCTGATCATGACCTGGGCACTGTGCCTTCTGATGCTGAAACCCCCTAATTCCCTTCAAGACACTGTCCTGACCAGCTAAGAGCAGCTTCACTTCATGCTTCTTCCTGCAGTGAATATAATGCTGCTCTTGAGCAGGCCAAAGCACAATCCAGACAGTATGGATTGACATACATCCTTCTGGACCTCTCCAACACGTTTCCCAGCATGCAGATCTCCCTACATCCGTGGGAGTTTAGGTCTTGGAAGGCTTTGTATCTGCTGCTGGGCAAGATCTCTGATTACAAACTAACCTGCTACAGCTCCTGAAGGCAGGCTAGTGTGCTCCCGGGAGGCTGGAACATATCACAGATAGGAGAGGGCAGTGATGGGAATTCACATTCACAGCATTCACAGAACATGTGGATGGAGCCCCTATTGGACTTTTGATAGGAACTCCAAACCCCAGGTTAGCAGGATCCTAAGCTAAACCCCATTGGAATAAATTATAATCTCTGCTCTATTTTGAGGTTTTTAAAGCATTTGGTTCACTTCTCTGTGTCAACACTTATCCAGGAATAACCTTCCTATCTTCTTACCTCTTTTTTGCAGCTCTTCTTTGTTGTCAGATGAAAATAAATTGGATTAATGTCTCTCACTAAGGGCCACAGAGAAGCCAAGTCTTTCGAAATGGAAAAGGAAAATAACTTGCACAAAAAAAATAATTAAAAAAAGGTTTTGAAGCCTTACATAAAGAATCATTAATTGTTGCTCCAGCAATTACATGATATTATATCTGCATGGAGGTTATCTGCTGTCATTTCAAGTCTATGGTAGGCTATTTGTTGTGGGCTCTTTCCTTTTCTTTTTGTTCTCCCTCTTATTTTAGAAGAAGCAAAGTAAACTACATCAAGAAGAGGAATTTTTCTATTTCCTGTTAATTTTCTTCTTCCTTTTTTCTTTCTTTTTTTTTTCCTTTTAGGATAGAGAATTTTAATGATCATGTTTGACCCCGTACATCCTCCCACCTGCTCCCTTACAAAGCTCCTGCCAAAAAACGTGTTTTGTAACCCTAAGTAGTAACTCATCATGAATTAAATAAGAACAGAAGTTATGGTGTCTTTGCCTCCCCTGAGCTGGACTGTATTTCCCTACATATAACACTTTTTTTTCCAGAGGACACAGCAGGAGCTGACACTATCCAAGGAAGAGGGCGCTGCTCCAGATTGCAGCTGCAAGGAAGTGCAGAATGGTGAGACATGGCAAAGTGATGAGACATGGCAAAGTCTTACTGATTCTTTCTTTCTGCTCGGGCAGCACAGGTGAATATCACACCTTCTATATCCCCTGTTTGTCTCAGGAGCAAAATTCCTAAGATAATTTAGACTGGACAATGCTCTCTTTTGTATGTGCAGGGCTAATGGCATGGGGGTTTCGTCCCAGCCAGCCAAGAAATACAGCTTTCAAAGGTCAGAATCACAGGGGCAGTATCACCTCATGGAAGAAATAGATGGGTTTGCTAGATGGATTTTTAAAATTTGAAGTGTCCTCTAAACCACTTGCATTTATTTTTGACCTGCAGGTATATTCACATAGCCATAAAAGGGTACTTGAGAAAAAAATGTCAAGTTGAATTTAAACACTTTTAAAATTGAAAATTGACCAAATGGTCCCAAAGCATTTATGAAATTAGCCATCTGAGTGCTTTTCTCTTTCTTTCTCCACCTAGTTCAATGCAAGTGGTACTGGTTTAATTTTTCACTGGGAATTTCTACTCCCTGTAAGACACATATGCCTGCACATGATAGTAGGGGGCAAAAACTGACTGATATCTCCAGCTACTTATTTTTATTTGTTCCTGTCTAAGGGGCTGAATAACTCCTAAGGGTTCTTCTATGTAGCCTCAGAGTGAAGATGCCTAAGTGTCCCTGGCAGCATCCTTTCAAAGGTGGCAACCTTATGAGACTACTTAGACTACTTTCTTCTTTCGATCTGTCATAAAGCAAGTACTCCAAAGAAGAAAGAATTATTATTTTGTTAGTTTTATCTAATTCAGATCTTCCTGCACTTCTGCACTGAAGCTCTCTGGGCTCTAATTTACTGGGAAATTGGTCATCAGTTTTAGTCATTGTCTAGGTTAGAAATTTATCTCGAGTGCAAAGGTGATTTTTGTTCCTGAAAACCTTCCTTGACTCAAAGAGCTGAGCCAATGTCAAGGTGAAGGTGAGTGTAAGGCACTTGTCACAAAACAGCCTCACCAGGGCCTAAACCAGAGCATTTTCAGCAGTGGTTGATAGCACAAATAAATTGAGTATCATGTACACATCTGTTCCAAGATGTCTGAAACACAGTGCTTATCTGAAAGAAGAAGGGAAGGGATACTTTCTTTCCATATGGATTTGTCAAAGTGTTCCAAATGAATTATGATTGGTTTGATATCAGGCTTGGTGGAAAAAAACAAGAAATGAGTATTAAGCATTTTGCTTTTTTAAGGCAGCTCCCCTGTGTTTTATACTGCCAAGCAAGCAGCAGAAATTTATTCTGGGCAAAACTGTAGTATGTCTTTAGATAAAAATCTGTGCTCAGAAATTACTGGCTACAGCTTGCTGTCAATGTGCATCAGTGAGGCTCCAAACTTTTGTCTGTTGTGGATCTGTGACTATTCAGTATTTTCATAGACTATTGTACTCTGTTTGGAAGCCATCTACTGAATTTGTAGTTAATTAATAATAACAACCACATTGTTGCACCAACAGCTGTTAACCAGCAAACAGCTGCATTGCTGGCTGGGAGGCAATTCTGCTGTGGGGGATTCTGCTGTGTCCCCACATGTGCTGCCATGAGCTCAGAGGGCTCTCTGAGGTACAAACTCTCTGCAGGAGAGTGTGGCATAACAAACCTCATGAAAATGGGTACAAATTCACTGAACCTTCTTGATCCTGCACTCTCTTACCGCTCCCATTTTATTTTTCTCTTCCAAGGATGCTTTATGCTGTTGGCAGGAATGACAGTGATTGCCCAGTAGTCCAGTGCCATTCAACTTTGCATCCTGGAAACTTCTGCCACCCCAAAGACTTTTCCCTTTGGTCCCATCATGTATCATTATCTTCCCTCAAAATATCTGTTTTCTTCTACCTTGTCACTCCTTGTCTTAAATATCTAAATTACACAGTTATTTTGGCTTGGTTTTTCTTTTTTTAAACTTTTTGTTATTATGCATTGCTTTTTGTTCAGGCTTCTGAAATAGTTGACAAAAAACCTTCTCCCTGTGGGCTTTTTATCCTGGCATGAGGCCCAAAACCTGACAGAATACCTGTCTGCCTTAAGAGGTGCAGTTTTGTGTGTTCATTATTTGGTAGCAGAAGTTTCAAAGAGATAAGGCTAGACTCTAAAGAGGATTTAGGCATTGCAATTCAATAGCATTTTATTTTAGGTGCCCCAATATATTTAAGGTGAGCAACACACAGTAAAAGCATTTTCAGGGATTTCTACATATGCATTTCCAAGATCAGAACTGAGAGCACAGAAACCTAATTGATTTTGGAAGAATGTTAGAGTGGTTAGCATGTAACATGTTGAGCAGAGCGATATAATTCAACCTTGCTTGCTCTTCACTGCCTTCTCAGTTCAGCCCTGGGGCCTCTTACTTACAGGGAGTAAAATATGAGCAGCCAATCCTGCCATAAAACATCAGCTCAAATAATGGAAAACACTGATATTCCTTCATGTCTGGAAGTAAACCACCTGACTTATTAAGGTAATCTCCACTTCTGCAAGCATGCAGACAACTGGGAAGAGGATCAAGTTTCTTAAATAATTATTAGGTGTAGAAATGTTGCCTTCCCCCTTCTTTTATCCAACTGACTCATTTTAGGAAACTTACTACTGTTTTTCTGAAATACTCCATAAATATGAGATTACAAACACTCATATAATCCTGGTAAACTTGTTCCAGCCTTTGTATGGATTACTTAGCTATTTTGAAAATCAGAAGGTGAGGTTCTGTGATTTTGTATTTTTCCTAAAAATTCTGCTTATTTTTTCCTAAAAAATCATCAGGAACATGACTGCTCATGCACAAATCTTGCAATATTATACCGAGTCACTTCAGCAGGGACTAAGCTATTTCCATAGCACCTGGTAAATGAGCCAAATGCAATATTACATGAACTTACTTGCAGATGCATATTTAGTCCTCAGCAAATGAACATTCAAGTGGAATAGCCTGGGCAGAGGAAAGTCCTACATCAAGTTTCTATAGACATTTACATCAAGGTGTATTCCTTTTAGTTTTTTCACCAGAGCACATTTTTTTGCTTTCCTGACTCCCATGTTCTTGATAAGGGCATGAACTGCTGAATACATGGATCATGGATCTGATTTGTCTCCACACTGAGGCTGGTGAAAGAATTACTATACTTCTGATGTTCTTTGTGTTTACATGTAAAACAAATGCCAAGTAGATTTATGCTCTATATTAAATACATATTTTTTTTTAAAAATCATGTCTCAAATTCTGAGATCATTAACACCTATTCCCCACTACTTTCCCCAAATTAATTCCTTGGGGCATATTGAAATTATGGGAAATGATACATTTATCATACTTAAATGAAGACAAACAAGGAAAGATAGCTGAAAATAGTGCAACATTTGTTTTGGTGGGGCTGAGTCGTGTCATTGGCCATAAGTATCCTTCAGGGACATCAGATTTTGGTCCTGTTACAAACAAAGAAAGTGTGTAAAGTGTTCATTAAAGAATTCTACTTTCTGTCATGGGATAAGGAGGGGGTGGAAAAAACCCTTTTTCCATCATTGCTTTGTATGATGACAAATATTTTACAATAAAATTTCACAAAGCCAACCATTCTAAGTGATGCACTCTTAAAGGGGTGATCTCTCTGTCCTATTCTTGATTGTTTTGTGTAAGAGTTCAACCAAGGTTTTATTGCCATAGGATGAAAGCTGAATGTGTCACCCAGGAGTGTTTCTTTCCATGTTGGGAAATGAGGCATAGGCCAAGAGGGACGACTCTCACCCCATCCCCCTGCCTGGACGCCTTTTCCTGACTCCTCGTAACCCAAGGAACAAGGACTGCCCTCGACACTTCAACTTCTTGCTATTTTTCACTTCTCTGAACCCTGATTTGCAGCTTTTCTCACTGTGTTCAATTGAAGGAAAAGTGGAATCTAGGGTAGTGGTAAAGCTCATCACAATTTCTATACACATTTCATTGTTTCTTTCACTGTAGTCTTCAGTTCAACCTGGAAGAACTTAGATACCTTTGAAACCTCTTTCTTTCTATTATCTTTATTAGAAATTGACAATGGGTTCAAAATTGAGGAAAGAGATAAGGAGTATTCTAATGTCAGCCTTTTTGTCACAGGAAACTGCACTTGGAAAAACATAATCAGTGGAACTAGAAAGAAGTAATCTAATTTGTTTTTTCCCTAGTACTTGTTATGTTGCAAACAGGTGGCAATTGTTGCATATTGTTTCATAAGTCTCTTATTTTATGAAGTACACATATTTTATATGTTCAACAAAATTATATGCTAACATATTTCTGTGACATTTTCTGTCCTCTTTTTTAAATACCAAAAAATAGCATGTATTTAAAATTTTCAATTTAAAAAAAAATAAGAGCAAGAAACCTTGATTTTTTTTTTTTTATATAATTTTCACATGATTTTATAATAACTAGGAGGGCAGGAAATTACTGAGATATAGCTTTCTCCTTCTGTGCCTGACTCCTCCCAGGGTCTGAATCCCTTGTAAGGTTTCTGGAGCTCACCCATATGAGAAACAGCTGCAGTTTAACTGTGCAAATTCTGCACTCTCTCTAGCTGGGAGTTGTGTTTTGGTTAACTTCTTGGGGAAAACGAAAGAGAAAATTCACCATTTTAGCTATTGTTTTTAAAAGGCAGTATAGGAGTAGTTTAACTCATGAAAATGCAAGGAAGAATTTCATATTGTACTTAATATGGATATGGTAAGAGGTTTTTAAATGTTCAGTATACAGAGGACTAATGGGCAAATATGAGCAGGCTGTGCATTGATGAAGACACAAATGCAGAAGATGGCAATGAAAACCTAACTCTCAAATTCTATGGTTTCATAACTTGCCATGTGAGTAACCCTAAAACCCTCAAAAGTCAGAGGAACTCTAAAAATGCCTGACCAGAAAAGGCTTTCTTATCCAGGAAAGACAGCTCTATGACATTGCTGGTAATAAAGCTGGTAATAATTTTAACAACACAAAGGTAGGGGTTTTAAGGACTAGATGTTTAGATAGGATTTGTAGAGCTCCCTCAACAGTTTTAAAAGCATATTTCTATAATATTTTGTCTTACAGAAGTTGTCTGAAAGAAGACATTGAAGTACTGAAAGATTCCCATAAATTCTTTGATGGACTGAACAATGTATGACTGCTATCAGTGAGCTCATTTGTTATAACTATGCCAATAATAATTTTTTTGGGAGAGTCCCGAAACAGGCAGTTGAAGACTGTGGGAATTGGTCCCTCTTTAAAAGCTGTGGAAGCAAAGAAAGGAGAAGATGATTGGACATTTTATGTGCTTGGTGCCATTTCTAGGGACATAAGGGTCCAATATTGTTCTTTAATCTAAATGAAATGTACTATCAATTCCACTGTTTTTATCCTAAATACAAAAATGTCCAGATTCTTGTATTTATTTCTATGCTTACAGTTTTAGTAAAACCTGTTTGTAATCTACAGCTAGAAATACACCCACAAATTCATGAGCCCTGTAAGTTTTCTCTTTTATAAATAATGTGTTTATGACTCATAGAATTTGCTAATTTTATATCCTCATCTCTTTTAGATATTTTTTGTCCATGCTTTCTACATTCTTGATCTTGCACCCTGATCTGTGCCCACTTCAAGACTCAGCTTGTCACAGGAAGGAGGCTCCACGTCTATCCTGGAACAAAGCAGGAGAACATTCTACTCCTGAGAAGTTTAGGAAAAAGGTGACACTAATTTTGGGTGGTTTCAGCCACCTAATTGCTACAACGTGGTTCTTCCACTGCGTGTGTCACCCAGAGGTTTCAGAGCTGTGTGTAGCCTGGCAGGCTCTGGGTGACTGCACTTTGCCCTTGGATCATAGGAAACCAAATTTTTAGCAAGTCAGTCACAGTGAACCAGAGTCAGACCCTGTAAACACCAGAAAATATTACTGTGGTTTGTGTCTGCCTTGTTGAGTGTTCAAAGATAATACCAAATACCAGCAGGATGCATTTCTGTATCTTGAAATCAATTTTCAGAGAGGGGAGGCACACTGGGTATTTAAATGCTTGATTAAAAAAGAGAGGATTGAAATGTTTTCTCAAGAAATTAAAGGAGAAATGGAAAAGGGGAAATCAACATGCTGACATTTCCCTAGTTAACTAATCCTTGCACAAATATATGTGTGGAAAAGGATACATTAGAAGAATATAATTAATTGAATCTGCCATAATGAGGGCTCAGGAGGAGAGGCTGCATTTATTAGAGAAACTGGATCAAACATGAAAGTTAAACAGAAGCAAGAGACTGTTAATCTTTTCCCATTATTGGCAATAATCACTCAAATGAAGGACATAAACAGAAACCATCCCAAATTGAAGAGAGGAACAAAAGCATCTTATGTGACCAGTTTTGCTAACTCATGAGCACTTTGTTGAATTCAGTTACAAAATAAAAGAATATAAAACCTAAAAACTACATCAGTGAAAAGATACAAAATAAAAATAAAAGGGAAAGGAGGAACAAAACCAGAAAGGCACAAAACAGGGATATAACTAGCAAGGGGCATAAGGAATCATTCTATATGCCCATGGGGAGCAGAGGAAAGAAAAACAAGGGTAATTCCACTGCCCTACAGTGGGAGATATAGACACGGCCACCACTGAAAAGAGAGCTGAAAAAGAGAACAGCAAAATAATAGCAAATGTAGGAGCCTATAGCAAAGCAGGAGAAGAAGAGAAATTCTAGGCCTGGAGATGATTGAAAATTGTATCACAGTGGTTAGGAAAACAGAAAAAAATCCCAAACCCAAACCATGTAGCCAAATACAGATCTTACCTTTAAAACAGAAAAGAAAATAGACCAAGAAATTGTGGACCAGTCAACTGAAGTTGATGTCCTAGAAAAAATTTTGGGAAAAAAAAAATACAATTATCTGTAAAAACTTAGAGATATGAAGTAAGAATGATCAATAACTACACAAAATCTTTGGGAACTAGAGATTTTAAACACCATATTTAACTTCTGTTTCCTCAACAAACAGGTCTGATTGGCTTCACTATGTCAAAAGCCATGTAAAAATGTGTTCTTTGTGAAACAGCTACAGAGTGGATAGCAAACTGGTTATAAAATGGCACCATAGAAAATATTGAGAATTGTTCACTATTAAGATGCAAAGCTGCTATGAAATGGTGCCTGCAGGAGTCTGTTCTGTGTCTATTCCTATTTGATATTTTCATTAATGACACAGGTGACAAAACAAAGATTAGACTTAATAAACCTGCAGAGGATGTGATGCTTCAATGATCCAAAAAACTCTAAATTATGTAAAACTGAGGGGGAATCTCCATGTGGTATATTTCTGTTGAAATGGTCTATTGCAAATAAAAAGTTGATGGGATTGAGCTATTTGCTGGTGGCTCTTAAGAAAAAGATCCAAAACTATAAAAGGTCACAATCCTTCTACAATTGAAAAAATGTCATGATATTACAAAGCACATTAAACACTACCTTGGGCTGTACAAAGAACATGAACAGCCTGTCAAGTCCTTCTGCTGTACTCAGCACTGGTAAGACCTCAGCTGGAATGTTGTACTCAGTTTGAAGTTCCTCACTTTGTTAGTTTGAGTAGTTCAGAGAGATTAAAGTTTTTATAAAATATAATTTATGAGACAAATGGAAAAAAGTACTATTAAGCATGAAGAAAAAATTGAGGAGGAGCGAGGAAAAGTTCTAACTTCTGAGGTGCACACTGAGATTATTTGACAGGAGAGATAGTGGAGGTCTCATCATGCAAGGATTTTAAATATTCTTAGACAGATATGTCAGGAAGGGCAAAGAGAGAACTGATGCATTTATTCCAGTGAGGAATGAACCAAATGACCTGTTGGGATCTCTTCAGCTTCAGGTAAACCTTCAAGCTGCATGTAAACTTGGAAACTCACTGATGATGTCCTTTTGTTCTATAGATCTGGAGACTGGCTGAACACTAAGAACAAGGAAAAAATGATGACCAGTTTAGTCATGAGGAAAATCTGTCCTGATCCTTTTGGTGTTCATGGCTCACAACTGACTGTTGTGTCAGATGGACTTGTTCAGTAAGCTGGAAAATCACCATTCTGCAACCATTCTCTATTGCATTGGCGCCTGCCAGCAAATCAGAAGTGAGCTAGCAGAGGAGATAATGTTAGGGTTTGCTACTATTAATATTTTAGTCTTTACCATTTTCCATTTTTTTAGGACTTTGAATTCCCTTTTTTTTTCTAAAATTTTTGAGAAACTCTTTTTAAAAATCTTGAATGGAAAACATTGGGTTGCAAAAGTTACCCAGCTAGGTAACTTTTACTGCTGGAGCACTAATTCCTTTATGTCTTTTCATGCAATTAAAAATTTAAAAGTTTAGAACATGAATACAGAAAGATCACAATAATGTTGGCCAAATTATCCTACTTCTATTCCCTCCCTTGTGAAACTTCCTGGCCAGTTCACTCTCATTTGGGAGCCTGGAGACATGGCACATTCAAGATTCCAATAGTGCACAGCTCAGTAATCCCAGCCTTCACCCCAACGCCTTCCACATTTCTGCAAGGACACGCTGTGGGGTCTCTGCAACCTCATCCAGCCCTTCTGTCTGCAGAAAACACAACACAGGAGATTTGTGATCTTATTTCCCAGTTGTATTATTTTATGAAAAGGTGTGAATCCAGAGATAGTTACTTCTCAGGTAAATTAAGTGAAATTCTGGTTTTACTGAAAGACAAGGCACTTTTTGTCTTGACAGCTAAGGAATCAGAATAAAATAATATATTCTCTTCTATAATTTTAATGCCCTTTAAAATATTGTTTCTACAGAAGGAACAATATTTTTTATTGGTTTTTTATTTAATTTTGTGGGATTATTCAGTACATTACTCTAACGTAGCCCAGGGTTTTCAGTCAAAATGTGAAAGATGGCTTCTGTCTCAAAGGCTTTTCAGTCAAAATGACAGAAATGCACAAGTGTGAAAAGAATATGTGCAGGAAACAGTTGCTCACAAGTAAAAGAACCACAGTAGAGACAGGTGAATATCTATCTGATTGTATCCTGATAAATACTGATAATTATTACAGTAATTAATTTTTAATTAATTCTCTAATTGCATTTAATATTCATAATATTCCTATTTCATTTTGCCTAATTGACTGCTAGAATGAGAATCATTGAATTTGTCTATTTAATTCCAGAAATGCTAATTCTCCCACAGATTTTATCAGACCCACCTTGCCATTTCTATTTCTTGTTTTGCCCCTTTCTTTTTGACAGCCTTTGTTCCTTACATACCACCTAAAGGGATTATTTTTCTGACTAGCTGTGAGGATTTTCCATTATCTCAACACTCCATATTACTGTAAAAGCACTCTTGACCCAGGGCAACGTAGAGTAAAATAAAATAGGTAAAGTATTTATAAATTGAAATAGAAACTACATTGTTTTGAACGTCTTGGGAGGAGTAAAAGTGAATGAAGAGAAGACTATGTATCCTACACACCCTAACACTTCGAATGCCTTAGAAGTCTCTTTGCAGCTGAAAAGCATTAAGCATTAAGGTATTATTTAGCTTTTTCTATATGTGGAGCTACCTCTCAACTAATACCTTCATCTTTGCTTTCTTAGATGATGTCACCTTGGAATCATGTTTTCCTTTAAGTATCATGTTTGAGGATCTCAGACTTTATTTCCTTCTCCTTAGTCAGCATTTATTTATTACCAAGTCATATTAACAATGCCCTGAAGCACTGTGTCTCCCACCTTCAGTGTGGAAAATGCAATGTTCTTTTGTCTAAGGATTGCTTCTTTGGCTACAATCTAAATTGCTTGTCTATTAGTTGTGAGGTCAACCTCTCTTAGGTGGGGCAATTTAAAAATCCCAAGGCAGGATTTTTTTCAGTCAGAGCAAAGTGTGGATTGCATATAAAATCAGAAGTTGTTAATAATACTTTTGTTTTAATATAATTATGATGACAATATGCAGAATTTTATTGCCTCTTGTTTTAGACCAGCTTTGGTGTCAAGGAAACCAGATGAGTCAATGATAATTTAGGCATAATTACTCTTTAGCCCTGTCTGAGATAGGTTTGTTCTCTGTCCTGTTTCTTCAGCTACTACTTTTGATGACAGAATGTCCTCAAAGAATCCTTCCCCCTCCCTTTTCTCTACATTGATCCACAAATAAGTGTCCATGGCCCTGAGACACATGGCTTGCTCTAACCCTGGCATGGCTTTACAGGCTGCCTACAGGGTCACGTGTATTTGGAAGTCCCTCAGGCAGAGAGGAAAACATATCAAAGATTAATTGATATTAATGGAGCTGTCTAGGTAAAGTCTCTTCTGACAAGATCCACAGACAGCAGTGTGTGTCATGGGGAGTTTTTCCAAAGTATTTGCACCAAGCATTGTGAGCACAGAGAAGATACAGGAAACCAACTGTAATCTCCATAATTCACCCCAGTACCCACTGTCATTACTTCCAAGTCTGTTGAATAATGTTTAATGTCCGTGGCTTTTTCAGACTTTATCAGGAAGATATAACCTAAATTTTCCGTCTGTCAGTGAAGTGCAAGTTTTTAAACAATTAATTTAAAAAAATTGTATTCCTGGGCAAAGGAGCCAGGACCTCTTTTATGGACAGACACAGATTCAAGAGATGGGATGGAATTCACTTTTTTCCAGGCTTGCATTCAGCCCAGGGGTTAGTACACCTTTTTGGGGAGACAGAAGCAGTGTATTCTGAAACCCAAAATAATATATTGTTGAGATGTTTAATGCCTGAGTGAGATTGCTACCTAGAAAGGCCAGCAAAATCTGCTTTCTTGGCAGAAGAGGTTGTCTGTGGCTGTGCTGAATGGGAGCTTCATATAAAATTTATTAGAGAAACTCTCCTCTTGAGTCACAAGGTGCAGAAAGGACCCCCTTGCTTTCTAAACTCCTTCTCTGAGAGGAGCCTGGGTGCAGCTGGATCCAATCTTAGCTCCAGATTTTGTCAGTGGTTTATGTCTAAAGGATTACACAGGTGTAATTGAACCCCTATACAATTTTGTCCACAGGACTACAGATGGAAAACCTAATCAATTTATATAAATATATTAAACTATTTATTTTAGCTGAAAATAATTATAAAGATTAGGGGAAAAAGAGCTTAATCAGTATAATTTGCTACATAGTATGCATAGCTATAACTAATATATATATAATTAGTATAATGCACTACTTTTGAAGCAATATTGAAGCAATTATATTAAAGCTAGCAAGAAAATTATTAAGGAGAGCTTGATGTTACTCACCCCCATACCGACACCATGGGCAAGCACCTTTTGCTCAGCCTTGAGGAGTAACCTGGAGAGCTGTTCCACTCATGGAAGGATCTTCACACACCTTGTGCTGATATGTCAGAAGTCTTCCCTGTGCAAAAGTGGGACTGGCCTTGTGGAGTATAAAGAGATTGACGGTCAGACATGTGCATTTTTTTTGATTATGTGATATCAGACTTAATAAGAAAAATGCTTTGTGCTGTAAAAGGTGTTAGGAGCTCTTCAGCACTCCTGGCTCTCAGTTCCATGGCAGGGCCAGCACATCCTTGCTGCTCCCAGCCTCAGTCCAGGAGTGTCCTGCATTCCCCGTGGCAGGGTCTGAGAGTTTGGTCAAGCTGGTCTCAGCATTCTCCAACACTAAGAAGAGCAGACACTCCTTGCTCAATCTCATCACTGATCAGCAGACACTCCTTGCTCAGGCCATCACTGATATTCTTCCAAGACAAATTTCAAGCTGCCATATCCATGCTTAGGCACAGAGTTTTCTTACAACATGCTAAATTTCTAAATGCAATTTTTGAGGCAAAATTTCAGATACGTTTTCCTTTTTGAATTACCTGTAAGTGAGGCCTTTGTGCATTATGCTTGTAGGTGTTGGTGTCCAAATCTTCTTTACCACACACTTCATATTATTCAGGAGGAAGACTTTCCTTTGGCTGTGATAATATCCCAAGGTGCCCCATGATAACTCAGCATGCTGCAACCATTTGGTCTCTGTTCTTTATTTACTTGCCTCCTTAATTTTCCAGACAAAAGTTGTTTTAATAAGGTAGGAGCAGAGAATTTGGTGTGCTTTGTTTAAAGTATTGAAAGGAAAATATTTTAGCTGTTATGGCTAACCAAAATTATGACTAGCACTAAATTGCATTTAATTAACTAGCCCTTCATTAATCATTTCAGAAGGAAAAAACCTAATTACATGTTTAAGCTACTGTATATACATTCATTTCTATTACCCTTTATTCTTCCATTATTTGGGTGTTGGCTGGTTGACAAAAGTACATTTCTCAGAAAGTGCACAAATTTTAACATCTCCTTACCTATTACATATGAGTTTAACCACAGACATTACACACTTTTGAGATGTGTGTTTAACACAAGAGCATGGAAGTGAGGGTTCAAATTATCTGAACCAAATTAATCTCAGTAACATGGCTCCAAACCCACCAAAGGTGCTCAGGGGACCTTCACAATGTCAAGTGGGAAAGTTCAGTGCAGCAGTTGAAGCATCAGCCATTTGTGGTGTTATTAATGATCTCTGCTAACCTTTCTAGAGAAGAGCAATAACAAGCAGGAAGAGAGTCCCTAAACTGGAAACTACAGGCTTTTAAGCTCATATATCTATGCAATGTACTGTATGTATTGTTATTTATTAGTCCTGTAACCATGACACAAAATTATCTTATCATGGTATGTGGTAAAAGTTGATTTTGTTTAAAAGACATGACATTAAAAAAAAGTTACTCTAGTTTAATTAAGAGATGCTTCATAAAGATCCATCATAATATTATGAGTTCTATAATAGGGAATTACTGATGCCCTCCTAGGTCATCTGCTTCATGGGGAGAAACAATATGGCAAGTTATATTTAGTTGCCTATTTCTAAGAGCACTGGCTAAAACCTTAGAAAACCAGAAATAGAACGATTCACAAACAGCAGAAAACATAATTGTTAAGAAAGTGGCAAGTATGACATAATTTTCTGTATATGTTGCAAAACAATGGGAAAAATTACCTACTGTTATCTTTTCTTTAGCCCAGATATATATAAATAGCTAATAAGTATTTCTGCTTAATGGAGAAAACTATATTCTAAAAGACAAAAGATATCCAAGTTTGTAAGATTAATTTAAATTTATTTAATTTTTTAACTGATTTATTTACTAGTTTTGCCTTTAATAATGGAAGAATAAGCATAGAGAACAACAATAAGAAAAACAGTAAGAGTGACTATTCCCAAACTTCTGCTTAAGAGTGGAGTTTTTACAGTTTTTTCATTGAAAGAAGAAAAATCAAGGAAAGAGGAGAAAAGTGATCTCTAGTCCTGATTAAAGGTTGTGTTCTTGGTGCTCCTCCAGGCCTGCTTGGTGCAGACTCAGAGAGATTGATGCTCTCAAAGTTCTGATACATTGTGGTTCTGTGGTTGCACATTCATGAATTGTGTCTGTTGACTCTTTTGTGAAAATGCCTTTGGGGAGTTAACTTGGGATAATAAAGAAACTTAAATGACCACTGTTGTTTACGTCTCTTTTTCAAACAAGTCTTTATTGTGGGATTTTTTTCAGGAAAGCATTTGAAAGGGTAAATTTCATTGAAAACACAACATGGAGTGCAGTTATCACTGGCATGTTTCATAGCACAGTGCAATTCACTGCTTCACTCTATGTCAAGACTAGTTAATTGCACAGGATTCCAGAAAAAAAGCATTCAGAAGAACCTCTAGTTAGACTCCAAATACATGAAAAATATTTATCCATGGATACTTGATAAATCCCTCCTGCTCCCATCAGGTTTGAGAGAGAATGGGTGATCATTTAGAAAATTTCCTGTTTTCTAGTTTAGCTTTAAGTCTGAATAAGAGATTTCATACCCTTTAATTGCAGTAATTATATCATGGGCCACTGAATCTACAGGAAGTCTTTGTTAGTGTTAATGGGCTTTTCCAAAGTGATTTCATGCTGATAGAAATAATCATCACTGAGCTGTTAAGTCAAACAGAGAGCTGAACACCAGTGTTAGCAAAGTTAGGTTATTTCTGCACGAGCACTCCTGCTGGGGTAGAAGCTCTCCCAAGAGAAAATGTAGAGGTCAAACCCAGAAAGCATAGAATCTTTTACAGACAAGGGGTGGGGAAAAGAAAAGTGATATTCAACACAAACAGTAGCTGAAAATAATACCTACAGCTTTAAAATTTGAAAACAGAGGCAGGCAGGGTGTTAAGTGAGTCCAGGCCAAAAGTCAAGGAGCCTGCAGGATGGGAAGTCTGAGAAGATTGTAGGGGAAAAAAAATTAAAGGGTAAAGGAAATGCCCTTTTTTGTGGAGATTTCTGAGGCTTGATTTGTGCACGTAGTCCAATTAGGATCTCAGCTGTATTTGGGGCATGTGAGACCCCCTGTGCATAAATGAATCCTGTAGTAATGAACCTTGTTATTATGACCCACTAAAACTTAGGAAATGAGGACAAATATATCCTATGGCCCTGTTCAAATATTAGCAAAAAATATCTCCCAGTACATCTTTATTTCCTCACTAGTAATTTTATTCAAAATTGTCCCCTGCATACGATACAATGAATATCAAGAAGAATAAGGAAAATTATGGAGTTTTGAATACCATTTGTAGAGTGCTGTGCATATATATTCTATTATATTAATCTTTTACTGTATTCATGTTTCATTACTGCAAATTAAAATAATTATAAAAATGTATCCTCTGTGAAAGAGATACTCCCATGTGATAACTTATACATACTTCACTTTCCATTATAAATTGGTAATTGTAGTTTAAAATTCCAAGTAAGTGGCAACCTCTGAATTGATTTAATGTAGTAAATAACTATTTTTACTTAATTATTATCCACTTAACGGTTTTCTTTGGATGGTGAAACATTTTGGTCATTGACACAGGTTGCCTGAAAGAATTGCCCTTTTTGCGAGGACTGGAGCATAATTTGCATAGACTAAGGTGAAACCTCAGACTTCTCTACCTGGTACAGAGGAATATCTTGTTTTATAGTTTATGGACAAATCTTAGGCACAAAAATCCAGATTCATAGAGGGATTCGCACATAACAAACTTAGCACTACTGCATCACTGTTGTTTAATCAATGGACTTTACAGTCCTGCACCAAAGGCATAAGTTTTCTTTCCAGATTTTGAAAGTATTACCCTCTTTTTGCTCATGTATCTTCATACAATTTTCCCCACATCTGCATGTTTAAATTGAAAAACAGCTCAGGCCAAGCATAATTACTGGAAGACCTTGGTTCCTCCAGGGTAGCAGAGTGCAAAACTCAGCTACAATGATTAACTCTTAATGTAAATTTTGGTGACACCCCCAGCCCCAGCTGAGCTGCTGCTGGCACTTGAAGCTAATTAGCTATTCCTTGGCAGCATGAACTCTTGCAGACAATAATGACTTGATTTTTACACTCTTATGGTGAAAGAACTGCTGCTCTCTTGTGAGAATAGGAACAGAGATCTGTGGGGCAGTCCTACATTGCATAGGATTTCCTGACACCTCTTGTGTGCAAAGATGAACTCCTTGGTGGGCAGGATTCAAAGTCTGAAAAATAAAGGAATTTGGGAGTCTGCTAAGTTTGTGTAACCTCTTCACCAAGATAATGGCATCTCTGGGAATGTGCCACAGTATAACTTTTAGCACAATAAAGCTTTCCAGGGAAGGTTTCAGTTGTTGGGCAGGAATTCTGTGGAATGGTCCTTGCAGTTCAGTTGTGCCTCAGCTCCATCGTGGGCAGCAAAGAACCTTGGATTTTGTACAGATTTGCTTAATTCAGAGTATGAAAGAAGCTGATATTCAAGTACTAAGTGTGCTGTTTGCTTGAGCAATTTTTTCCCATTGCTTAAAGCACCAACTTCAGCAGAGCAGTGCAGGCTCTGCTTACAATATGTTATCAAGTCTTCAAACATGTGCCAGGAAGCACTGCTGTTGAAAGGAAAATCTGCCTTTGCCCTCTCTTTCAGCATTCGTGGTCACTTATCCATCCAAGGAGAGGTTTCTAAGGGAATCACCAGCAGCTCTTGCCAGAGATTCCAGGCAATCAAGTGATGATTCAGATGACATTTGCGTGATCACACCGAAGAGAGCCAAATCTGTATGGTAAGTGACAACTTGCAGAGCTGGAAGGGAGAATTTTTAGCAGGATGAGTGAGCCAATCCATGGGGATGTGCTTCATGCAGTGACTCAGGATTTTGCACTTTGGAAATATTGCACTACTCACATATGCTGCCTTGCACTACATGGAGCTTTAGAAGGATGAAAACATTTATCCTGTCTACACTAAAATATTTTGTCATTTTAAGGATACCACTGACATATTTCCCAGAGTAAAAAATCTCTATACCATTTGAAATGTAATTGGAGCTATCTTGTGATAACTTAGTGCCCAACTGGCCTGATTATTAGGATGCTAGTATATGAATATATTGAATTATTGAAGAACTGGTTCAGTGCTAGACCTGTTAATGCAGTAAAGCATCACTCATCTCAGAAATCCCACAGAGCATCGAGATTTGTGAATACATATTAAAAATCTATTTGTTTGTATGGAATTTTTTTTCTTTTTTTTGAGTGGAGGGTTTTTTTATTTGTTTCTTTTGGGGTTTTTTTGTTAGTTGGTGTTTTTTGGCTTTTTTGGGATTTTTTTTTTGTTGCTGTTTTTGTTTGTTTGTTTGTTTGTTTGGTTTTTAATTAAAAGAAAAAAATAAAAGAAAAAAATATTTGGAAGCTGACTGAGGTGTAGGAAAAGCCAGTCTGAGCTTTCAGAGTTATAAAGGATAGTCAGAGGTGCTAAGACTGCCCTGGTCATGAAAAGTGACAGCACACAGGTAAGCCAGGTGTGTGCACTGATTGCACAGAATTTTTGATATCTTCCATGGGGCCTTATATTTGACAAAAAATTTACATGAGCTATACAGTTGAGTCTTTGTCTGGTAAAGTGCTTGAATTAAACAATCCTGACATTTCAAATCCTGCAAGGGCTGGACCCACTCTGCACAAGAGGGATTTATCAGTAGAGATTTATCATTTTGCATATCTTCCAGTGAAGAAATATGGCAGGCAGTCTAGAAATCACTTATGCTAGGGTGGGACAGATGGTTTGTTTATCTCTCTTTTACCTGCATAGTCTACTTGTCTCTAGTAAAGCTGTCATATTTTCTAAAGGCTCTGCTGATTCCCTTCCCTCCTCATCCCACTTTTCATCCTATCCCCTTGAGGGGAATATGAATTTTCTCCTTAAAACAGCAAGTCTAGGCCTTATATCTGCTACATGAGCAAGAGATAAAGTCCTTTGTGTCCCACATTTTACAGAATAGTGTAAGGATGGTTGATTTTGCGTTGGTTATACCAATAAAATGTGAACATTTTTTTAGTATTTACAGGTGTACATCATAATCTCTTATACAACATATTTTTCTCTAATGGTTCATGAAAATGTAGTTTCATTATGAGTAACATTGCTTGTTTTCTGGCTCAGAAACACTAAACTCCAGAGAGATGAGGTGGCTTTCCCGAAGTTCCAGCCTGTGTGGGATGAGACAAGCGTTCCTGTGCCATGCCTTACCTCCTGGTGTGGACCTGATGCTTTTATCTCCTTCTTTCTTTTCTATCCTTTCTCTTACTCCAGGGAATAATTAGCTTTTCACTGAGTGAGCCACATGCTTTTCACTAAAACACAAAGTTTAAAAACAGCACAGAGAAGTAACAGCACTACATGAAGTCACAGCTCTGGTGACCCAAGTGTAATTAAAAGGCAGTAGCACTAATAGGATCAGGAGGTTTTTAAGAAACAAGGTTTTTAAGAAATTGGCTGGAAAACTGATTCTGAAACCAAAATCACTCTTTGTAAAGAGAGAAATTCATTTCATATCATAAAATGTCTGACTAGAGGGCTGAGCTATGCAAGTAGATGCTGAATATTTCTAAAAAATATCTACAAAATTGCACATGCAGTACAGAGGACATGAAACCATGATCTGTGCAAACTCCCCATTGCTAATGGATCTGCAATCAGTCCTTTGTTATTTCTCAGGGCAGAACAGAGCAGAACCATTGATCTTCCTCAGATTTTTTCCATCATAATTCTTTTTTTCCTGTCTTTTCTTATTTTTTTTGCCTGGAATCTCACAATACCCAATATGTACAATACTTTTTGGGGGGTAAAATGGATCACTTGATTGAGAATAATCTCAGAACTCTTGTAACACTGTACACAGCTTAGTGCATGTGTAAATGAAGCTCTCTAAAGTTACAGTTTGGGTTATGTGTTACACTAAAACACAGAACTCCAGTTGCTAGAAATAACTGATCTTAATTAAAATAATTACTATCCAAACTCCAGGTATAACTATATCACTCTTTCTAGCAGGATTGCCACTTTGAATCTGCCAGATGTGTTTATCAGGAGATGAGGGGTAAAATATTTTTAGTGATTCTGTATCAAATACACCTCAAATTTCCATTTTCAGAGGCTGAAACAAAAAAAAAATACTGTTCAGTAAACATGAAATCAAACATCCACAAAAAAGGAACTAGTTAATATGTCATAAAAAGATACTGATTCTCTGAAGTGTCTGACACCAATGATTCCCACTCCTTGCATTATGGAAGGCTGCACAAAATCCCAAAACTGTTTATTTTGGGAGTGTCTTTGGAGAAAAAAATTTGCAGCCTTGGGAAAGAAAAATTTATTCCCAAAGAAAAGATGGGGTTTAAAAGTAGAAGAAACCTTCCAGGCTTCAGGACTTGAAATCTTGAAAAAGTCTTCTCTCCCCACAAAAAATAAAAAAAGCCTTTTGGAGGAGCTGATCCCTGAGACAGACTGAAAGTGTTGAATGAGCGAGTGATTCTTCAGGGAAATGTGAGCTTAGTCTGAGAGTTGCTGAGGAGGGAAAAAACATCAACCAGGATACAGGTCTCAGAGGAAAGGCTAAGAGGCTCCTTCTTGTTGGTGAAGGAGTTAAAGGGTGGTGGGGTTGAAGTTGGAAACATTCAGCCAGAGTAGGAGGACAAGATCTCAAGGTGGAAAAATTGGAATGGTAATTGTGTAGCTTGAGGAAAGGGCTATAAAAATACTGAAAGGAAGCCAATGATAATTTAAGAGTGGGATATTATTTGAAGATAAAAAGATAGTGGAACATTTCCTGGAAGACAAAAGAAGCTGTGGCGGGAAACTGGAAGAGCGAGACCCCTTGGGTTCTCTTCTCTAGGCCCTGTCATCCTAATTCCATTTGATAAATGCAATTAATTCTATCTTAAAAGCAGATAATGTATATATCATAACTTTTAATATTTATTTTTACTTTGACCTATCTAATTACTTGCTAGAAATTCCTTTTTCTAACAGTTGGGAACCTTGTAACTTTTATTCCTTTTGATTTCTAATTTCTGGCTGCCAATTCTCTACTAGTCTTTATGTCATTGTTCTTAAAATTATGCTGCTTTTAATACAAGTAGGTCTTTTCACCCAGTGTGTGTGTGGTGTGTGTTAATTGGGTTATTTGGTTAATTGGGCTTTTTATTTACAAGGCAAACTTCTTAAGTTCTTTAGCTGATATTGCTTATATCCCTAAAATTCCTGCTTCCAATTTGTTTTTCACTAAATCTCTCTCTAAATAGGTGGATGATAGTTTAGGGCACTGAAGCTGGACCCTGTCCAGCAAAGGGTGACAAGGCTTGTGAAAGGTTTAGAAAATGTGTCTTATGGCCTAGAGACCTGGGTTTGAGGAGTCTTGAGAAGAGGAGGCTCAGGGGGAACCTCATTCCCTCTACAACCTCTTGAAAGGAGATTGCAGTGAGATGGGAGCCAGTCACTTCTGCCAATGCCTGCAGTGGGAGGGACCAGAGGAAATGGTCTTAAACCAAGACAGGGGAGATTCAGATTAGATATTATAAAAGAAATGTTCATTGTTAGAGTGGTCAGGCACTGGAACAGGCTGTCCAGGAATATGGTGGAGTGACCATCTCGGGAGATGTTTAAGAGGAATTTGGATTTGGTTCTGGGTGACGTGGTTTAGTACTTAGGGGTTTTAGTGATGTTGCTGGGATGGTGGTTGGACTGGATAATCTTAAAGGTCTCTTCTGACCTTGATGATTCTATACCCAAGCGTCCTAAAGGTGATGTCTTCAGCAGTTTGATTTTGTTAGTACTCCCTTACATGTGACTAAAATAGTTCCTCCATTCGTTCCAGGGTTGCATCTCCTTTCCACAGCAGTGACCTAACACCTCACTGTCATCCACTGATAAAAAACTGTGCATATTTCCTCACCTTCAACTAAATGATGCATTTTGTGCTGCTTAATTTGATTTCAGTCCATATCTGTGATTATTACTCTCAACCAGCTTTTGGTGTGATGTTTGTCATGGCTGTGTTTATATAAAATTCCAAGATCACACCAGCAGATTTTATAAAACATTCCTAACTGGCATTTTTTAAAAATATTAATTCATCCTGTGATTAAGCAAATTTGTAGCTGAGTTCAAAATAGGCTCATTTCAGATTACATTTCCCAGCTTTTCAGAATAGTCTCTTACTCTCCCTCAGCTCTTTACTTTACAATCTTCAGTTACTATGGCCCCTAGTCATTTCTCATTAAAAGCAGCTTACTGACAACCCTGTAGATGAGGAATGTCCAGTGTTGTGCCAGTATGTGTCTGCATCTTGACTGAAAAACTGTGAAATTTCTCAGTTTTTTTCTGAATAGAACCATTTAGGCACGATTCTGAAAACATTTCTCAACACAATGGTTAAGTAGCTGCAAACATGACAGGACTGAGTCTCTTTCCAGGAGAGCTCTCACAAAGAGGAGGATCAGGACTTGATGTGCACACAGAAAAGGTTAATAACAAAGCCAAGAGCTGAACTCTCAAATCCCTGCTGAGTGGTCTTTCTTCTCAAGTTTGTTGTGCATCAGGGGAAATATTAGTCACACCTGTACATAGACACAGACATCTGGCCCAAACAAGGCATCTCTGATTCCAAGTTCTTTTACTACTCTACCCCTAAACTGACTTCTTCATTAGGACTTGGGGTTTTCTGACATTTGATCCTCCCTTCTTCTTTCTCTTGGCATTGCTTCAGTCACAGTCCCTTGTAAATTAGTTCAGTGCTGGATTTACCAAGCTTTTAAGCCATGCAGGGAAACATTCCCTATAGACTTCTTATTCTTCAGCAACACCCTTTGCCATTATTCTATATCTCTTCTTCCATCAAAATCTCCAGGAAAACATTTTTTGTAAAAAATCTTTGTTTTGTCTGCTAAATCCCAACATATAAATTTAACTCTACAATCCAACTAATTCAATATCAACAGACATCTTGTGAAAGTACACAGAAAGAAAAAATCCAACACTGACTGCATTGAGCATTGCCGAGCCAAGAAGCATATGTTTCTTCTCCAATTAATAACATTTTATGTCTAAACTTTTTTCAAAGGAACTAGAGCAATAAAACACATTAACTTAAACTCATAAGAAGTTTCCTGACTGTGCTTTAAGAAAAAGTAGGATGTGTTTCTGTTGTTGTTAAAAAAAATCGTAATAAAAAAATTGGAAAGGAAAATGTGCACTGAACATCTGGCTTTCAGTGAGGTCTTGCTGTCTCCTATTTTTTCCAGCTGTGTTGGCTCTTTACTTTGATGGGTCCTCACTCAAGCATCCCTGAAGATCATTTTCCTACTGATTGGATGTCCCTTGGCTGTCTTCCCATTTTGAGAAGGGAAAGTAGGAGCGGATACCACACATGAACTTGGCTTAAATGGGACTAAACTGTCCCCTCCACTTTCAGGCACAGCTGGAATGAAGAACTTGAAAGTATAAATAAAACCCACAAAAAGCAAACCAGAAGTCCCAGCCAGGCAGCTATGTCTATTTTGGAGAAGCAGAGATCTCTGAGTACCCTTACCTATTCTTCAGAGCTCTGCACCCTCCTGACCAGGAGGAAATGGAACCAAGTTAAAGATTCATCAATAAGCAGATAAGAGAAATGTAGTCTGATGGGCAATGGGCTAGAAAGGAAGGTGGCTCTGTTTGGTTTTTTTTTAAGTGTTGAGTGCTATCTCACTTCCCTGTTTTATACTTATATAAATGACATCATGTTGTCCTCAAAATTTCTATTCAGTTCACAGATTACTTCCTTTTGGCTCCTCACCTATGGCTGACAGCACTTTCTGAAGTCTCAGGAAAATTTCTCCTAAAAGGATGGACTGAATTTAAAAATCTCAGTTACTCCGAAGTGGAAATAGTTGTTATGATAACTGTTCCCATAACTTTAGCTGGGATTTCCTAGGCAGAAATATGTGTTCTACAGCACATGTGTACATGACACATCTGGGAAGGGCTGTGTAAAAAAGGTATTGTTGACCTGGGGCTGTGTAGTCAGACTTCAGTGAGGTCTTTTTGGGTTTATGTTCCGTGCTCAAGTTATCAGTCTTCTACATGTGCAGCAGGGTAGTAGACCCTTTCATTACAAATATGATTTTGCTTAAATTACAGGTGGAAAATAGCACACATTTGGAAAATGTAAACATATGGCAATTGTATTTAGTCTCTTTGAATCTGACTTCTGCAACAAAGATTAAAAATTTCATTTTCCTACATTACAATTTCAATTTGACCTACAGTGTGTCTTCTAAGAATAGCAGCTTGTCTTGATATGAACAGATGGATGATGCACAACCAGTTTGTAAGCTGTTCCAATGGTTATTCTTGTTTAAAATATTCCTATATTTTTCAAACTACATCTGCTACATTAAATCTCATGGTAATTGTCTTCTGCTACTACTAGCTGAGCTTATGCTGGAGACCAAGAGACAGAAAATGCTTTCTGACTGTTTTAGAGGATGACAGCAATGTTCTTAGCCTGAGCAGTGCCCTGGGGAGAATATGTGTAATACAATATATTCCTCCTGAATTTAGGGCTTCTTGTAGGGATGGCCTTATGGTCTGCCCTCGGCAAAATAACCTGAATGACAGTGGCTGTCAAGACAGAAGGGTTTGTACATGTGACAGGTGAATGGGACACCCACAACTGCCCAAACTGACGTGGTGGATTGACCCTGGCTGGACACCCAAGGCCCACTGAAGCTGCTCTATCTCCCCTCTCCTCCAGTGCACAAAGGAGAGGAATTATAACAAGGGGCTCATGAGCTGACATAAGGGCAGGGACAGATCATTCAGCAATTACCATCATGGGCAAAACAGATTTGACTTGGGAAATTTAACTGAATTTTTGCCAAGTAAAACAGAGTAGGGTATTGAGAAAATAAAATTAAATCTTAAAAACACCTTTTCCCCATCCTTCTCTTCTTCCCAGGCTCCACTTTACTAATGATTTTCTCTGCCTTCTCTCCAGTCGTGACAATGGTCAATTTATCACATGTTGTCTCAGCAGCTCCTTCTCCTCATTGGAAGAACCTGACATTTCCTTTGGAACATTTCTTTCCTTGTTCCAGTCTGGAGTCTTCTCCATGGGAGACAGCTCTCCATAAACTTCTCTAATGTGAGTCCTTCCCATGGGCAGCAGCTCTCTACAAACTGCTCCACCACGAGTACCACCACAGGGTCACAAATCCTGCCAGCAAACCTGCTCCAGCCTGACTCCTCTCTGCACAGCACGGCAGCTCCTGCCAGGAGCCTGATTCAGCAGAGGTTTCCAGTGGATCAGAGCCTCCTCTGGGCATCCCCCTGCAGCATGAGCTCTCCATGGGATGCAGGAGCATCTCTGCTCCCCTGTGGACCTTCATGGGCTGCAGGAGCACAGCTGCCTCACCATGGAATGCACCAAGGGCTGCAGGGGAATCTCTGCTCTGGCACCTGCAGCACCTCCTCCTGCTCCTTCCTCACTGACCTTGCTGTCTGCAGAATTGTTCCTCTCACATGTTCTACACTTTTTGGCTGCAATGGTGCAGCAATTATTTTCCCCCTTCTTAAATATCCCATTCCAGGGGTGCTACCACTGCTGCTGCTGGGCTTGGCCTTGGCCAGTGGTAGATCCATCTTGGAGCTAGCTGTGCTCTGTGGGATATGTGTGAAGCTTCTAGCAGCTCCTTATGTAAGTTTCCCCTGTAGCCTCCTGTTACCAAAACCTGAACTTGCAAACCCAGTAGGGCTCAAGAGGAAGATGATTGTCCAGTGTTCAAAATATTAACCAGGAAAATACAAAGAAAGTTGTTTTTTTTTAAACAAAGGAGAAGTCAGTGCATAAAGAATCAAGGATGATTTTTTTTGGTTATGGAGAGTGTCCTCATAAAGGAAAGAGCAGCAGCAGTTGGTTTGGTGCTGCCATGGGGTACCAGTGTCACAGTGCTGCCCTGCCCAGACACAGCACCCTCCTGTGAGACACTGCCAGGATCTGTACCCAGCTGATGGGATGCTGGGATGGGGCCCACATGCATCTCTTGGGGCTCCCCTGCCAGGCTGTGGGATCAGAGTGGGCACACAGAGCAGGAGCACTCACACCTCCTGCTGCTCCATGGCCAGAGGGGGTGTGTGCAGAGGTGGGTGTGTGTCTGTGCTATCAATTATTGCTCCTTTTGTAAGGGGTTAGCAGCATGCAGGTTGTTAACAGCTGGGGTTGACCATGCAGTGCTGTGATTTCTCTCGAGTCTTAACGCATATTTCTCTAAAATGATTGCTGCTTTCTGCTGTTAATATATCAATAGTTTACTTCGATCTTGAGCTGGTTTTAAAACTGTTCCTCCAGGTAACAAGTGACAAGACCAGAGGAAAATGCCTCAAGGTGTACCAGGGGAAGTTTAGGTTGGATATGAAGAAAAAATTTCTTTGCTGAAAGGCATTAGAATAGGCTGCCCAGGGAAGTGATGGAGTCACCAGCCCTGAAAGCATTTACAAGATAGATAGATGTGGCACTTAGGGACGTGGTTTAGTGGAGCAGTGCTAGATTTATGGTTGGACTTGGTGATCTTAAAGGCCTTTTCCAATTGAAATGATTCTATGATTCTGTGGCTCTATGAATTAAAAATCAAGATTGAAAAGAGCTGACCTACTTGAATGAAAGGTGGCTATCAGGTGATAGACATCAGATGACTAAATAAATTTGGAGGCTGAAGTGTTCAGTGAGGTAATGCAATGATAATAAACTTGTCATCCCCCTCTAATGTCCACTATTTTAGTTGAATACAAGTAGGAAGGAAAGCATTCACCCAGCACTGTTGCCTTATTTTTCTGCAATTTTATATTTTAATAATTTGATTGAATGAAATGTAAAAAGAAACAGAATAAAGAAAAAATGTAATTAAGCAGAACTGTGTTCAAGCAAGGACTCTTCCCTTCTGTGACAGCCTGTGTGAATAAAGAGCATACTCAGTGAGAGCAACACTTTGCTGATGCTATCAGCTCAGCCCCAGCCCCCTTCCCCTGCCAGACTGTGAATGAATCCCTTGACACGGCCAGAGGGATATGGATTGTGTTTTTAAACCTCACAAGTGTTTCCTGGGCTGGATGACAGGCTGGAGTCCTGCAGTGGTAGCGGAAGCCAGGACAGGTTCCTTGCCCAGCAGGGACTCTGAACATTTCTTGCCTTTTTACTATAGGAAAGGGCAAATTTGAAACAGAAGAAGTAAAGATATTTCAAAACCCATGCACAGCAGGTCTAAAGCAGACCAATGCTGTTTTCTAGTAGATAGCCTTTGGAGGGCTGATAAACATTTGCAGCCTGCCTAGGGAAGGTCTATTCAGAAATACGCCATCAGAGTCTGTGATGCTTTTACATACAGCAATGTAGTTGAGAAAAGAACTCTAACATCTTAATGACCAATTAAAATAATGAATTTAAAATCAAAAATCAGCTGAAAACAGAGTTCAGCCTGGTTATGGACTAAGAACAAAGCAGAATTATTTAAAACCTGATGGAACAAAAATGGGGATAAATGCTGTTTCTTTATTCCACATGAATCAGCTGTATATTTTATTTTTCATGTTGTGTGATGCAAATGAATGATTGCAAAATTTCATTGTATTTGAAATTTACTGTGTCATACTCATCACAAAATTTGGAAATTCTGCATCCCATTATCTTGGCTTTGCACTGGGTAACATTTTTCTGGTCCTGCAATTTTGGCTTTAAATGAGCTAGAAGAATTGTGTAGAGATATCCTTGGAAATGTGGTCAAGGGAATCTGATTTCTTGTTTCTTACATGAAGAAATGGCTTTAAGTCAACATTTCTCTTTCAAGAGAGCAATTTTCTTGGCAATTATCCTATCATTATTCTAATGTTACCTATTTGCCTTCAAAATCTGCCAGTCTATTAAAGATGGCTGCTACAAAGTCACTTCTAAAATTCATGATTTAAGCTATAGAAAGCAACTCAATTACTCAACAAGCTTAGCTGTACCATTTCCTCCTTTCCATCATCCCCAAAGATCCAAAGGAAGTAGTTATGAGTTTTGACTGAAACCTGCATAGGTGTTTTTCTAGCTCACTTGGCTTCATGAGTTTATAGTAGCTCTAGAAGAGGACATGCCTTCTCAAAGTACCAGTTGCACATCAAAGGATTTGGATAACAGCCTGGGAAAGTGAAAAACTTGGACATATGGATATGCTGACATTATTTGGGTGCAAATGTTGAAAGGTGTCACAGGCTCCTTTTGAGCACATGGGCAAGAATCTCCCCTTTCCAGACAAAAGGTGATGAAATGAAAGAACGGGAGGGCAGATCCCTGCTTTGTAGGCACTGCATGGTTTATGCACCACCTCATCCTGCTGTTTCTGGTTTTGGTTTCCTGTCCGTAGGTAACTCTGTGCATCAAACTGTGTCCTGCTCTCCAGAACAGATGGTCAGGTCCCACAGAGGGATTTGGGCTTGTGACCAATAATGACATTTCAGAGCAGCAGCAGCAGTGTGTGTGGTGTATTGTTAGATGCAGTGTAATATGGAAGAGTTGTTTATTATAAAGGGAGGTCCCTGGTGCCTTTTTCAGTGGTTGTCCAGGAGGGAAGGTTAAAGATCTCACGTGTTCCCTGTCTACCCTGTGTCCCTACAGTGTAAGAAAAGATTCATCTAGTCAGGCTTTTCTCAAGAGAGAAGCCCTGTTGGCCAGTGTTACCTATTGTTCTATGAAATGACCAGTTTGAGGTTTTGTTTGTAAAGTACACAGTGCAAGCTAGTTAGCAAATACAACTCTTAACTTTTCCCACCTGAAAATCCAAGTGAAAATTACCTGAACCAGCTTTGTATGATGTGTGTTTAACTACACTATTTCCTGACTTTGCTTCCAGACTTTTGGGTGAGTCTTGGGTGAGGGAATATGCCTTGAGGAGTCAAATCTGGCCAAAAGGTGGATGGCAGAAGTTTATGTACTCATATTATGCTTTAGTTCACCAGCCAGTGCCCTGGGTGAGTGAAAAAACTTTGGATACTGCTCTGAGTTCATTTATGCATTGATTGAGCACATGAACCTCAAATGTTTATGTGCTGCCAGCTGGTTAGTGAGTTGTACACACAATATTACAGTTTGAATGTTTCCTTGCAGAGGGTGCTCCACCCTCTCTCTAGCTCTGCTAGGACAAAATCTTGGTGAGAACATGGGAAAGTATGATGTACAATGAAGGGAAGGAAAAGAGGAGCCAGTGTAAAGTAAAGTCACTAATTGATATTTTGGCATGTAATGAAGATTTTCATAGATTTCACATCTGTACAAAACAATAACTTCATTAATCCCTCTGAACTGTGTCCTCTATTGTTCTCATCTGTAACTAAAACCTTTGCCTTTAGGAATTAGTCCAAAAGATCACAAGATTATTGTTCCATTATGGAGTACAGATTGTATGTGTAGATTTATATGTTAAAATTGCCAAATTAATTGATGGGTTATTATTTTTAAATCTCAAATCGGGTGTTTAGTCTGTGGCTTGGGATAACATCATGAGGTCTCTAAACACAAAAGGGAGTGCTTTGGAATGCAAAGAGCCTGAATACTGACGTCAGACCATCATGTTTCAGGTTGCAAATCAATATATCTTTTTAAAGTGACCTGCATTTGAAAAAGATGTGTTATAAGCTTTAATTTGTTTTTAAATAAGTAACTGTAACTGAAAGAAAATTGCAATTTCATGGCTGAATTTTCACCAAGTCCATAATGTTGGAACTGAAATGGTATATTTCAGCAAAGATAAACTTTTTAGTATCTATGTAACATTAGAGAGATTAATGTACTGAAAGCAAACAATGACATTGTTATTTCTTATCGTGTCTTTTTAGGGTGCCTAGGAGAACGACCTCAATCATTTTGTTCTTCTCCTTGTAAACATGGTGACTGCTTAGATAACAGTCCTAGTTCTGACATTCCTTAGCAACATGGTGTAAAAACACAAACATGCTGCTTTATCAGCTGTCCTACCTTAACTGTGTTGCAAGTGCATTTGGAGGATATGTTCTCAGATAAACATGGACATGCAAAAGTCCACACCTGGCCATGAGGCACCTACAGCTGGAATCTGCCCTATTGGCATCATAATTACAAATTTTGGCAGAGTTTGGGCAGCATGGGAACTACTCACCCAAAAGGGTGAGCCCATTGTGTGGCATGTGATAAGGAAGTGATATTTTCGATACAAGGGTGGGCAAAATTCAGTTTTAGTTTCTGAATAGCTCTGTTCCATTTTTCACAAGAGGCAGGCCTGATGGTGATGAAAAGTTGTTTTGTTGTAAGTTGAAGGGGGATGACTGCCCTGTGATTGTAAGAAGCTAAAATTGAGGGATTAGAGACATGGTACACATTACCCTTGATTTATTTATGGAACAGAAGTCAAAGAATGAAAAGTCTGCTGGGGTTCAGATGGAAATCTTTATATTTTCTAATGATGGCCTACTTTCCTCTAATTCTTTTAAGGGAAAAATGACATCCATTCAAGGTGATATGTAACAGTTGTTTTCCTCTAGAAAAGAAGAAATTACATAATTCACGCCACATAGGCATGCTCAAAATTCTTTTTAGAATTCAAATCTTAAATAGTACACAGTTATGTTTAAAATACATTAATTTAGACATAGTTTTCATTGCCAAAACAGGGTAAATACTTGGCATGCATTGAGACCTATATTGCTTCAGCTATACTGCTAGCACCACTTATTCCTGTGGCATATTTGCAAAAACTCCAATCAATTATCTACTTTTCTAAATCATATTTATTTCTTTCAGCTTCTAATATGTAATGGGTCTATGGATACAATAATAAAACCACTAAGATGCATTTCTTTGTTTCATTTGTCTTTATTTGACATATTGTAACAGGGTATTATTTTAATAAGTCAGCTTTTGTTCTTTTAAAAAAATGTTTCGATCTTATCTAGTGTCAGCATTGATTAGTCCTTGCTATGTTCAATAATATTTTTTCTTATTACCTCCTTCAGGTCTAAATGATGAATAAGCAAAATTATGATCTAAAGTAGCATCTAATGCATGAAGCTGGGAACTAAGACAAAATTTCCCTCTCTCTTATTAACTAATTTATTACTTTAGACTAGGATTATTTTTCATGTAAGGCTGAAAGGCATATCAGTGTTTGCAAAGTAACTCATGATACTTTGATGAAAGGCACTATATACAATAACTATGAAATGTTCTAAACAGAAGGAACACGAGTTGGCAAATTCAGTGGGGCAGGACAGAACTGTGGAGCACTAAAATGCATCAGTAAAGTTATGGCAGTCTGCTGGTCTTTTTAGCTCATTTGTTTTAAATATGAACTTTGCAGTGGAAGAGGACATCTCCATGAAATTGTTGTTGTCCTCATCCTCCCCAGAGGGGCAAGCTGTCCCCCTTATGATTCCCATATGCTGTGGTCCCTTTCCTGGGGTGGGAGCAGCCACCTCTGGGCTCTCTGCCTTGAGAAAACATGAATTCATATTGCCTGTGCTCAGGACAGTGTTTTAGTACCTTAGGGCCAACTTCTGTCCACTGACATGAGTATGACATGGATAATGGAGAATGTAGTTGTGGAAAGTCCTTTTCACTGCTAAGACAAATGGTCTCTGGTCACTGGCCTCTGTGACCCAGGAAAAAGGTACCCCTGCCACAACTGTTGATTTTGCTCTTCAGTCAGAACTGTAAACTGCAAAAAAATCTACTACTAAATAAGTATATAAGCATTTATCTTACTGTGTAGTCTCAACCACATTCACACAGTTTCTAATTCTGTCTCAGTCCTGCATGCTGACCTTTACTAGCACATCTGTCTGTGCCACTGCAAATTTCTGCACACAGATGCTGGTAGGGAACAGGTAATGGTTGTACTGCCACAGTTTGAGTTGTCCCCATATGGATCACATACTGAAAGACTTTGAGCAAAGGACATGGCCAGGTTTAACAAAAGTTATTGTTCTTTTTTTGCTTTATTGTTCTCAAGAGATTAAGAACTTATTGTAGGGTTTACAGAAGGAACTGGCTGTATTAATCCCCTGATAAGTTAAAGAGTGTCTAGTACTGGCTGGATTTCTCAGGAAGACACAGACTGGATTTTCTAGAAGTTATATTTGTCCAAAATTTTAATTTTTTAGTTCTGTTAATGCAAATCTTGACTTGAGATGTTCTACTTTCAGCAGTGCAGGATTAACTTCCCTTTATTTTGGCTACCCACGAAGTACCTTTCCACATCTGGTTTGTCTCTGGTGTGATCTGTGCCATCCATATAAGGACAACACTCTCTTAGGAAACATTTCTTCTGTAATGTCTGCTTTAGAATTATAGACTCAAATAAGAGTTTAGGTTGAAAAGAACATTTAAAGTTCAACTAGCCCAACACTCTGCAATGAGCAGGGAAATTTTTAACAAAATTACATTGTTCAGAGCCCTGTCCTGCCTGACCATGAATGTTTCCAGGGGTGGGGCATCTACCACCTCTCTGGGAAATCTATTTCAGTGTTTCATCATTCTCACAGTTAAAAATTTCATCCTTATATCTAGCCTTAATTGACTCTCTTTAAGTTTAAAACCATTATTCCTTACTTAGGATTGGATATTATTGGTATTAAACAAAATCAATCTGGCAGAATAATGCAAATGTAACCATCAATTTTTGATAAGACAAATCCCACTGTTAATGTTTAACAATTGTTCTTTTACTTGATAGTAATTGTTCATATTGCAGGGAAGGCTGCATAGCATGGAAATGTACTCATCAATCCAGCATCTATAAATGCACACTTTATGGGCATTTCCTGTACACACAAAAGATTGTAAATGTCAAAGAGAACATGAACATGTTGGAGGACTAATGAGTAAATTAATTGCTGTATACAAATACTCAGATAAAGGACATGATATTCATCTAACCCAAGATCTGCAGAGGTTGTTTTAGCTGCTTGTGTTTCTTGGTAGTGTTTCATTGTTTCATGTTAGCATTTTCCTGGAGAAACTGGCTGCTCATGGTTTGGATGGGTGCACTGTTTTCTGGGTGAAACCCTGTCTGGATGGCCCAGCCCAGAGAGTGGTGGTGAATGAAGTTAAATCCAGTTGGCAACTGGTCACAAGTGGTGTTCCCCAGGGCTCAGTATTGGGGACAGTCTTAAATAATATCTTTGTTAACAATCTGCATGAGGAGATGAAGGGCACTCTCAGTGAATTTGCAGCCAGCACTAAGCTGATCAGCTGGAGGGTAGAAAAGCTCCATGGAGGAATCTGGACAGTCTGAGATCAATTTCATGGGGCTAATTCCAGTTTTGCAATTGGGTCACAATAACCCCATGGAATGAGAGAATGATTTGGGTTGAAAGGGATCTCAAAGATCATCTACTTCCAACAACCGTGCCATGGGCAGGGGCACCTTCCACTAGATCAGGTTGCTCAGAGCTGCATCCAACCTAGCCTTGAACACTTCCAGGGATGGGGCATTCACAACCACCCTGGGGAATTCATTCCAGTGCTTCATCACCCATGGAGTAAAGAATTTCTTTCTAACACGTAATCTAAACTTGCTCTCTTTCAGTTAAAAACCACTGCCCCTTGTGCTGTTGCTATTTGCCTACATAGCATGCAAATGTACTCAACTATGCAGTATCTACAAGTGCACAGTTTCCCAGTGGCTGGAAAGCCTCCTGGGAGAAAAGGACCTGAACACAAGCTGGCTGTGTGCCCAGGTGGCCAAGAAGGCCAATGGCATCCTGGCCTGTACCAGCAATAATGAGTTCAGCAGGACCAGGGCAGGAATCACCCACCGTGTTCTGCACTGGTGAGGCCACACCTCAGTTCTGGGTCTCTCACTAAAAGAAAGGTGCTGGAGCATGCAGAGAAAGGCACTGGAGCTGGTGAAGAATCTGGAGCACAAGTCAGATGAGGAGCAGCTGAAGGAGCTGGGGGTGTTTGGCCTGGAGAAAAGGAAGCTCAGAGGGACCCTTCTTGTTCTCTACAACTCCCTGAAAGGCGGCTGAAGCCAGTTTGGGGTTGGTCTCTTCGCCCAGGTAACAAGTGATGGGACAAGAGGAAATGGCCTCCAGTTGTGACAGGAATGGTTTAGTTTCAATATTAGGAAAAATGGCTTCACTGTTAGGGTGGTCAGGCACTGGAACAGGCCACTCTAGGAAGTGATAGAGTCACTGTTCCCTCAAGTGTTCAAAAGACATGTGGATGTGGCTCTGAGGGATGTGGTTTAGTGTTGGATTTGGCAGTGATGGGCTAAGGATTGGGCTGGGTGATCTTACAGGTGTTTTCCAATATAAATGATTTTATACCCAGTGTCCTAGCCATAGTGACAGAGTTCACCATTCATAGTGTAAAAATTTAAAAACCCTTTCTTTAAGAAGTGCTACAAAGTTATTTTTTACAGGGCCACTCCATCCTTTAGTTTTAATCAAGACTTTTTTTTTTTTCAGTACAAATGTGACTAGACCTTGTATCTACTTCTAAGGCAAGATTAAGAAAAGTTGAATGCAACAAAGCTCATAGCCTGAGTTTTCTGATCATGTGTTTTTTAACCCATTATGTAACAAAGAGCTTATTTACAAATCAGATATTTATTTTACATTTGTCTCAAATTCAACTGTTGTAGACAAGGACAGTGTCTATTTGATAAATTTTTAATTGTTTTTGGTCTTCTTTTCCCTAACAAAATACCTCCAAACTCCTGTAGTTGAACATAACCCATGTAGATATGATTTCAACTTCATGCATGCCAATTTGAAAATAGAAAACAGACTACTTGGAATGTGAAAAATAGTTTTGATCCTTATAAGCAAGAAACTGATTTTTCTGGACTCTAGGGAGATTGGTTTTTATTGACTTCAAAAATGTTCATTTAATAGGGCCTCTGAAGGGGAGAAATAACTGGTGCTGATGAATTATCTGCAATGTGTTAAGTAATAAATGTGAGAAACCCAAATTCTAGAAGATGTACCAAGAAAAACAACGACAGAGAGTAGTTACATTTACAGGTCTAGTTACCAGTCCACATTTTTGAGGCTTCTATACTTGGTGTCTTTGTCACCTCAAATGAGTCTATATCTGCTTATTTCATGTTCTTCTAATACCCTTACTCATTATTGCATGGCTCATGAAGTCAGCTTTGGAACAACCTTTATGCTTTCTTTAGACCATTCTGTATCATCTTCTGAAGATGTTTCAGAGAATGTTTTAGCAAATGCCATCACTTCCATTTTCTGGACAAGATGCACATTTTGCCACAGGGATTCTGCCCCACCTGGGTCAAAAAGAGCCCCGATATTTCATTAACAAGTAGTCACAAAACAGAAGCTGGAAGACATTTTCCAGAACTATGCTTTACCTGAAAACCTGTTTCTGTAGCCTGATCAAAGTTTCAGGATCTCCTTAAGTCCACTCATGATAGCCAGGAGCTAGAGACTTGTGTGCAGGTACTGAATTATTGTCTGCATGGGGAAATTAGCAAATGCAGAGTGCAATGAGCATCATCACGTGCATAATAAATAAATAAATAAATAAATCAGAGCACCCCCTGCATCTTCCATGTCTTCTCCCAGACAACTAACCTCTTCTCTCAAGCCATGAGCAACAGTCCAAGAGGAAATGGCCTCAAAGCTGTGACAGGGGATGTTCAGGTTGAACATAAGGAAGAATTTCTCCACTGAAAGAGTTATGAAGCATTCAAGCAGCTGCCCAGGGAGGTGGCAGAGTCACCATCCCTGGAAGTGTTCTGGAAATGACTGGGAATGGCACTTAGGTTTAGTTGGCATGGTGATGTTCAAATGTTGGTCTTGATCTTGGAGGTCTTTTTCAAATATAATGATTCCATGATTCTACTATTAATACATTAGAATAAAAGATATGTGCTGTAATTTGTACCTCCCTTGCCAAAGATTGGAGCTTTGCATTTTCCCACAGCAGTGGAAAATTACAGAACAGATATTTCATCACATATGTGATGCTTTTCTACCCTTATTATCTGATTTTATCCTTCACTTTTCAGAAATGGGAAAGAGAAATTAGCAACAAAGCAGTTGTAGACTGCTCCAAGAGAAATGTCCCCAAATAAATTATTGCTTCAGAAACTACAGGAAAAACACTTCTTTCCAGTCACTGATGTGTATCTGTGAATATGGAATGCTGTTTCAGCTTATTTAGTGACTACACATAATTGTAAGATCTCTGCAACAACTTCCATCTAAATTTCAACAATCTCTAAGCATTTTAAGTGTTACCTGCAGACATTTTAAAAAATCTTTCAATAATTGCTCTAACTAATGACTATATAATGTACACACATTCCTGTGTTTAACTCCATGTTTACTCTAAAAAAGAATCATCAAACCAATTCTTGAAGGCTCTTTAATATCAGCTTCAATTCTTCATCTGTCATCCCTAAGCTATGCTTTAAAAAGGATTATAATTATATAATTATTATAATTATATAATTATGATATTTTTTAATAATTTATGTCTAATAATTAATTATGCAAATAATTATTTTGACCCTCAGTTTCACAAAAACCTGGGGGAAAGCAGAATTTGTTTTTCATTCTGGATTTAGAATTGAAAATTCTTGTGAAAATAGACCTTAAGCACAAAAGTCTCAAAGCCTAAAAACTATGAAATGAATAAAACAATATTAACTCAGATAACTTCTTGTAAATAAAAGATTGTTCAGGATTTTTATTTCCCAATCAAAATAAATATTACCCCTAATTTGAGATTTGTGGCTATAAATGATATTGTGAAGAATATGTCCTAAGATTTATAAACTGAGCTAATGACCTTCATTTTCAGCAAATAAGGAAAAAAAAATTAATGTTTTCCTTTTCTCAATTTTTATCCTCCCAAATCTGTATGCTGCAATTCATGTTGGGCTTATCTTCATGTCCTTTCAGAGTAAGATCTGGGAAAGACTTTAAAAACCATGAAGGACATTCATGTGCAGCAGATTAATTTCCTTTTGTATCTTTGTTCCACTGATCAGAGGAACCAATTTAAAAGGGAAAAAGGAGGCAAATACATAACATATGTGGTTTGTGTCAACATAAAATGTTCAACAAGGACAGATAGGTCTGAGCTCAAATGTTCAAGTGTGACTCCAGAATGGCTGCATGGTTTGGAGAGTGTTCAGATCCCATACAGTCTTTCCTGTAAGGAAATGGAAATTTCATGTGAGCTTAATATTTTGTTGACTGTATTTTCTCTCTGAATGAAAGTCCATGGCTTCTACATAACAGGGTAGTTAAAAGAGATCTCAGATATGCCATGGATTGAAGGGATCGCAGTAGACTGACTGTGGGTGGGTGCAGGGGTTTTCTCTGATGCTTTCCTGACTTCCACACAGTTTTGGGGGAAAGCTGAGATTGTGTCCTGGGGCAATAACAGTCTGTTTTGCTGCTTTGGCTTGCCAGCTGGTTAAGATGAGACCTGCCTTTCCATATTGAATGTTACACATTTGTTGGATTTGCTGACAAGTAAAGAGAGCATTGTGCAAGTTCAGCTGTCTCAGCATGTTTGGAAAGGTTCTTTACAGATACTCTTAGCTGTTCAATACCAATACTTGTGTAAAATAAGCAAGACTTAACATGTTCTGCTATATTGTTATTATGTCAATTGCCTACTTTCTGTGGAAAACGTCTACTTTCTCTGCAATTCTAAAAACCATGATGGTTTTAAGACACCTGGTTTTGTTTTTTTGTGTTAATATGGCTCAAAAATAAGACTTTTGCCGCTTCTATGATTGAAGACCCAAGAGAGGAAAAAACACTGAAATGACCCACTGAAAGAAGAGTAAAAAGTTTTCTGTCTAATGTAGTTCACTAGCTGACCCTGTGGAAAAAATGATTGAATAGTGGGAGGGATGATCAAAACTGGAAAAAAAATTGGAGCACAGAAGTTGTATCTTGCTTGAAAAAGAAAACATGTAGTGGTGACTATTATCTGAGTGCCCCAAACCTTCACCAAGCAGTGAAAATGGTTTCTCTGAACTGCAGGACAGATCCCACAGTGCAATTGGGTGAAAGCACATCTTTTCTGAGTGCTTTTAAATATGGGAAAGTCTTGGGCCTTGTAAAATCTCCCAAAGTTACAGCTACAACCAGAAGGAGCAATGGCCAGTGCCTACAGAGCAGCTTACTAGTGCTTAAAGTTAGGCAGTGTCCATTTCCTCAAGTCCAGTACCAATTTTGGACAAATAAATGCAGAAGGTTTACTGTGAATCATGAAATTAAGACTTACCTTTACTTTGGTCCTGGTTAAAAATCCACGTCCAAGTCTTTTTTTTTTTTTTTTGCTATATCTGCATGGCATAATGCAAATTGTAATGCAGAAACACCTGAGCTCAAGTTGATCTACCTTGGCTATGCCTGCTAGAGGAAACTGTGGTTCTTAATCAGTTAAAGCAGTTAAAACCAAGGTTTTAATACTTGTATTTGGTATCTCTGAAGGTCCCCTGCACTGCACTTTCTCCACAAACCTTGGATTGTCAAGATTTCCTCTCAGTGACCTGAGGAGCTTCCCACTGCTTCCATCTTGTCATCTCCATCATCTCCACTTCTTTATGGTGGTGTTCCAAGATCTCTTTATTACCTAAAACAGGTAGGAATAAATCCTTGTGGCTAAAGGGATGAAAACACACTTTACTCCAAACTATGGAGTTTTAATTGGCAACTTGGAAAGAGGAGGGAAAAGGTCATTTGAGAGACATTGTCTGTAGTAGGAAATTATTTAATATCATGTGGACTCTCCATCACCTTAAAATAGCTAGATAATAAGATAAATATCACTTCCATCTGGTCTAACAAAACATGTCATTTTCTTTCCTTATGGCATCAGCCACAGGTTGTAACACCACTGCTTAGAAACTGGAATAGCATAAATACGAAAGGAAAAGTTTCTCTCCAAAAGCTTTCAGGGTGTGACTCATAGAATGTGTGGGCAGTCCTCTCTGTAAATATTTATTTCTGTAAACTCTCAAATCACTGGGTTTTCTACTCATACAAATAACTGATGAGAGTTTACACCATGGTATAAAATTGAAACAAAATTAGAATTTTTAACACAAACAAGAGCAACAGAAGCAGAACAATACAGAAGATTTCCCTCCTGAAAACTCTTACCAAGTGAGACACTTCCTTTGCAAAAATGTCTTCATGGACTCTATCCAGGTAAACCTCATAGGTTAATTAAAAGTGAAAAAAAAATCATAAAAAAAATTCTTAAAAAAAAAAATCATAATTGTTTTGCTGTGGTGCAGTTTATTGCCTTTTTGAGAGCAGGGACAAGGGGAACTCCTTTGACTCTTATTTGTCTGAAAATAAAATCAGATATTAGCAAGCACAAACTATAAGTGCGTTTCTGTTTTCACACCACAAAGATTTGAGGGTGATTCATAGTTAATATTAGATGACTCTTTTTCCAAGTGATTAAATTGACAGTAACCAGGCTAACTGTGAGTCTGTTAAAGTGGTTGATACTGTGGCTGTAGCAGGCAGGTTTTTATTAAAAGATTTCTAAACCCTATACTAATTTTGCAAAGTACTATAGAAGCGGGACTGAAAACCAATCATTTCCTTTGCTTTTCATTGAAATTATCATTAAAATGCAGAGGATGAATAACCCCCTGCCTTCAGGCTAAAGAGTCTGGATTTTTGTCTGCCTGCATTTTCTTTAAATCTGAAAGTAATTCATCTTCTTGAATTTCTATTTGATTTGATTAGTTACAGGGTTGAGGGTTGTGGGTTTCTGGTGTTTTTTGTTTGTTTTTTTTTTGTTGTTGATTCTGTTTTAATAAACTGTTGTATAATTTAAGTGTGCTTGAGAGAATCTTGGGACCAAATTCAGACTCTGTGTAAGTGAATATTTTGCTCTGGGTCTGATTCTTGACTGGGCAGCAGCACCACATATCTCTGTCAGGCACTGAAATATGTTCATATTGTCCATAACTATTTGGAGATGTTTCTTCTCAAACTGTCTAGGGCACTCAAATGCAGAAACCAAAGTCTTCAGTGCATTGGCATTGTTGACTACAACTTCAATTTTGATATTAAAGATTTCCTATGAATTATTCTCAATACTTAAGATGTTAGTAATTTCTATAGTACTTAAATTCTTGATAATGTTAAAATATTTATATTTAGGATTTTGGAATTCATTGTAAGTGTCCTCATGACTGGAGGCAGAAGGGTCTATGCTGGTGAAACTTGTTTGTAAGAGCTTTTCCTGAGAACATGCCTGGTTCCTACTTGTCTTGTTCAGCCATGAGCTTCTTAAGGTATAAATGCTGATGGAAATCTTACTTGTTTTGGCTGGAAATATCATCATATGGGATCATAAATGTAATGAATAATTTTATAATTTGAAAATATCATGTTGAATTTATAGTTTTGTATAGCAGAGGGTTAAGATATGTTAATACAGCATTGTTTAGACTCACATCATGAAGATCATTTCTAGGGAAAGGATCAAGAATTAAAACATATGGTTCCTGGTGCATGCCATGGACTCTGTATTCTTGAAAATATTCAGGTGATTGCCCTAAAATTATATACATTTTAAAAGGGGATATCAACTTGGTGAATCTTTCCGAAAGTTGCTATTTGTTCTGCAGCTTCCCACACAGGAAATGATGATTGCCTTTTTCCACCTCTCTGGATGTAAAACTACTTTAGGAGTTGTTCACATACTATTGTGGTAGAAACTGTAGGGTTGTAAAAATTGTAATTTCAGAAGATGTCCTGATTTATCAGTTGCATTCATGCACAGATTCACCCAGATAGATTATTTTGGATTCTGATGTGCCTGCAAACACAGTCATGGCAAATCATGAATTTGTTTTGCTATTGTCTTAAGGTATGGAGAAAACAACCTTTAAATATAAATTGTTTCCTATAGTTTATGCTACTCATCTCATCTTACATTCTGCTTAAAAGAATCCAGAGAAAAATGTTGGTCAAATATCAGTGACAAGCCCTACTCTATCAGGAGGGCTTTAGAGCCCCTGCAGTACACCCTGTCATTCTATGGATAATATAACATGATCTGGCATTAGGATAGGTGTCCTAGGGGAGGTGGTTGAGGTACCATCCCTGGAGGTGTTGAAAAGGTGACTGGATCTGGTGCTGGGTGATGGTTTAGGGATTACAAAGGTAGTGCTGAGTGAATGGTTGAATTGGAGGTCTTGTAGGTCTCTTCCAACTTTGATGGCTCTATGATTCCATGATGATTGGCTTATTTTTACAGGGCAATTGAACATGAATCTTAATTAAAGTGAAAAGTTTCATCTGCAATTTTCATTTCTATTTCCTTCGGTTTTGCCTTTTTGTTTGGTTTTTTTTTTAATAACATACTGTGGCCTATAGGGAAATTAAATGTATATTTAAGCTGATCAAGAATTCAGATCCTAATCTGGCAAAGATGAAAAATTGCTGTATTGAATGTAGAAGAAAAACCAGAAAAACAACCCTTTTTAATGTCTTCCAAAGGTTAATTTTAGTATTAGAGGGCTATGTAGAAGTTGATAAGAAGCATGAGCTGCCTGGGGCTGGTGGCCTGGGTCCTGCCTCCTGTGTTCTGGTAAAGTCTGGTCTTCTGATACCGAGCAGAGATGCAGCATTTTCCTATTTTGGCAGGAAACACTTCGGCAGTGCTTGGATTATTAACATGTGTTACAATCTCAGAAATTTTAAATCAGCTTGAAACGGAGATAAGCCAGACACTGACACTGCCAGAAACCAACTCTCTGTTGAAGAGCTTTTATTTCTTCTGCAACCTCACAGTTTATCCACATCAATTCCTGGATTCCCATGAGCAACACCCTTGGCATCTTTGTATGGTCCATTGCCACAAACAGAGCTCAGAGTATAGTTGGAAAAAATACAGAGCACTAACGAAATTATTTGATCTTGTTTGACCAATAAATACTATTATTTGTTATTCAAATGGTACTGTCCAAATACTGTGAAAAAATGTAGCTGATATTTTTTACAAGGTTATAATTTTGGATTACCCTAGAAATTATTCACAGCTCAAAATTTGTTGCAGTTTTCTTGTTTACTCATTATTTCTTCTTAATATACAGGAAACAAATATTTTACCAAAAAAAATTAAGCCATGAACTAGAAAATGGCTGTATTTCAAGATACATTTTCTTAGCTTACCTTAGATAAAATCTTTTTATTCTGATTTAGAAAACATATTTTATTTAATAAGGCCATTTTTTCATCTTGTGACACTTATCAACTAATCAGTAGTGTTAATTGTAAATGAAGAATGAAGAAACATCTTGTGGTAAAGTTGCTCTGTAGCCCAGCAATATTTTAGTTTGGGGAGAAAAGTCTTTGCCAGGCTTGGTGCTTAAGCAAATCCATCTGAAGCTACTGGAAACATTTTTAATTAATTAAAAGATAGTTTTACTGAACCACTGAATTTAAGCCCTAAAGCAAAAGTTTTGTTTAACCTTGTAATGACCATGATTATCAAAACTGCAGGTACTGGTCCCAGTACATAAATGTTTTATCTTTGTCTGGGTCTCAACAAATAATCTCTCACACAAAAAAATATGTCATAGCATTTGTAGATTCTCATTAGCCTGGGGGAAAAAAAGTAACCATCTCAAGGAAGTTCACGAGTGGATATTCTCTTGGTTCTTCTAAAGCAAATATAAAACCTTAACAAATGAATATAAAGCCTTAACAAATTAACAATGTCATACTCCCAGGGTAATACATGTAAGCCAATTACTTTCTGAAAAGGGCTATCTAAAATAACGAAACTCATCAAGAGGACCCTTCTGATACTTACAAGTGACTGGGTAGAGAACCACTTTTTAAATATTAACTGTTACATGAAAGTCCAACCAATCCAGTTGGAAATTTTCTTACTGTTTTTGTGCGTATGCAACACTGAATCCTCCTCTAAATCTGTGATAACAGAAATTGTGTCAGCACTTCTGATAACAGGCTATGCATGGAAACTGCATTTGGAAAGGGGAAACTGCACAACATGACTGTTTGGTCAAAGCAGATAAATGTGTCCAAGAGTAATTCAACTCCTAATGAAAATCTTTTCAGGTACAAAGGCCTGGCTCGGCTGCCCCTTTGGCTGCAGCTCCCAGCACATGGAGGTGTCTCCAGTTCAATTGCTGGCACAGGACTTACTCATAATGTTTGGAGACTTTTGTATTTGGAAGATGAATAGTATCTCAAAAGCTGAGTCTCAGCTCTGATGAGCACCAGGACTTTGCAGACAGTGCTTTTAATGAGGGCACTTGGGAAGGATTTGAAGTGCTTTGTCTGCTCACTGCACTACAATGCAGATGAGAGTATTCCAAATTTTCCTGGCCAAATGCTGAGGACTGTCTTGATTTCAGAAATGCTTACTTACTGATTTTTCTGCCTCTCTGCAGTCTTAACTTGGAGAGGGACTAAAACTGTATGATGGTTGGTTTGGAGGATTTTTAGATGCTTTTCCCTCTGTCTCTCCAAGCCTCAGAGAGGACTCAGAGAATGAAGTGATGCCAAGCAGCACAGAGCTGATGCTCTCAGGTCAGCCAAAGGCAGTAGCTAACATAGAACCAACTGGGAAGTGAATTTTGAAGCAGTTTGGCTTTTTGCACCTAAAAAGTCTACCTGGCTTCTGCTTTAGACACCCTTGTCCCACTTCAGACCTTCTCCTGAATTTCATTTTTGTCTAGAAGAAAAACGCAATGGCTAAGTAAAACTCCTGCTGGCTCAGATATCAATTTCTTTAAATATTTGGTTACATTGTGTCTGCCCCGAAAGAAATCTGATTTGTACTCTGGTATTTTTCAGTCTTCCATAGGCATTAGAAGTAAAAGGCAGCCTAAACCTCAAAATGTAACCTGGAACCTTTTGGAAAAGGAAATCTGGATTTATTCTGCTGGAATTAGGACAAAACCAGATATTGAGATCAGTTGGAATGCAAAATCAGCCAAAGTTAGGGTGTGTTGAAAACAGTAGTTTGGGTTCAGACAAGTTTCTTGTAATGAATTATTCATGGGACTGGACTATTAAAAAGATTTTGATTCTTTCCTGTAAGACGTGTAACTTTTATGAAGTTACAGAGACTTTCAGTGCTTACAATTTCTCACTGTCCCTCAGATGAGTTTTTTCCCTTGACTTTTAAATCTTAAGTTCATTAAGTTTTTTGAGAAACTGTTGACCTTTAATGCTGAATAAATGGAAGCTGGTGAATTCCTTGGTCGTCTTTTACAGCAAGGTAAATTACATGGGTCATGAAACAAAAAATGGATAAGTTCTGATTTTAATTGTATCCTAAAAATGTATGAACTCTCAGGGCTGGGCTAAAATCAAACTGGAAATCTAGGGTCAGATCTGGCCTTAATCTATAAGTTTGGCATATGTCCTCTCTCTGGAGACTGGCAGGCCATTCCTCCTCTGCTGGCTATAAAGGGTACACAGTCACTAACTTCAGACTTAACATTCAAACATCTGAGAAAAGCAGATTTCTGGTTAATTTACAGCAATCAACCTTGAAACTTTTCAGGTAGTGTCTTTATGACTTCCCAATTATGTTTTGTCCTGCAAACAAAGTATATATAAATATACATGGAAGAAAATGTGTTCTGTCTAAAGGCACATTGCCTGTAAAAGGCAATGCCAACTCTACAAAAGAGCATTTGCAGATTAATGTGTCTATGGTAAAAACCTTAACTGGGGATTTGTATTCCTGGCCTCGCAGGCAGGAAGCCTCATCTGACTGGTAACCAGGCATTGAAAGCTTCATTCTGAAGAAGGAGAAGAAAAACAAAACTGGGGTTTTGGTTTTGTTTAACTTTTTGTTTGGTTGTTTGAGCGATTGATTTTTATTTTTTTTTTCTTTTGTTAAGAAAAATAAGAAAAAGAACTGAACATACTTTAAAGACTTCCGTAATGTCTTATATTGACTCTGAGTGCTTACAAATTTTGTCCTATATTTGAGAGAGACCCGTGCTGAAGGTGGTGCCTGATCCTCATGCATGTAAACTCTATTTCCAGTCTTTCTCTAAGTGAATAGCCTGCTTTGTGAAAAGTGGTTCATCAGCGGTTAACTTTCTTATTTACTTTGAAAATGAGCAGATCTGCCAAATTAAACTGAGACCTGCTGAGATAATCACATTGAACTGGAAGGGGACTGTACCCTTAAAACCCCTCCTGAAGCTAAAGGAACAGCTCTTGAGTGAGGTGGTGGCTGGCAACCAAGGTGGAGGAGCCCTTAGGAGACCAGGAAGGCCATTAATTTTAGAGCAATTGTGTGATACTTAGATGGCCTGTAACTCACTCCTGCAGCATGAAACACACGTGCACAACATTCCCTCATCACCTGCTGTGCTGTGGGCTGCTCACACAAGCAAAACATCACATCATATTGTGGCTATCTGCAATCAATGAGCAGATCCAATCACTGATTTTGGGACTGATTTATCACCAGCATTGGTTCTGTGTTGCCTCCTGGGGGAAGTTTTCCTTTCTTTCTGTTTTAGACCTCCAGCTCTAGTACCTGCATTTAAGGATCATTTCACCAGAGGAAGATGTTTCTTTATAAGGTTTCTTTATAAGCTATTAGGAATTGGCTTTATTTGAAGCTGTGAGAGGAATATGGAAAATATGGGTTGTGAACACTGTCTGCAATGATTCCCTTGTGGTGTTGAAGGGGTGATAAGAACAGATTAAATTGGCCCAAAAACAATGAGCAATAAACTGGTAAGTGCCTTCAGAGATGGAGGGTAAACAGCTGCTCATTTGATTCTCTGCACCTGTATTTTTGTATCTTTTTCCTGTGCAGAAGAAAAACAAGTTAACAGTGTAGGTCTCCTGAAACTATCAAAAGGATCTGAAATAGACTTTTCCGTAAGTTCCAGCTGAGTTGCCTTCTGCAATGAATGATGTGGGGTTAAATGGCCTCCTCTTCTCCTCCTGTAGTTGTGAAGGGTGAAAGAACTATTGTAATAGCTGAAATACACTCCCTCAGTTGTCAGAAATAGGGCATGAGATATGAAAAAAGGAAACATCTAAGGCAACTCAAATCCGACCAGAATGCGCGTGCATTTGTGCTCAGTTCTTCAGATGTTCCTCTGGAAGATCGTGCAAGACTCTTGAAAAACCAGCAGGACTGACAGATTACATCCAAGTTCTCTCCATTCCTGACATTTCACGGATGCCCGAGGAAGGAGAGGACCTCTCCTGGCAGGAGCTCTCCATGGATGTGGGCACTGAAGGACAGCCTGCACCCCCTCCCCTCCTAAGGGCTTTCCTCCCTCAGGCATTGCCCTCAGGGCATCCCCAGGGCAGCTGCAGCACAGAAGGCACCAGTGCATTCCGTTTTAATCCCCACAATGAGCAAACTCCCTTGCAGGTTTGTGTTTGGTCAGATGTCGCTCAAAACCATGATTTCAGCACATGGTTCTGCTGCTGTTTATTTACAGCACTGCCAGCACTCGGATCTTTGTTGTCTTTCTGTACCTTCCCTTTTGATCATACTAATCATTGGTTTGTACTTGTTGAGACTTTCAACTTTTGTCATTAATTGCAGTGGTATAATGATATAATTGTTTGCCAGATCTCTTTTGTTTTAATTAAAATTTATATTCATTTAACCACAGCTCCTCTCAATTTCTTTTCAGCAAAATCCCTTTGTTTAGGCTTGGGCCCAATCTATTTTTTTCTGGAAAGCATTGAAAGAAATGGTCCTGGCTGCCCCCTTTTGACAAAGGATAATTGAAAAATATAAGATTTCTTGCTTTACTGAAAGGTATCCAACTCTTTGTAAGAACTCCTTTTGATTTTGATGAACATTGAAGCGACAATTTTTATTCAACTTCATTCATATCCAGTCATTGTTCTTCTTTGTACAAGATAGCCACTTGCTTGCAGAGCTCCAAAAGTGGTCATTGTGAGGAAAAGCATTTTTGAAACATAAATTAATTTCTTTTTGTTACAAGAAAATGTTTAAAACATCTTGGAGTTTTCATTTCTTTTTTCTTCCTTTTTCATCTCCTAGTTTTTCCTTTTTGGGAAAATAAAAGAATTTTTAATTTTTTCAATTTTCTCAATTTTATCATACTAGAAGAAAACTTAAGGAGGGTAAGGAACTTTTACTTCATACAGAAAGATTTTTCTTGACAAATCAAATGCTAATTTGACTTCAGCACCCATATAAACCTTGACTAAATTCCCATATAAAGTGTTTGGATCAGATTTTAAAATTTCCCCCAAGATATATCTTTATCAATAATCAGGTTTCAAGAAACATAACATCAATTTGCATATCTTACTTCAAATCAGAAAGTTGTGGGCAGACACATAGAAAATATTTCCAAAATGGCACAGATCTGGTAAAACTTATCATTCTTTACTTAGAGAATTTCTTTTTTGTCTTTATTGGATAACAAATTTTGTTCCCATTTCTGTTAATTTATACCTGTGTGAGGAAGAAACATAAATGTTCCAAAACAAATAAGTAGAATAAAAGGAGAGATTTGGACAACAGCTAAAAAGACAGCTGAAACTATGTAAAATAAATTCAGTTTTTATCTCCTGTAAATCTCTCATTCCTGCCATACATCACAGGCTGTGTGTTCTGGTTTGAAAAGCAAAACCAGCGAGACACTCCAAGTCAGAAATACAATTTATTAGGAAAAGGGAAAATAAAACAAAGAGGAAACAAAATACATGCAATAAGGAAAAAGAAAATCATTGACAGAGTTAAAAAACAACCTGATACCCTGTTGGTCAGGGTGTTGGCAGCAATCCAGTTGCAATGGTGGCTGCAGTCCTCCTGGAGTAGCAGTTGTGGCCCTGGAGAAAAGGTGCAGCCCTCCACAGAAGGTGCAGTGGTGATGGATGGGCCTGTTCTTCCTCTGGGAGTCCAGTGGAAAGGCTGCCTTGGTGCTCCAAGTCTCAGGTTTTTATCCAGGTAGAGGGGCTCAGTTCCCCTCCCTGACTGGAGCATTTCCCAATGGGATGATGGAAGTTTATCAGTGGACTCAATGGCCCATGAGCAGAAGACTGATCCCTGGAGGGAGGATGGGCCGTGGAGGAGATAAGGAAACTGCTCTTGATGGTTTCTTATCAGCTGGCTTATCAACAGAAGATAACATCACTATCCCCATCCCAGTTCTAAGGATGGTAATAGAATAACACACCCATGATTATATTTTACATTGCAACCCATGACCCTGTGATCATCCCTCACCACCCTATGTTCTTTTTGGACAGTGAGGAATGCAGAACTGGAGCCTGTCTTTAAAATTCTGCAGGCTGACTCAGGTATCAGTAATTCTGTATAAATATGGCCATATGATTATGGCTGCCTCTACATTCACAGTTGTTATGGGTGGTAGCCTCTGGCTCCTGTGTCTGCCAGGTGACCTTAGAAACAGCATCCAACAAACACTAACAGCTGAGGAAAACATTTCTCACTCACCTGTCAGGACTGACCTTGCCAGCTGGGCAAATCCAGTTCCACCCAGCAGAGGTATTTGTACACCCAGAGCAGTTATGAAAATATTATACAATAAGAAAGAATCCTTATGAATTGTAATTCATGTATGTCTAATAGCAAGTCCTTTGAGTGAAAATGCAAAATGGGCAATTTCAGGTCATAGAGGAGAAAGTCAGTGGTGCTAAATACATGAAACTGAATTGTGAGGCCTGGGAATGTGACCTAATAAACGAATAACAAACCAGACAGACAGATAAGAAGGGCTTTTTCTCAGAGCCCTGCAACTCACACAACTTAATCTTTGTAAGGGAGGGAAGTGTTGCAAATGCTGCCTAATATTTTTCTGAAGCTCATGTCCTCTGCAAAAAAACCTAGTAACCATGCTGAAATGATTAGAGTGATTGTACCATGAAATGGCTTGGATTTGCTCATCTGGCTTCAAGTTCAGAGGAATGACCAACAAGCTGACTTATGTTCTTAACAGTGTAGACCCAGAAGGGTTCAAGCAGATGTTGCAGGCTTACTCCAGGCAAATACATGAAGTTTTGTGGTTTCTCTTAAGTGTTTGTTAATATCTACCACATTGCAAAGTCAAATGTCCTTTCTCAACAGAGCTGACTATTCATAATACAATACAGATGATTTAATCTGTGGTTAGGACTTTCCATTTCTACTAGAGCTGTGCAAAGTCTGAACTGCTCAAACTTACATTATACCAACACATACACAAAAAAAAAATAAAAGAAAAAAGGTTAAAAATCCCTGTCTGTCCCAAACTCTGAACCTATGCCAGTTCACATATCTGCAGTTGGGTCATGTATTGATGCTGTGACCCTGTGCGTGTCTGTCTGCTACTGTGACATTGCTCCTTCAAGTCCATAACTGAATGAAATGGGAGATTTTTTATGGAAGTTTTTGACACAATTAGAAGTGTACTTTCAGAATTAGAAGCACCAGAATCTCAAATGTACTTGATTCTGTTGTTGGCATCAAATGTTCATCCACTCTCCTTTCTTATCTGGGACTCATATGAAAAATAAATGCTAACTTTTAATATTGAAAATATTATTTGCAATTAATCAGTTAGTTTTAATATGATAACTCTTTCCAAGTTGATTTAAATTGTCTTTCCAGTCCTGACCATGTTGTAATCCTGAAGATATTTTTGTTGGTTATTTTTTATTTTGGTTTATTTCCAGAGTAGGGGTTTATTCAAAAAATGTGACATTGCTGAAGAACACAAAAGAATCTCTTGTGATATTAGTGAGTAGTTTTGGACAAAAGCATGGGGTGATAAAAGATGTAGAAAATCCTAAACAATTTGTTTTGACATCTTTAAACAAAGACATTTATTTCATTTTGTTTGAAAAACTGTTTTTGATAATAAATGAAGACAGAAGACTGAGAGATTTGAGTTGCAGAAACAATACATTTTGTGTTTGAAGAAATACCTCTGCTGACAAAAAATGTATTCTGAGTTTCTGTTGGTTTAGCAAAATAAACAATGGGTTTTGGTTGACTGAAGATAATTTTCTTTTTATTTTTTTCCAGTTTGGGCAGAGCATCAAAAAAAAATCATTAATTTCCTACATAGCACTGCTCCTGAGTAATTCCCAGAACGAGGCAGAACAAAACAAAGTTTATATCTTGTTTGAAACACTGGTCACTTTGAAATCAATGGCAGAATTCCCATCAATTTCATTGGGCTCAGGCTTTCACCTTCATCTTTAACAGCTCAGTTTTCCTTCATTATAGATTGCAGAAGTGAAGGAGATTTCTTTCAGTTCAAATCACTGCTGGTGAATCTGTCCCAAGAGAAACATGCAATACACACTTCTCTTTTCTGTCCTAATAGAGCACTGGAAAAAGCACATTTCACCAGCTTTTAAAATGTATGTGGGCATTTTCAAATGTATCTTAATGTCTTTGTCTATAGTAAACCCTGTTTAAGATGTTAATAATTTTTGACAAGCACTTCCCTTGCGTCTGGATTTTGAAAGGAAAACCTAGAGCATAAAATGGCCTTGTTCTAGTCATGCAGTGGATTAAAACCAGCAGAAGCTGATACCAAACAGTCTGTCTCAAATGTAATTTTGCTTTCCCATGGATCTCTACTTCGCCTTCTGCTGCAAGCTGGCAGCACTATTTAAAGACAGGAAAACAACCAAACTCAGAAATATCCTTTAAATACTAATTTCTTTTTGTAAGCTGTACTTTCTTCCTGATACACAAAAGCATGGGAAAAAAAATGTCTTTAAAAAAGCCTTCAGAGATGTTTCTTTAGAGCATGGAGAGAAACAGAGGGCCCCCAAAGTGGGAGTCTGCACCCTGGAGGGTCAGAGCAGCTATTTCCTGTTCCAGGGCAGCCCAGCAACATGCAGCTCTAGTTCCTTCTGTTTATTGAGTCAGCGTCGAGTCATAGGAAAAATGCACTTTTCACCCCTGGATGGGAATAAATTGCATTAATTGGGTCACAGTTTTATTTTTGTGCAGCTCCACGGCTGTGGCTTATCTAAAAGGTTTTGAAAATTCAGCTATTTTTTGACAGAGTTGGGGATGCAATGACTTTTCTAGGTCTAGCAAATCATCATATGCATCCAGCCACAGCAGCTGAGCATGTGCTCCTTGTTATTGAAACTTGACTGTGCACCAAGACCTTGGGTGCCTAAAAATGTTAGTGCTGTGTGTCTTCCTATCTCACAAAATACAGCTTTGTGAGGCAGCAAAAGTTAATGTGGTCAAGGGGATGTAGTGGGATTCATTTAATCCTAACCCAAACACCTATAGATGGCACGGCATCCCGCCCTAGTCTGCAGTGACAGTGCTGATGAGACCTTCACTGATGGTCATGAAGGCTGACACTCCTTGCATTCATCTGGACACTCACTTCTGGGCACCCTCTGAACTTGGGCAAGATTCTTTCACCTTCATTTTGTTTGCTGGCATTCTCAAAGCTAAAATTTAAATTAGGTGTAGATATAGATTTAGTTTTAAATGTGTTACCTATATAACTGTGATTTTCACCAATTTTCTACTGCAGTCATAAGTATATTATTCAGGTCTTGCCTGTACTGAACTTGGTTTTCATTTGCTCATGGTAAGATGTGTTTATGTTTTTAAGTAAAATCTCTTGCTGCTTGTGATTGGAGATTCCCCAGGGAGGCAAAATTGATAACAGCTTTCACTTTAAACCAAATTAGGAACACAAGTTTCTAACACAGTGTTAAAAAAAAAAAACAACAAAAAACCAAAAAAACCCAACAAAAAAACAAGGAAGCAAATAAAAAAGGTAAAGAGGAAGCAAAAATCTAACTTCACACTGAGTGACAAAGATCCTGAATTTATGAAAACACAAAGATCATGTTTAGGCATCAATCTATAAATGCTAAGGCATAAGACATCCCATAATAAGAGAGGAAACAGTTACAGGACTGAGCAGAACGTTTCTTTAATGTGGCAAATTAAAGTAAGAATTTTAGCTTTGTGAGGAGTCATTTGTAAATCTATATGTACATCCTCTACCACATGTTTCCTCCTCCTTTCCTACTGGACCATTCCATCCCTTCTTCCCATTTTCTGCTGTAACAGCAGTCAGGCTTCTCCTTTCACTTGCCCTGGCAGCTGCAGTCCCACCCTCCTCCCAGCACACACAGTGATTACACACGTCTATTGCAAATGATCATTTTCCCTTCTGCCTCCCAGCTACAAATTCCCATCACAGTATACCCCTTTTTAAATCTCTTCTTTATTGATTTTCATCAGCATAAGGCCATTGTTAATACATCTGTTTGAAATAAAAAATAATTTCCCTGTGTCTGCCACCCTCTCTCCACTATGGAGTCTCACCCAATCCCAGGTCCCAGCCATGATTAAGCAGCACACATGTGTTTCAAATAAAAGCTATCCTCTCTTCACACACCCCCCTCTCTCTCACAGCTGTAGATTTCCCGGCTGCATTATCCTCATTTGTAACTTTTCTGCCTTGTTTTCAGCCATGCTCTCTCATCAGTGTTTTCCCTGCTATTTAGATTTTCTTATGCATATGCTTAGCACCTTTCTTTCAAAGAAGAGGCTCAAAAAGTTATATCACTATCACAGTCTTCCTTTTATACCAGGAGACTCAGGTCTGCAGGGTTGGAGAAATTTACTGCTTGCTCCAGAGTGGGTACAGAAGGCTTGGGAATGGCATCTTGGATTCTCTCCTGTTGTAAACTAGAGCTGGAAGTCCAGATCTTTGGGCTAATGGTATATGACCTTGTTCTGGATTGCTCTCTCTCCCTTTTACACTTTTTGGAGACAGGTATCTTTGGGAAACATTACTTACCTGGGCTTTATATATAAGACTTATTATGGGTTATGGAAGCAGTGGGTTTCAGACCTACAGACACATCCTTTCATCTGTTATTCAATGACCAGAGATAGTCTTAAATGTGTGGAAGATGGGCCCATCCTTGCTCCCATCTGCACAGCAGATGGCTTGTGCATGTCCCTGGTTTAACCCAGTGGGGCTCTGGGTTGTTACCCTGGCTGCTTGTGCCTCCAACTGCAATTATTCACACCCAAACTATGCTTCAGTCTATGATGCAAAAACTCTCAACACTGAAATACTTTCCCCTTCCTTTGCCTCTGCTGCCATGAACATAACCAGAACATGATGGTGCAGACAGTCCTTACACTTGCTGTATTTATATCGTATCCCAAAACTGGCATTGTCAGCCCCAGCTACTTAAAAATTATGAGTCCAAAGCATTGCCAACACAAAAGAACTAATTAGCAAACAGTTGTGTTTGTCTGGCTTCTTGCCTTGAGCCAATATTTTCAGCTTTCCTCTGTGACTGCAGTATCTAGATATGTAAATAGTTTTCTATTCCTTTTGTTATAAATGAACGCTGGAATTTGAGTTTAATGTCCTGTTTTGGGAAGGTGATGTTTTAGGAAGGAATCACACTCTTTGTTGTTGGTCTCACTAAATACTTAGAATTGCTGGGAACGTGTTGCAAAGCTTGCCTCCAAAGGAAAATTTGTGTATATACCAGATAACATTCCACCACAGGTAAAAGTCTCTGGTCATCTGTGTCACCTGTTAAATGTCAGGACATAAAAATCAGTGAAGGAAACTATTCAGAGCATTGTGAAATTTTGTTTCTAAAACATTGTTTTGAATAAAAATGTCTACAGGATTGACAAGTGGTACATGTCTTAAATAATTTCTCTATTGTGAGATAAATGTATTAAATTTCAAAACAATTTTCCACAAAAGATAAAGGACTGAGGAGAGGACAGTCACCTTGAAGTAGACAGCTAGAACTACAGTATCAGAAACAATTTTTCTGACTATATTTTTAGAAATTAGTTTTCCTGATTTTGCTTTTATTTTATCATCTTCACGGCTGACAAGCTCACTAGAATTGAAATATTTAAATATTAAAGGGTTAAATCTAGAGATGATTCATCTGATGTAATAAAAAAATCTCAGAGCAACTCAGAAAACCTGTCCAAAAAAATCACAATAGTACTTCTACAAAATACTGTTTGGTCCTTTGCAAAAATATTTAACAATGACAAAGTCATAGAAAAAATTGAGGGAATGCTTTAATGAAAATATTTCTGGTTAAGACTCCAAACCAAAAGGGCACCAGAGGAGTTACAGTCAATGTTGAAGACCATGTGTGTTTTCATAGAGCTCTTCTATATCTATTTCATTTCAGTAAACATGATAGGCCACAAAGTGAAAGAATGTAGAGGCTGATTTTGGATATAAAAGAACCCTTAATTGGATTAGCTAAAAAAATAGATAATGAGGTCAACATTCATATAAAGCAGCAATCTCCAGCCTGTGACATACTGGCCATTTGTTTCCTGTAGGGTCATCTTGTCATTGCGTGTTCACCAAGGGAGTAGAGCAGTCAGGGCAAGGTGAGCTGCACCTCAGCCCAGCCCTCTCCAAGCCATTGGACAGAAAGCCTGAGTCACTGATAAATGTCTGGCACCATTAGCACACGTGGGCTGGTGTAGATTGCTGGCCTAGAGAAACTGGAACAGATGTTGTGTTTGTGGCACTGACCTCTGAAACAGCAACAACAAACAAAACCCCAACCAACCAACCAACCAACCAACCAACCAACCAACCAACCAACCAACCAAGTAACAAACAACAGAGCGAGAGTAGGTTCTATCCCTCNATCCCTCTTAAAAAGATTAAAAAAAAAAAAATAGAGAGAAGGTGCTGTTGGGAAAGTGGAATTTTGCTTCCACACATTATTATTATTATTATTATTATTATTATTGTTGTTGTTGTTGTTGTTGTTGTTGTTGTTGTTATTATTACTACAAAAAGCAGTATCTTAAATGTGGGACCTAACTTAAACATTCTTCAGCTGGATTTGTCCCCATGGCCTCAGTCAAACTGGATACTGATAAACTGAATTTGTCTGAAGCAGCAGACCTTGATCTACCTCTCTTATTTCTTCATGCTCTTCTGTTCAACTGACCTAAAATGTTGAAGGTGTCTCTGAGGGAATGTTATGATGTAAGAGAGAGCAAGCTAAAACCTGAGGTTTTTAATTTATTGTTGTTCTTTCTTCTATTAAAAGCTGTTAGACAAAACCAAGTGGTAGGTGATTTCTACACTGAGGAGTTTAAAACAGAAAATCTACTCCTGGATAATTTGTAATTTTCTGAGTGTTGGCCAAGATGGACTGTTAGTCTTAGGCATGAAATGAGAAATAAGGCAAAGTTAATAATGACTTTTCCCTTAGTTGCTGTAAAATAGGGAAAACCGTTGTTTTCCCATTCAGCCTTGCTTTCTGCAGATTCTTGAAGTTCTTTGTGGACACAATGAAATTTAAAGGAAAATGTGGCTTGAAATGTTACTCCTCCATGTAAAATGTGTATTCCTCTCCTTGTACATTTCCTCAGCTCTGCTTTTGAAATCATGAAAGTACTCATGAGTGAACTCCTCAGAGCTCTCTTTATAACACTATAGAAAAAAAAAATTGTGGGTTTGGCTCATTCGTTGTTCAAAGAATTGTTAAGTGAGTGGTAGATGCAAGGACAAATACTTCTCTGACTTGGCCCTCTGCAAGGATAGGAAGTTTCTTGGGATTGGATCAAAGGACAAGAAAGCAAAGCAAGACTTGCAGAACTTAGAAATTGTCTCCAACCATCTTTTATTTTTCACTACTGAAATGGTACATCAGCAGGAACCTGGGATAATAGAAGTATACATTCTGACTTCCAAATCCCAGTGGAATTTTCAGGCCTGGTGGTAGAAGTGCTTTATCTCAAGTAACCACTCGTATCATCCCCTTGCTGGCTCTGCAGTGGAGTTGTGAGAAGGCACTATGTGCAGGCAAACACGTGTGTGCAGGGTGTAGGTGGTGTGCTGGGGGCTCCATGTGGCCAGCAAGCGTCTGGCAGCCACCAGCCCTGTCAGCTTCCTCTTCACAAGGCCCAATGAACCCCTTTCCTTTTGTACTCCCACCATAACTATCACTGTATTAAAGAGCTACCTAGGCTTTCAAGCTTCAAGGCATGAATATTTTCATACTCAGCCCTATATTCCTATCCAGTTAGTTCATATAAGTGCAACTTGTTTTATGCCTGGTTTATTCCATTCCTCCAGTGAAGTGGAAAAATTTCACAGATTTTTTTCTCACAGCTGAACTGCTCATGTGTGATACAAGGTGTGTGCTTTTTGTCTGGATCTGCTGATAACTAACAAGGCCTGAAGTGCTGCTGTAGCCTTTCTGCACCTAGAATTACCCTACCAACCTGTCTATTTTCTTTGACTAGTACTCTGCTGCCATGTTTTCTTAAAATTTGTTAGTCATTCAAAAACTAGCTGTAGGGACAGACACACAGAGGTATGATCAAACAAGACTTGTTCCCTTGGAAGTCAAAACGACATTTCAGTATGCTACACACTCATCTTTCTTCCTGCATGGGATCAGGTCTCCTACACTCTGAGGCAGGACCATTCAAGATATGTGCACACAGCCATTAGAAACACAACCATGTGAAGGGAACATTTTATGTGATACAACATGGAATTTCCCAACACTGTTTGGTCTTGCTGATGTTTGTCTATTCTACCAGTTCAAGTCTCTGTGGTCAAGAGCTAGGAAATTCTCACTCAAGCTTGTTACAAGATGTCTCCAGGCCATTTCACACCCAGAAGATTTAACGAGTCTTAGAAACAACATCACATTTTTCAATCTGTTTAAAAGTTACACTTCTAATCAAAGGTAACCATTGTTCATTCTATAGTCAGTTAATAAATACTTCCAGGAGAGTCACTCATCCTGAGAGAAAGAAGTAGTGCTAAGAGCAGGCAGTGGTACATTTTCAGACCAGTCAGACTCATCTGTGTCTCTCCAGTGGCTGGAGAAAGACAGAGAGGCAGATGTGTGTTGAGATGAAATCTGGACCTGCTGGCTTCACTGGGAACTGCTCACAGTCTCAGGAGCTGAAGAGCTCTCCTCAGGCAACAAAGTCCACCTGTGGAGCTCCTTGCTGGTTGTATGATGCAGATACATGGCCAGTAGGGACAATGTTATGACCATAAAAAATTCCTTTCTGTTTGAGAGACAAATGATGGTTTAAAAAAGATGGAAACTGAGTAATTTTTTTCATTTGGTCTAGTCTGTTTTCTCCTAGTAGGAAAATTAAGGTTTATGGTATTGCCTTGTTGCTGCTTTGTCGCTTCTCTCCAAACCACCACCAGAGGTAGGCCAATAACATCATCTTAAAAGAAGGAATTAGTCTGTCAAAACTGATCTTGCCTTAACTCTCCATATGTTGCTATGCACTGATGAGTGACAAACTGCACAGAAAACACGATCTCCACGTTCTCTGAAAAGGACTGCTGAAATATTTGACAAGCTTCAGTCAAACCAAGCTGTTTTCTTCATCTTGAAGCCAACTTGCCAAACAATCTTTTGACACTTTGTGGTATTTTATGTTGGATTCTTCAGTGTAAGAAGGTGTAAAAAAAGGTCAGTGTTAAGTCACACCAGTCCTCTCTGCTATGTTGCTTTAACAGCACCCCATGTTGGAGTTCTCAGTTTTTCAGCTGCTCATCAGAGCAATTCTCTGTCATAGCTGTGTAGTGTTTAAAGATATGCCAGATATTAGATATGTTTGATACAAGGCAGCACCAATATAGTGTCTTTTGATTGTATTTACCATGCACATATTAATACATCAGCTCTGGTCCAATGGTTTATTTGTTCCAAATACTTTCAAACTACTGTAATGGTTTAGATTTTTTCTTATTTTTCTGAATAGTCTGTGTCTTTTCCCTCAAGTTTCAACTGGATGTGTCATACACAGTTTTGTGACCTGATATCTGTTGTGCTCTGAAACACTGTGAGAAATTTCCAAGCACTCCCAGAAGCACAAACTAAAGCTGCCAGCTCCTGTCTGTGGGATGAATTATTACTGTTTGGTTTATAATTAGGGTTCATGTCTCTCCCATCTTTTGTGGTGAAATTTGCAAGCTTCCCAGCCCTCTGCCTACCTGCCCACACTCTCTTATTTCCCTTCCCTTCAGTGCCTACCCTCTTCTGTTCCATGTGGTACCCCAACAGCCCTCTCTGCCACAACCCCAGAGGTCTCCCAATGCCACTTGCCTGCCTTTTCCAAAGGATGTCGTCCTTTTCCAGAGGACATAATTCATAACATTTTATATGGAACAGCTGTTCCTCAAGAGTAAACCAGCTGTCTATCTAGACAGCTAGAATAAACACAGAAGAAACCAATTGTCTAGAATAAACCAATGGTTTGTACCTTTGCAAATCACTTTTCTACCACCTAGGACTAGGCAAAAGAGAGCCTGGGCTTTCTAGCACATCGCTTCATCACTTCTCTCATGGGATATTTTTACTTCTATCTATTCATTGCCCAAGTGAAAATAAACATCTTTCACTGCCCACTTCTAAGGTTATAATTTTCTCTCTCATAATTTTGTGCTTTTTCCTCAAAATAAGCTGTTGAAGTCTAAGTTTCTAAAATTACCTAATATTGCTCCTGCTTCAAGAAAATCCCCATACTATGTTTGATTAGCTTGAATTTAAAAATTTCAGACAGCTTGGTCTCAATTTCATCTCTTGCAAATCAGACAGCCCTTCTGCAAACCCAAACCAACAAACTCCCTAAATCTTGAATAGGGTTGCACAGATAGAAGGTGGCCATGTTACATTCAGCAGGGTGATGTGAAGGTCCTGCTGTCATTGCAATTTGCCTGTTCTCAGGTGTTCTCTCTTGCTCTCTATTTAGTCTTACTTTGGGAAGGGTAGTGGTGGTGCTAGGTAGGAATTTTCCTTTCAATCCATTTGGACAGTATCTGTCATCACTTGGCCCACAGCTGCAACTGAAGGGTAACTCTATTGTGTGGCTTAAGAGAAATTGGATTAGAAATGCAGAAATTCAAGACCCTTTGACTTCTTTTTTGCATAGTAAGTTCCCACTAGATAGTTATTTTTGGTTCTCTTTTTGGCATGAATTCAGGTAGAGCAGAACAAAGAGATGGGTGATGATGAGACAAAGACCATAACTGCTTAGCAGCAGGAAAAAGAAGAACCTTCTTTTCGTGACCCTGGTTGTTACAGCTACTTTTGGCTTCCTAGAGCTCAATGGAGATGTCTGGTTTTTAAATAAAAGAAGTTGTATTGACTTTCATTAATAGCATAGGAAGTTTCCCCCAAAGTGTCCCAAAGATTTCTGTTGTACAAACAGGAAAATTGCTTTTGTCCAGCCTTGGCCCAGCTGCTGCCTCATGGTAAAAACACTTTATCTCTGCTCTGTCAGACTTCCCAACAAATGCAAAGTGAATTTCAACTCCAGGCAGGATTTCCTATTAAGCTGTTGACAAGGTCTGCCCACTGTAATTTCTGGGGGAGATGAAGGTAAATTCTTCATTGCAGCTTCTACTCCTGTGTAGTTGTCTCCTCAATGATCTTACCTACCCCAGATTTTGCTCATATTGACTCAGAGCCTGTCTCCTTCCCCTCCTCCTCTAGAGCAGGAGAACAACAGGAGGAAAAACTGGACCATGCAGATAAATGTTTATCTAGTGCATGATAGTGTAGCCACACTTCAATGTACTGAATAAATATCCTGTTGGTTTGCACAGGAATTGGAGAGAAGATGCAGAGACAGAAGATAATCCTGACCTGCATTACCAGTAATGTGAACATTTTCTCCATCATCATTCATCACTCTGTTGGTAATTCATAAATGAATAGCCATAAAGTTCAGCTTTATGTTATTTCAAGGCTACTTGTCATAGAGATCTCTAATGTGAGGATAAGGATTGGGGCAAGATCAGTTTTAGGAGACCTTAACTCCAAGAGCTTCAAAGATGATTTAACACATTCTCCTATTTGTATGACTGACCTCTGTCAGAGTTTCCACAAATATTCAAGGACCTATACAAGAGTATCTTGGGCTCAGCCATGACTTCTTCCAATTAAGGAATAATCTGAGCTCTGTTCTATCTTCTCTTCAACACTTTTTGTGACATAGACCACCTCATGATATCCCGGAACCCTCCTAAACCCTCTGCTTTCGTTTTTTTCATTGAACATTGAGGAAGGATTGTGATCAACTCTCCATGAAAATCATGACTATGTCCATTGAATCAGGTCCCTCACAACTTCTTCCAAAATTACTCCATGTATAAGTTAGTGCACTTATTATGCTCCGTGACAAAATAAATAGAATGTGAAGAGTGAGATTTTGGAGTAACTTTTGTTAACTCTGTTGATATATTTATGGCATTTTGATCCTCAGTTTTAAAAACATGGCCCTGACTTTGCAGGAATGACTATGAGCTTAAAGAAGCAGGAGTTTTTCAGAAGTGTATATATATATCTGATACACAAGGAGACAAGAACCCCATATGGAATAAAACTGTAGTGAATTTACTGCAATTTCCTTCCAATTTCCTAACCAGCTGCGGACTTTTGTATCATCTTTGGGATTTTTTTTTAAAAAATCTTGCTTTTTAACAAGTCATTTGTAAAGAAATATAATCAGACAATTTTTCATCTCTCTTCTATTCTACTATTGTGTCAAAGTTAGAAGAATAATCAGAGAGGAAGAAAATAAAGAAGGAAAAACATGCCACTGAGTTATTAATCTGTCTATTGCATATTGCCAACAAGTGGGGAGTGTAATATTTTTTTTAAATTTGATCACCAGCACTTTCTTTTTGCTGAAAGTAGAACCAGAAAGGAAATCCCTGTGAACCTTGTCAACATTCTAGGGTTCCTCCAGACTCTGGATGAGGATCTGAAGGGCTCTGCTGCACTTCTGCCAAGCTGCTGAAGTGCAAAGGTCACTGTACTCTCCCTTGGGACTCATCCGTTTCCATCACATATACAGACAAGGCAGAGGAGCCTTTCAGCCTCAGACAAATTGCAGGAGGCCTAAGGAACAAAAATGTCAAAAAAAAGAAAAAACTTGAGGGTCTCTTCAGAAACAGGTGCTCTGGTCTGGAGGCACACAGACAGGACACATCATCAAAGTGCATCCAGCTGCAGGTCTGGCAGTGTGTTTATATGGGCCACATTTCTGGGTGTGCTCTCTGGCTTGTGTTGGTTTCTTTCTGCTTTGTTCATTGAGGAAACACCTTTTCTCTAGGGAATTCTACCCTTAAATGCTCCTAGAAGCCTGTTCTCACAATGTCCTGGCCTATGATTGCCAGCAGCATCTAAATAGAGGTAGGTTTAGCCTCAGTCATGGGCGGTGCAGCATGAGCATGGATCAGAAATACCTTGGCTAGACATTTCCTGACTGGAAAAGTGGCAGAAAATGCAGAGGTCCTTCTCCCTTCTCTTGAACACGAGAACCAGAAGACTTTTTTGGACTATCCTGTGTGTCTGTCTGTCTTTTTTTCCCAATACAAATTTTCACAGAGTGTGCATGACAATTGTGGGAGTTATCCTGTCCCAAAACTAAGGCTTACTGACCATCTTCAAAATATAGAATAATAGTATTGTTTAGGGTTCAAAAGACAATTAAGATCATTCATTCCAACTCCTAACCAAGCGCTGCCAACTCCAGCACTAAACCATGTCCACTAGTGCCACATCTATGTGTCTTTTAAACAGCTCCAGGGACATCAACTCTGCACTGCACTGAGCAGCCTGTCCCAGGGCCTGGCCATCATAACAGTGAGGACTTTATTATCAACATCCAATCTAAACCTCCCCTGGCACAACTTGAGACCATTTTCTCTTGTCCTGTCCCTTGTTACCTGGCAGAAGAGACCAACCCCACCTGGCTGCAGCCCCTTTCAGGGAGTTGTAGAGAGTGATAAGGTCTCCCTCAAGCCTCATTTTCTCCATAACAAACACCCCCAGCTCCCTCAGCTGCTCCTTGTAGGACTTGTGCTCCAGACCTTCACCAGGTGTTTTTGCCATTCTCTGGACTTGCCCCAGCCCCTCAATGTCCTTATTCTAGTGAGGGACCCAGAACTGGACAATGGCATTCAAGGTATGGCCTCACCAGTGCTGAGTAAAGGGGGACAATCACTGCCTTGGTCCTACATTGGTTTTTTTTCTGAAATTGTATTGCTTTTTGAATCAATCTCTCTTCAAGTTCTGGATGTAGAGTTGTTGTTTTATGAAATTCAAGAGTTTTCCCACAACCCTGTCTAGAAGACCGAAATATAGATCTGTAATGCCCTCACCAGAACAGTTTCCCTGAAAGCACATGCACAGCAAGTCAATAAGCTTGATGTGAGATACCAGCACATGCATCAGATATGACTGCAGAAGCAAAAATGGGATCGTGGTTTGGAAAAAATTTGTGTGGTCCTCGGGATGTCTACATTCATGTATGACCATATAAATCACAGAGCTATAAATGCCGTGAGCTTTTCTTTTTTTTTCAATCCTTAGAAAAAGACACTGGATCAACTAATAAAACTTCTTTTTAGCTTAAATGTACTCTATTCCCTTTATCATGTCCCACAGCAAAATTTCTTGCTGTTTGAGGAAAAAAAAAAACAACAAACTAATTTATTCAAAGGAAGGCCAAAGGCTTTCTATGCAATCTGAATCTCTTCTCATTGTTTAAATATAGACAAAATAAATTACTGCTGGCACTTCTAAACTGTGCAAGACTTCTGGCTAAAAAAGGGCTCTAGATCTATTCACAACTATCAAATATACCTCTATTTGATCCCCACTTGAAAAATAATAGTGAAAATACCCTGTTCCTCATACCCTTACACTATATCCCTCCACTAAAATAAATGCTGACAAGATGTTCATTTGAAATGCATCTGGAACCAGAGAGCAATACTCCTGAAGAGTACTTTCATGTTTGTAGCAAAGAGTATCTTCTGAAACAAAAATAATTCTTAAACATGCTCCAAACCTAGATTACTCTCTATCCACCGCAAACAATGAATTATTTATCATTTCTGTCTCTACAAGTTTTTCCTATGAGATACAAAGCTTGTTTCTTACCACCAATGCACTTTGATTTATTGAATGTTTCATAAATTGGATACTACATATTGTGAACTATAAAGATCCCTATATTAACCTTGAAGAAGCCCGCTGTGAAACCAGCTGCACTCTAGCTCTGACAGCAGAGCTCACTGCAGGCTGAATTAAAGCTCCAAGAAACAAGAAAAAAATATTTGATGTCTACAGATGCTTTGTTGTTGTGGTTTAACCTAGCAAGAGCTAAACATCCCAGAGCTGTTTATTCTCTTTCCCCAGTAGGATGGGGTAGACAATTAGAAAAAAGGCNAAATTATGCCCAATGCAGTTTGCTCACCACTCACTGACTGATGCCCAGCCTATCCCTGAGCATGTCACTGCTCCCCAGGCAACTCCCCACAGTTCTATTGTTCATCAAGACACTGTATACGATGGAATATCCCTTGGATCAGATGGGGTCAGCTGTGTCCCCTCCCAGCTGCTTATGCACCCCCAGACTCCACGCTGTTGAGGTGAGTGAGCAGAACTGCTCAGCAATAACTAAAGCATCAGTGTGTTAACATTATTCTCACCCCAAATCCAAAATACAGCACTGTACCAGTTACTAGGAACAAAAATAACTCTATCCCAGCCAAAATCAGGGCAGTTGTTCATATTGATAAAAATCTGGTACCCAAATGAACTTTTAAAGTGAGTAGAGGCAACTATATTGCTGTCCATCATGTGACTGTCTAAGACAAAGGACAATTCTGGGTTAGGAAAGCTTCCGTTCTGATTCTCAAGCTAAATCTCTTTCATATCTTGAGAAAAGCTCTGTCTTCCTTCTCTTCGATAAAAGCACTCAACTCCTTTGCAATGACCAGCAACATAAGGAGCATTTTTATTTAGGAGAAACCATTATTCCTTGATTATTTTGTATGCTAAAGGTTTTGAAAAGGCAGATCTGAGAGATATGCCTGCAATTGTTTTTTCTCCTTTCCTACATCCATGTAGTATCTGGTCTGAAAGCATGGACTGTGGCAGTGGGAAGACAGCCCATGCTTGTTGCTGTTCTGCATGCCAGGAGTTCCTTTTCCCAACATAAAAGGGATTTGCAAAGATGACAGACAACAGTCACAAAATGCAAGAGGAAAATCCAAATTGGATATATTGGGAAAGTTTGGTCCATCACTTATTGGTTCATGACTGGAACAGGTGTCCTGGGTGTCCCAGCCTTGGAGTTTGCAGATGTGTCCTGGATATGTCCTGGATGATGTGACACAGCCTGTAAGTTGGCTCTACTTTGGAGGGAGTACTGGTCTAGATGAGGTCTCATCCAACTAAATTTTGCTAAGAATTTATAATAACAAAGCTGTAAAATTGGCTTAATTAGTAATTTGAAAGTGACAAAAGCTAAAAAGTTCTGAAAATTGCAATCCTACTTTGAGGGGAGCTTTTTCTTTTTTTCACAGTCCTTTCTCTAAGATCTCTATTAAATGTAACCTTTAAGTCATAGTAACCACATATTATCCTTTATGATGCTACAATACCTGATGGGATGTAGATAATGGGGGAGCAGCTACCATGATCTCTTGGTCTTGACTAACTGCTGTATTTTCCTCAGACAGGTAGAAATACCCTGGAGTTCACCAAATATTCAGGGCAAAGGATGATGACAGAACTAACCATCAGGCAACAGCTTTTCTTTAATTTGACCCATTGGAGTGCCTTTGTTTAAGACAATTTAAGAGTCAGACACTATGCTTCCTCTTATAGTTTTAACCAATCTTTTTCCATCAATAAGGAGAAATCGAATACGGGGAGATGTAAGTGAAAACAGTAACTGTTTACTAACAAATGAAAATTGCTAAATCTCACAGAAACTCCCCTAGGAAAAAGAGAAACCCTTGAGAGGTGGGCCTGTGGGAACCCCATGAAGTTCAAAAAGGCCAAGTCCTGCACCTGGGTCAGGGCAATCCCAAGCACAAATACAGGCTGGGAAGAGAATGTATTGAGAGCAACCCTGAGGAGAAGGACTTGGGGGTGCTGGTGGATGAAGCTCAACATAACCTGGCGATGTGCTCTTGGAAGCCCAACGCTGTCCTGGGCTGCATCAAAAGCATTGTGGCCAGCAGGCTGAGGGAGGGGGTTTATACCCCTCTGCTCCTCTCTTGTGGGACCCTTCTGGGGTACCACATCAGCTCTGGGGCTTCAAACATAAGGAATACAAGGACCTGTTGGAGTGAGTGCAGAGGAGGACTACAAAGATAGTCAGAGGGTTAGAAAAAGGCTCCAAGGAGATCATATAGCACTGGTACCAAGTACCAAGGGCATGTGGTAATAGGACAAAAGTTAATGACTAAACTGAAAGAGGATGAGTTTAGATTAGATAATAGGAAGAAATTCTTGACTCGAAGGCTGATGACATAGTGTAACAGGGTGCCAGAGAAGTTGTGGTTGTCCTATCCCAGGAAGAGTTCATGGTCGGGTGGGACAGAGATATGAGCAGCCTGGTCTAGTGGAGGATGCCTTTGCCTGTGGCAAGGGAGATTGAATGACCATTGAAGGTCCCTTCCAACTCAAACCATTCCACGATTCTGTGACTTGATGGTGCAACACAAACTCCTGTGCTGTCTGAAAGTACTTGTAGCAAATTCCTTTGACCTCTTTGCTCGAAGTGCATCGTCAGTACCTGGTGCACCCAATTCGGCACGGTGCGGGGCCGCTCCCAGGGTGGGGGCGAGGTGTGCAGGGCGCGGGGGGAGCAGAGAGAGCCGTGTGTGGGGATGGGAGGAACAGGGATGCGGTGTACGGGGCTGGGGAACAGGGATGCGGTGTGCGGGGATGGGGGGAGCAGGGATGCGGTGTGCGGGGATGGGGTGAACAGGGATGCGGTGT
>VZTB01011853.1:71057-93726 GCA_013397245.1 Thryothorus ludovicianus | reverse complement strand
CCTCCGAGAGGGACACATGTGATCCTTCCTTTTTTTTTCATTGCTATGGAAACAGAGCAAAGCAAAGGGTAAATATACGGACAATGGCTAAAGACAATTTTAATTTTCATCCCCGCTTAAATGTCACAGGTTTTTAACGCGCCGCCGCTGTAACCGGAGCCGGCATCTGCAGCCCGGCGGGCGAGCTGGTCCCCGAAGCCGGAGGAATACAAGTCCTTCATTATTGCCAAGTGGGATCAGAGCACGTAGGTCTGTTTAGACACTGCGAAGCATTGTAAGAGGGCTCTCTTCAGGGACAGCCATAAAAGCCTCCTTCTTCCTCCCATTAGAAAAGAGCAGCTGTATTCTTCTTACGTGGACCCCGCCGAAGGTTGCCTGTCTCTGCACTGCATGAGTTTCGGGTCAGCGCGGAAAAGGAAACTTCATTTCACAGTCTGAACAGTGCAGGGTTGTGCCTTGGGTGGGAGCTGCACTCACCCCTGTGCATGTGGCTCGGGAGAACTGGTGGGGAAGGTTTCTGAGGTTCTGTATTTCTTGTCTGACAAATATTTTGGCTGCTCTAAACCAACTTTACAGTATAATCCTGAGCAGTCTCATAGATTAGGGTATTTCAGGCTATTAATTACCTGTTAATGGTCACTCCCAACACCTTTGAAATTAAATTAAAACCATAACCACTGCTTGTTAAACAGGAGAGATAGGCCATTTTACAGTGCCAGCATTCCCTAATTTTGTATCGGGCTCAGCCCAGTTTCCATTCTTCAAAGCCAGTGACAAAGTGCTCAATCAGTGATATAAATAAACAGGACTGAAATGGTTATTTTATAGGTACATGAGTGCCTCATTAATTGCTGAGTGCTACAGATGTGAACAGGGTGCTCTAAACTGTTTACCAGCTGGTTCTTGGAAATGAGACTTCCTGGATGACTTTCCTGTTGAGATATGCTGCCCCTCCTTGTAATCCCCATGGTGGTTCCTGCTTCCCGGCAAGACCAAGCTCCCCATTCACACACAGGATCATTGCTGGCCTTGCCACCAGAGTTGCTAGAAGAGCTCTGGTCAGGCGCCTGGAAGATATTGATGGCCCTGTGCAATTTCCCAGCGTGAGCCTGCTCATGACACACACAGCATCCAGAAATGTGAGCCACGCTGTCTGTGACAGGCAAATCCCAGGAGCACGTGGACTGCTTGGCTGCATCTGGAGCTGGGGTGACCTTTCCTGAAAGGACAGATTGGCTTTGAGTCAGGCTGGAGTCAGCATTCTGCTGGATTTCTGTTAATTGTATTAATTGCAGCGGTCTCTGCTTGGCACTGCTTTACTTGGAAACCTGTGCGTGCTCACAGACAGAAATCTTGGCTTGTGAAGGCTGAATCTTCTGGTTGGATTTGAGAAGGGGGAGGAAGAGGACAGGAGGGAGTGACCAGCTGGGCTCCTTTCAGTGCAGTCAGGAAATTCAGAGTTGCTTCTGCTGCATTCTGTTACCACAGTGCCTTGTTTCACAGGCTTCTTACTGCTAATTAAATATTTAACATACATGTGAAGTAAGACAAAAGAAGGGAGGGAAAAAACCAATGACCCACATGTGACAGTTGATCGAAGATCAAACTTTTACTGGCATGGAGAGAACCTAGAATGTTTAAGAAGTCGTTTTTGTCTTCAAAACTTCATGGTTCTGCATTCATTTGCAAGGGCACATTTTAGATTGACAGAGAGCAAATCTGATGCTTTGTGTCAACATCCCTCATACACCATCTTCATATGAACGTGAGGCACACTCTGACTATTATCATAATACATAACAGTCTACCCAAGTGCCTTCATTTATGGTTTCCTGGTATGAAAAGCATAAAGTTACTACCAGATGTTCCCAGAAGGAAAAATCATATGGAAAATTACTGCAAAAATAGTCTCTGGATTAAACGACCTGATCAGTTCTCCAGTGCTGTGTTGTGAGATGGCATGTTTTCCTACTCAGACCCACTTATGAATTACAAGAAAAAAATAAAAGGATATTATACTATCAACCTCTCCAGGTTCACAAAGATTTTAGGAGAATGTCCAGAAGCTATGTTTGCAATTAATATTAATATCAATTGATTTTAACACCTCAATATAGAATGATAAATCTTTATTGTAGCCTATTTTATGGGCTTTTGTTTGTGTTGGGTTTGTTTACCCAGAAAATTGTATAACAATATTTACAAAGATTTTTAAAAATAAACCAAAACAATTTAGCATTGCTCTCGTGGTTCTATACAAGGTTGAGTGCCTGGTAAAATTCCAGATAAGCCCAGCTTTTTCAAAGCACTTAAATTCACTTTTGACCAAGATACTCACATCTTCATTGCATATACTGAATGAATGCAAAAGTTGAATTTAACAGGGTCAGACTGATGTTCGCTTATCCTCAGGGAATCTGTGTCTAATTGTGTATGGACCATGACAGCAGGCTCTTTAGATATTTGTTTAGATCTCTCATATGAAATGTCCCTCTCTCTCTCTCAAACAAATAAATCTCTGATTTTAGGGCATAAAAATATATGTCTGTAGATTAAACTCTGGTTTCTTGGTAAAACAAACCATGCATAAACCTCAGAAGGATTTTGGCAAGTAATTGAAATCTTTCAAATAAGCAACTGAATTGAACAAAATCCCTTGGTAATGCAAACTAAGCTCTCTGGAGGTCAGTAGAACAGGAGCTTCCTGTAGGAGAGCACTTGAGCAATGCTCCCAAGACCTCTGCAAATTCATTCAGGCAAAGGCAAAAAGGTCTTTCTTTGAAAGTGCTCCTCACTCTTCAGCTCCTTACTTCTATCAGGAGCTGTGGCAACATGGAAACTCAAAACTGCTGAAAACAGAGCACATGTGCCTGAATGGAAAAGGAAAAAAAAAAAAAGCGGCAGCATATCCCTCCATTTGTCTTGGCTTAGACTTCTGGGAGACATTTGACCATCATGGACACATTCACTCTGCAGTATTTCTCTTAGCTCAGTCATTGCCATCCCAGCATTGCATTGTGTCATTTGCAAAGCTGTGCTGCAGTGCCCAATGGCTTTCATTTATTTCAAGATAGTTTTCAACACCCTTAATTGTTCTAGGTTCTTCTGAAGCAACCATTTGAATCATTACTCAAGACAGGCATATAGAGCTACCAGTTCACATTAGATCCACTTCATTCCATATTTCTAGGTGTTTTCTTCTCACTGAAATGACTACATCCTAATGAATTACCATGCATTTTCAGTATGGCACTGCTGTGTCGCTCTGGAGTTTACCCCCTGCATCTTTAGGAATGCAGGGCTGCAAGGGTGCTGTTTCTGGTACATGCCTTTCCTTTCCCTGGCCCTTCCCAAGCAATTAGGTTTGTAAAGAACTTTTGATTTTTAATTTATTCATTATGTTTGCATCAACATTTATTTTGGACTCTGTTGCCATGGCAAGTTAAAATGGATGATTCCTCCAGTAGCCTGTCACTTTGTTTCCAAAAATTTGTCTCTTTCCTTACAAAGTAATTATTTTTGCTGGCATCCATCTCCCATCACTAGTTTTCAGATGGACTTGATGTCTTTTTCTCTCAGCATGAGGGCTTTTGAATGCCTGCCATTGCAAGATTGTTGTTATTGTTGATGTTTTTGCTACTTTTGCCTTTCATCTGGTGCAGTATCCTCACAAACCTCCAAAATCTCACACTCCCCAAATCCCAGCACTCTTGTGTTTCCTGCTTTGCAAATCATGGCTCTATAAATGGCAGGTTCCAGGATGGTTTTTGTCACTTCTGATATTTTCTTGTCTAGAGGAATGTATCAACTACCAAGGAATGTCTATGACAAAACTGAGATCAGCACTCTCTCAGAAATAGTTGCAGATGGTGGCCTTTGGCATTTGTCCCTTCAACTGCCTCCTCCAAAAGTGTGTACCATAACAAAGCATCCACCTTTTGGAGGACCAAACTGGTATCAGTTGCCATCAGTTCTAGTTTTCAGTTATTAAAAACATCCTACCAAAAATATAAACCTTCACAGATAAAACACATATAGATAAAAAGGCAATATCTCCTCTCTCTTGCCATCTCTTCTTCTCATCTTTTCCCTCTTAGCAAAGCTCTCCCATATCATTAACAAACATTGCTGACTGCAGAAGAGTGAGACCCTTCATTTTGGGGTATTTGGAAAGGTTTTTTTTATGTACAGCCCTGTTAGACTCATTCTTCTGCTCATTGAAATCTTAAGCCTCCCAGTGTCTGCAATTTTGAAGTACCAGCAGGCTCAGCCACGTATGATGACACACAGACTGAATATTAATCAGCATTTTGTTCAGGCCAAAGTGATTTATGGCTGCTTTGCCATGTGCATCTGCCACACTGCACTGGAGGCAGTTTGCTTTTAAGCCCATTGATAAAAAGGCTTTTGACAATGACAATGGGCTCTTAAGAACTACATCTATATTAAAAAATCCAAGTCATGCCAGTGAAAACTCCCAGGCACTGAAGGTTGACAGTCTGTACAATTCAACATTTAATTCACCAAGAGGAATACAGTGGCTCTGACAGCCCACCCCTGGTAGTCCTGCCACCTCTGACTTGACCTCTACTCTTCCTGCCTGGCCCCTTCGTCAGCCGTGGCTGCTCCTCATCAGCACACCCAGCTGTCAGCTCAGCACAGCTCCCGACATCCTCCCTGCAGCTACCCCAGCTTTTGTTAATCAGACAAGCAAAAATTTAACACCCATCCTGCTGAAAGTAGCCCGCTGATTTCAGAGGGAGCAGGATGTTGCCAAAGCAGTTTGATTATTCACTTCAAGTAATATTTTTATTTTTTAACAAAGGTGTTTGCTTTTCAAACAAAGACCATTGGCTAAGCCATAGCAACGAGTGTGTCTGTGTAGCCAGCAAACACTTATTATGTGGGTGGGTGGTTTGGATGGTCTTGAATACATAATTAAATTTGTTTTTCCTTTCAGCTCCCTGTGGTGTGTTATTTTTTATATTTAAAAGTTTTCCCATCTTGAAGACAACTGTTTTTTATTATTAAAAGGACAGTTTAAATGCACTTAGTAAAACCAAGCCTCTTTCCTTTAATGTCTCAATCTTTATCCAACTAAAGAAGTCCTTTGGTGCCTATGATCAGCTTCTGTAGTCAAAATGTATCTCTAAACATTTTCTGAAGGTCTAGAAGCCTCGTACACTTAATTCAATAAGGTCCTCATTTCTTGATCTTTAAAATATTCAGCATCATCCTGTATGTTTTATACCGGCTCAGCAAAATTGAGGCTATGGAGTGTTTCCCCTGCTGTAGAAGAAAGAAGCTCCTGCATTTTCCTCTGGTACAGGTAAAATGGAACAGCACATAAACAAGTGACCAAAACTGCAAGAAGCTGAACTTCTACAGCCCCAGTGGGATGCATCTGTGACTTTGAACCATGGTTTGTCAGCATGAGTGGACCCCATCAGTTTTGACAGTGACAACTCAGTGGGCTTTGTGGGAATACAAAGTCTGTTAAATTGGGTAGGCAACTTAAAAGAGATAGATAGGTGGAAATTCTCCAAGAACAAGTGTAATAGGAATAGTTTGAGGTCAGGATCAAACCCACAAATGCAGGGCTGGAGTAATTGGCAGTGAAAGCAGTATAGCAAAGTGAATTTGGAGATTATGATAGAGCTAAAATAAAATAAGAATATAAAATGCCATTTGCTTGTGAACCAACGCCATTCTTTTCTAGATATTTCTTTCTGTTTGTTGCCTAGTTTTCATTAGAATCACAGGATGTTTTAAGTTGGAAGAGACCTTCAAAGGTCGTCTAGTGTACCCTCAGTTTCCATGCACAGGGACATCTTGCATTAGACCAGACTGCTCAGAGCCCCATGCATCCTGGTCTAGGACACTTCCAATGACAGGACATCCACAACTTCCCTGACAATCTCTTCCAGTGCCTCACCAAACTCACAGCAAAGAATTTCTTCATGTCCAACATAAACATCCCTCCTTTCAGTTTAAAACCATTATCCTTTGTCCTGTTACTACAGGCCTTGGTATATGCTTGTCTTTGCCTTTCATGCAAGCCCCCTTTATACACAGAAAGTTTGCAATAAGGTCTTCCCAGAGCCCTCTCTTCTCCAGGCTGAGCAACCCACGTCCCTCAGCATTTCTTCATCAGGGAAGGGTTTCAGGAGTGTCAGGGTTCAGATAATGGAGCTAAGCTGGTGAAGGTCAAGCCTGGTGCCTCACTGATAAGGGATGAAAAGCACATATATGGAAAGTCTGAAGGAACTGGGTACCTAAAAAAAGAAGACTGAGGAGAACATGGTATGCTTCTTTTATGTTAATATTGCTACAGGGAGGACAGGAAATCATCATGTCCCATGTTCAGTAGGGGAAAGAATAAGTCTGTTCATAACCAAAGGCTTTATATTGGAAAAGACCTTTACCTGTATAAGGGCTCTGAAACACTGGCTTGCAAGTCATGTGTGAAAAACCTTTCACGGAATGCCTCCAAGAACAGGCAGATGACCCTCTACTGAGGAGGGTTTAACGTGCTTGATCCTGCCTCAGTGCAGGTTATTGGGCTGCAGTTTTTGGTGTGTGTTTCTTTTTAGCTACAAAGTTCTGTAATGTACACTCTCCTTGGACAATCTGGGAGAAATTAGAGTTGAGTCCAAACAATCAGGCTGGGACTGATACTCATGTCTAGATGAAACAACCCAAATATGAAGGCGGAAATTCAACTAAGTAGCTACTATTAAAAAAGGACTATAAATAAGTTGTCTAGGGTTTGAGACAGTTGCATTACTGTGGGAAACCATGAAAGAAGGGTTATTTTTAACTTTCCTGTTGGCTTTTCTATGGCAGTTGATCTAGTGATTTATTGAAACACATTTTTAATGATTTCATGAATATATACGACATGATGAAAAATGCTGTGTTTAATGAGTTTTATTTAATTCATAACAAACTGTAGACAGTAAAAGCCTGATGACATTTTAAAATTTTACAGGAGAAAAAAAAAAAAATTTTAAAAGCAGGAAACTAAATTCTGAGAAGTGTTCCCTCTTTAATTTGCCATTAAATCCAGGGAGAAGTGATAATTTTAAAAGGTTCCCTAATTAATTGCTAGTCTATTGAGTCAATACTACAAGGAACTGAAAGTCAGTTGGGATGAAACAAAGCCATGTAACTATCTGGAATCTGTTGTTCACTGTCTTTTGGTCTTTGCCAAGCATGCTTTCGCTTAAAATAACTTCTCACATAACCAAATAATATTATAACAGAAAGGAATAAAGTCAGTAAATGTAATGCTCTCTTTCTGGAATGTAATATTATGCTGTATGAGGAAGTTAATTTAAATTCTAAGTTATTTAAAAAACAGAATTAATTTTTCCTTTGCAATCAGAGTCTTTCCCCATTTTGGTCGAAGCTATAAGTCTTCACAACTAACTCAGCTAATTGCCCAGCCATTTGCTCATCTCCATTAAAATGGCTCAATACTCAGATAAAAATAGATAACAAATGGGCAACTCTTTTAATGTTTGAAGGTTTTTTTTTCTTTACATGCTTAAGAGTGGGCTTTTGAACTTTCCCAAGTAAGAAGAAAAGAAGCTTGAATCTCTGGTGACTAGCTTACTATAGCTTTAATTCAAATCTGAATCTCCCATTAAGGTCATCTCTGTAGTGGTTTGAAGTTTTCCTTTTCGTTAACCTCTGCATTGAACTGAATATTCCTCAGATTCCCTAATTAGTTACAGTTGGAGCTTTAGAGACTTTCAAGACTTTCCTCTTTGAGCAAGGAAGAAAAAGGTTCAAACAATGGTCAGGAAGCCCTAAAACCTCTTATCTCTCAGCAGTGTGATTAGACAAGAAGAGTACTGTCTTGATGGATTGAAAGTGCTCTGTACGAGATAAGAGCAGGAAAGATAAGAACATTAGGATTTTTTAAATTTTTTTTTACAGAAGAAAGGACAGTTTTCCTTTTAAGCACTATCTTTTCTTCATTCATTTACACATTGCAAGAAAAAACAGAATGTGTTTGCAATTAATATTTATGCTTACACACTCATTGTGCCTCAATTCTTTAACAGACCACAGAACGATATAAGATTAAATAATTGTCAGAGCAGTCAAAGCTTACTAAATGCCTTATTATATGTTGTGCAGCCTTAGTGATGCTGGCAAAGAAGGTAGAAAAGTTGATGGCATAGAAAGAAGCAAAAAAATTGCATTTGTTTAATGTAATCATATTTAGATAACAATAAAAAGTAAATATAGGTGTGAGAAAGACATTGGCTCCCTTGGAGGATGGTTATGTAAATGTTGCATTTATTTTTCTCCATTCAGTGGGTTGGTTGTTGCTTTTCTGCCAGTTGCTTTCCATTAATGACTTTGATTCTGAAAGCCTTAGAAGGAAATTGTTTACAGATATTTTCCTTTGCTCTGACAGAAATATGAAGCCATTTTCAATCAGCTTCCTCCTGTTCTGCATTTGTGGCCCAGCCATTTCCCCATTTAAGTCAATCAGGACCTAGCCATCCTCTTAAACTGGAGCAGATGAAGTTCTTTACCTAGGAGTGGCTAAAGAGCCAGGGAGATGAATGTTTTCTATAAGCAAAAGAATATTTTAATAGCTCAGCTTTCTTTCTAGTTGATTTAACTATGTCTTCCAGCACCAATATAGATAAAGAGACCTTACAATCCTCCTTTTAAGGAGTCTCAGGGCTTCATTTGTTCTCAGGTGGTCTTTGGACACTTTGCATTAAAGAGTTCCACTCACAATTTTCCTCAGACCTCACAGTCATAATCTAATGTGTGTAATATAAAAGACAAAAACATCCTGATACAGCTTAGAAACCTTTTAGCTGTATGGGCTATTTTTTTTCTGGTTAATTTTTAAGAGCTACTCTCTAGAGACCTCTTGTAGCTTTTATAGGAATCTATTTATCATTACATGATGTTAATTCAAATGTTGTCATTGAACCTACGTACTTCTTGCCTCTATATTTATAATTGCACAGATTTATGGTGCTGTGAAGTTCAGAAGCTTGGGCAATCTGGTGCAGATTATGTTTGGGCCAAAGCAGCAGATTGCAGCCATCTTTTCTTGTACCTTTCCTGTAACTTCACATGAATTACTGGAACAGCTGAGGTGGTCTGGGATCCATATCAAACTGTTTACACATGAACAAAGTTAATTTGAGAACTCTGAAAGATTTAGAGGAAATGGACTAAACTGTAAGTTTTATTCTATAATCACATCTTAATTACATTTCACTTATCAACTACTGCTGGCTTTTGATGAATCCTATGGAGGAGCTGGTTTGCACACATGCCTTTCTTGCTTCTAGAAAAGTAGAGAAATCATCAAAACTTTTCAGGGGAAACCTGGCTCGGCTGGAGAGTCAGCAGTCAGAGGCAAGACTCCCTCATTCTTCAGCAGAGTGAAGTCTTTGTGCTGTGGTGCTGCCCACAGGCAGTTACAACAACAAAACAGAAAAAGTGCTTTGGCTGTTGAGATATGGGGAGGAAGGAGCTGGAGAGCATTTCTGTAGGGTGGTGGAAGACAAGTGACAGCAATGAAGATGAGGAGGCAAAAGAGCTAAAGAAAAGGAAGGGACAGAGCATGGAGCAGAGGGCAACAGTACAGCTGTGAGAAGAAGCAGGGGTGTGGAAAATAGAGAGTGGTACTGAAATAAGTAAAGTTGTTTTTCAGATAAAAGAAGGAAGTATATTTTTATATTGGTTCCTTCAAGGAAATCACTGTGGTGTGATGGGTGAACTGAGAGGGTGAAAGGCCTTCAGACAAACAACAGGCATAAAAGACCTTACACTGCATTTAGGTCCAAACCAGCCCTGCCAGAACAGTTCATCATCAGAAACTAGCCTATTGGCTGAACAGCACAGATGAGTGAATCACTAAGACTGAGAACACAGTTTGGTGCATTTAACTCAGTGTTATAGAAATATTAATGCTATTTTTCTATGAGTTACTCATATTGATTACTCTGAAAAGGATCCTTCACAGGTTATTTTAAGTAATTGTAACTTCAGTAGCAATAGGAGTCTGGGCATCTTTTTGCACCTCAGGATGCAGTGATCTCACACCACCATGTGAAAAACAAGCATGTTTCCAAAGGCCATTGGGGGAGATTGATGAGTCAAGTTCTTCAAACCTGGGCCACTTTGCAGGACCCAAGTCTGTAGAGCTCCCCACAGACATGCTCTCTATTGAAGCCACCAGGAGACATGTGCTCTTGGATCTGCGTGTGGAAGCTGAGACCTGCATGGTCACCAAGATGCAGCAATCAGCTTTGAAGGCGGCTTCAGGAACACAGAGATTCCTCATTGTTTCCAGAGAAATCCCTGGTTTAGCACATCCCCATTCTCACAGCTGGAGAGTTGGCAATTGCTTTGCTTCCTTGGCTTCTTTCCAAAACTGAGTCAGATGGGGGACTAAGAAATACCACTCCACATGCACTCCTGTTACTGCCTTTCCATTCACAAATGTAAAAACATCCTTGATTTTTTCTGACAAAAATGTAAACAAGGAGACTGGCTGGCCCAGGGGATCTGTAATAGGATATAGAGCCTTTCACCTCTGTCTTATGAACAGAACATCACATTTTGTGGCTTGTGAGAAGAGAGCTGGTGGTCTGAGCCTCAGTGTCATGTGTCAGTACAGGAAGCCACATGATTTGGGACTGATTAGCCTCTTGGTCAGCAGCCCCCTTGGAGGGGATGGTGATGAGCTGGTACCTCCTATGCAGAGATAAAACACACTGATTGTACAACGGTCTTAGTGGTGCTGACCTTAGTTTTTCCCCTGACCAGTAGCCAGTCTTTAGCCATCTGTAGCAAAGCTAATAATGAACATGAATTTACTTACAAGACCGTAATGGAAGCACTGTAAATAGTACATATGCATTTTTGGTGACTCAGATATGCAATGTTGTTTCTGGAAATGTTGTTTTGATGAGTAAAGAAGGAGCTTTAATGAAATGAATGCCAAAATCTGACATTTCATGAACAGTCCTTCAGGGCCTCTGACTGCAGCACCTGCAGTCCTGCTGTGTCCCTGCACCCAGGTGAGGGAATCCACCCTGCCTTGTGCTCAGTCTCTGCAACAGGAGGGATGTGTGTCTAACCTCTGCAAACAGCAGGGCCAGCCCCTTCCACATAGCCCCAAACGAATACCTCCAGCCTCAGCATTTCTGGTTTAGGGCTCTGAGGTTTAATCCATCATCTAAGGCTGTATCCATCATCTGTGAAGGGAATTTCCCAAACTTAGCAATATTACTAAGTTTTGTGGGAGCTCTTTGCTTATAGCTGTTAAGTACATGAATATCTGCAAATGCTTCTCTTTGTTTTATTCTGTTAAAATACAGTCCTCACATTCCTGTTGATGCACCATTGGGAATGATCCTGAGTTCTGCCATGCCTTCCAAATTCTTCCAACTTGGGTGCAACTGAGATGAATTTGGTTGGATCCTGGGATGTTGTACAAGTGAGTATCTAAATTTAAACTGGATGTGTGACTGGTTGTTTATAGCTAGGCTTATCCACACTGGCTCTTAGTGCCCCTAGACACAGGCAAATGCATTAAATTAGGGCCAGGTGTATTTCTGCAGGCAATTTTCACTAATAATAGGGGTGTCCTTACCTCCAAATAATCAAGTACAAAAGAATTGTAAGAGAAAATACTTGCACACAAATTTTCCATTAGCTTCCATTAGCTGTGGTGATGGGTCAGGCTGTTGCAGCTCCTTTGCAGCTCAGCTCTGCTCTCCTGTCAGATGTTGCTGCCTTGAGGAGAGTCCTCAGCTACTTCAGCAGAGGATCTGATGGCTTAGCTCCAAACCACCTCCTGAAGAAGTTCCAACTGAGCTCTCAGAGTTGAACGAGTTCTGGGGGTGAGTGGACTAATATCTTGAGCTATATATCATCTGTTCACTAAATGAATTTATCTAGATCTTGAATTCAGAAGAAACCCAAAGAAAAACTTTGTGCTAAGAAGGAAGCAAAAATAAACAGACTGTTCTAAGTCTAGGGCTGCAGATTATCTGTGGATCCAATTCCAATATTCTCCCATAATTCCCTTCCCTTTTTCCCCTCTTCACAGCACTAATTTACTCTCATTTATCCAGAAGTCAGGTCTTCTGTTGTGCTAAATGCAAGAAAACAGCAAAGATGACACAGTGTTGGGCATAATAACATGCAGAAGTAGGTGAGACTTTTCATCAAGCCTAGAAGGAAGTGGATAATAAAAATGTCTGACATAGGAGTATTCAGATTGTGGGTCTTCAGACACAGCACACACATTTGTTTTTTGATTATAGTGGCGGGAGTGAGCACAGGGTGAATGTGTTACATGATTACTGGGGAATCAAATGCACTGATAAAGTCAGCTAACCATCCCCTCATATAATCTGATTGAACCAAATTCCTCTGAAACTTTGACATAGTGCAGCCAAAGGATTTGCGAAGGCATCAACCTCCTCTCTGTAGTACTGCTTTTCCCGGTCAGACAGAAGAAGACAAAGCAAAATACTGTGAGAAAAGCACCTACTGGGCTGCCAGCTGCTTGACTAGGAACATGGGATGTCAAAATTCCCTAAAAATCCCAGTCCTCTAGAGATTTCTATTTCTTTTTTTTTGATAAGTCATTCAAGTCAATTCAATTCCTAACCATCTGCTCCTCTGCATAACCCTGATAGTCACTGTCCTCACATTTGTTTAGTCTAAACCTTTTCTTGCTGATATTCTGCCCACACTGTAGATTTCAGGAACTTTATTTAAGTAAATAAAATAAATATTTGTTGATAATTTAATTACAATAAGAAAACCCAGGGTTCTTGATAATTTTTGGGAAAGCAAAATGGCCAGAGGGATTCGATCTGAGAAAGTTCATAAGAAGCCAAGTTCAAGAATGTACATTTCAGTAGTTACTTAATTCATGGCGATTCTTAATATTCACCTAGGGCTTCTCTGTTAAGTTTGAATGTGGAGTATTTAATGCCAGACACTCTGGGAAAGAATTTCCTCTCTTTATTGGCCCCTAGTTCTGTATTTTTGTTTGCATTAGGGCACAGATCCCACTGAAAAGGATAGGGGACCTGATCTAGCCAGATGGTTTGAGTATTTTCTAATAGGCAAAGCCATGAATTTGAGTCACTTCAACCTAAACTACTTAATGTGTCAGTGGCCCATGACACAGATGTGATATAAAAAGTAGATGTAATTCCAAGGCTTGAAATCTCCTTGTCCCAAGCCTTCAGACTTGGTGAGAGAACCACCTGAGCTGGTTCAGAGGCCAGCCTTGATTTCTAGGAAGGGTTGAGGCTTCAATCCTGCTTTTTGCATAGTGATTCATCCTCAATACATGTAGATGCTGGCTGAGCCTCACTCTGCTGAAGTGTCTCTGTGCTGAAGGGCACCTGAAGATGTGTTCAAGAGAAATGGTTTAACATGTTATGGTTCTCCGTCACTACTGCTCCTCCTCTAAGGCACTACTAAATAAATAAAACAAAGCTGGAAAAACTGTCTTCTCAGGCCTCAGCCATTTCAGTGAAAACTGTTTTATTTTTTTGAAGATACCTTTCTGTTGCAAGAATGGGTTGTTATTTCCAGGAATGGGGTATAGTGGTGAACTCATTCTTAAATTGCAGTAGACAGATTTGTTAACTTGTTCCTTATCTCTTCCATGGTCTCTTCAAGTTTAGTCTCTGACAGACTTATGCCTAAATTTAATATTGAATTTTCTACTTTGCTATTGCTTACAGCTAGACCAGATAATGCCAAATGTACTCCTTAATATTTCATCAACAAAATTTTCCACTAACACAGAAAACAAGATAAGCGCTATCTCTACATTACCTGAAATGCTAGAAGAGGATATAAAAATATTTATTCTCCTTTCCAAAAGGCTCTGTAAACTGCGTGATCTTAGCTTTATTTAGCTCCAGTTAGAAAGGTTCCCCAGTGTCTCTTTACTTGCCTCTTCAGGGGATGCTGTCAATAACTCCAAGTCTGAAATCCATTCACTGCAACCAACAAAGATCAGTGTCTGGGAAATCAGCCTCCAATGCCTGAGTTTGGGGCCCATAGCCAAGAAGGCAGAATATCCTGCAAAACTCAGAGGGATTGGACACACAAATCTGTACCCTGCAATACAGATTTTCTCTTGTACAGCTTGGTGTGTCATGATAGTCATGATCTCCTTCTGCTCTTAGGGAGATGTGAAAGTTCACTTTATTTAAGCATTCATAAGTTTTGAGGTGCTAATTGATAGCCTGCAGTGCTTTGAGCCCTCTGTGTTTTTGCCACCCATCTGTTTTGGCTCCTGTTTGTTAACACAGCTGGTGAAACTCATATGCAGGAGCCCACTTCATCCCAGGGTTCTTTAAAATCTCAACCTCTGAATGTCCAATTAAACCAATCAAAACCAATTAGGGAAAGTACAGTTAAAGCAGTCAACACTGCAAAGCAGCCTTTGGAAAGGCAATGCTAACTGGAGTGTTTTTGTGAGCACACTGATTTATTAGGTTATACAGTGATGATAAGATAAAATTGCAATGAGCCTGGTGGGGAACCCAGAGGTCATGATCTCTGCATTATCACTGGATTTATCTGATCTATATCATGAGGGCTTAATGGTAACTGTTGTTTTTTAAAACAATACCTTTTGTTCTCTGTTAATGTACTTCTTGTTGTCTTTGGACAGCAATCTAAACAGTCACAGCCACCTGATGATAAGTGTTGGCAAGGTGATAATCAGTTTGCTTGCCTTATAATCCCTACAGGAACAGATGGATTAAAAAATTTTAAAGAGTGTTATAAATTACAGGAGAGTAATAACGACAGTTCAATTGTTTGTGATGAGAGATAAGGTTAGTAAGGAGAAATATTTTTTTACCAGATTAACTGGTACACTTGCAAACAACAGAGAAGTTTTCTGTCTCACACCTTTGCACCATATCTTTTCCCTTCTCTTCTGCTGGAAGCATAAAATATTTTCTTTGTTTCCTCTCACATCTCAAATAGGGACATGAAATGATCAGGAAAAAGACTGAAGTGCTTGCAGGACCCTGTGTGTATCCCAGAGTTGGGTGTGTTTCCCCTGCCCTGTGTGTGAGAGATTTGGCTGGGGACAGGGACTCCATGAGTCCCAGAAGGGCCTAAGGAAATCAGCCATGGACAATCTGAGGGCAAGTGCTGGAAACAAAATGAACCTTTTCCCTGTCTATGGTGAATGTTTTGAGCCTCCTGGCAATCAGCAAATACTTCCTAGGTTGCAAAATCTGTTGTAGGCATAAGTTTTGTTTTCCCCAGAGGGATTTGTTACTCTCACTATTTCACATGGTCATTTCAGAGAAATGAAACCTAAGAAAACCCTTTTTATAGGTACAATTCTGTATATGAACATGACTGAGTTTCCTGTGACTAGAGTTCAAACACCAGTACCTCACTGGATCACACTCAGCCCCAGTACATCCAGCCAGTACAATCAGGAGATGTAGAGAGTTACTTGACACATACTAAAGAAGATGCTTCACCGTGGCTGTGAAGACTGACACCCTAAATCATCTCTTTAATGGGTCAAGCTTTTTACTGTACATCACCTCTCCTCACAAAGGGTCATATCACATCCTGAATCATATTTCTTACCCTCACTCTGTCTTTTCCATTTTTTATATTACTCCTGGATACTAGGTTTCAGTGAATTTTATTGTTATCTTACTTCAGAAGACATTCATATGTTGGCCTAGCTCCTCTCTTCTTTTTTTCTTTTTTTAATGCTAATACATTGATGCAGGGAAGGTATATAATAACTCTTACCAGTTGTGCTGGGCAGAATTGTTTTATGTAAATTCAGCAACATGAGCTGGAGACCTCTCACATGAAATTTTCTAAAGATTCTAACAACATGGTGGTGTCACTCATGGTTTAGGATGTCTCTGTGTAAGACCTGCATGTTTTCATAGTCTTGACAGAATATTAGTTGTACAATGGGGTTTGCAGTAACAAAGAACTCCTTCAATGGACAGAAGATCACAATTTTTGTGTTTGTAGACAGAAAAATGGTTTTTGTAAGGTAAACTAGACCAGAGCACTGGAATCCTCTAGACAAAGGAAATTTAGGTGACTCAGGAAGAAAATAATTCCCTAGGCTGCCTTCCATTATTTCTTAAAAATTCTCAGTTCAAATTCAGCCCTGGAGCAGAAGGATGGATTAAATGGCTTCCTGAGATGCCTTTACATTTATTTCCTGTTATGACTTTTCAGAGCTTATGAGAAATGAAGGTAGAATGAAAGGAATGCTCCCCAAAGTTGAGATTCTTCCAGACAGTCCCTGAAATGTGTTTCCATTAGACTATTAGTTTCCAGGTGAAGAACTAGAAGAGGTGGTACAGGTGATGATTTAATAATAATAAGGAGAAAAACCTCTATTTGATAACAAATAATAATCACAGAGAAAGCCTGAATTGCAAAACCAATTAATTTTTTATCAGAATAAAAAAAGTCACAGCCAATATAATGTGCTTATCTAGTTATTTTGCCATATAATATGCAGCAACTTGCACTGTTCATGTGAAATATGAATAACCATGTTGAGTGATGTTCCTGGTAAAGACATAATGGCAGTGTACCTATGAAAGAAAGGAACTAAAGAAATTATCTTTTTTCCAGAAACATCTGAGCTGACATGAAGTAATGAAATTAAACATTCAACTTGACAGCAGCAGTGGTTTTCTAGCAGTGAGGATAATGATTTGGAAGAAAATGCTCGGGGAAAAAAGGAGGGAGTCTTTGCCAGAGAGGAGGAATATATGTGAGAAAGTGCATCCTTGAAGTTACATTTGCACAGAAGAGTGGGCTAGATGACTTCTTAGAGCTCAGTTGGAAGCATTTCCTGTGATGCCATTTCAGCCTCCCATTCTTCTTTCCTCATCTCCAAACTATGATATCTGTGAGGCTTCTTCAGCTGGAAAGCCTGACTGCAAAAGCTGCAGGAAAACCTGGTTTGGTGAAGTCTGCTGATGTGAGGCCATCAGCATAGAGGACGTGGTCTCAGATTCCCATGGAATCTCCAGTGAGCCTCCAGCAGTTGCTCAGATGGGTGACCCTCATCAGCCAAGGGAAGATGAAGTGGGTGCATGTGCAGTCTGTGTGCTTAACCATTCCTGTGATTTATTTTCAAGTGGTGTTCAGTGTTTGTGCTGGCTCTGGCAGGCACAGGCAGGGACCCAGCCCCTGATGATGATGTTGGCTGCCTGCAGTGGAGCCTGTTCCTGCCAGTGAGAAATTGTCTCTTCTGGGAGGAGCTTGATGACCCCTTGTAGAGCTGATTACATTTGTGGGTTTCTCTATCACAAGGGAACAGATATTCTGAGACTGGCATCTACCTCCTAACTTCAGAAGGTTGGGTCACTTTGAAGGCCAAGAGGAGCAGAAAGATAAACCACTAATGGCAGCAGAAATGGCATTACCTGTATGATATTCCAGGCTGGGAGAGAGGCAAACATCACAGATACAGACCCTAAGGTGAGGAACACACTTTTCTATGGAAAAGGGAAGCTGTAGACTCAAACTATAGCTTCGGTGTATGAGAGTAGACCAATGCAGAGAGCAGATCAGGAACACTGAGAAAAACCCCAAATAATACAGGACAATAGCTAGCAATACAAAATATCCTGGTTTTTTTTACCTTACTGAAAGAATTTATCTAGAAAACTCCTTAAAAAGTTATGTGAAATAATGTAAATGCCATTTGGCCACCATGTCAAGAGCAGACCCAAGAGTCCCATGTGGCTCCACACAGCAGAATTTTCTCCCCACCAACCAAAAGAAAAACGCTTCACTTGTGAGGTGCAAGGGAAGGAAATATCTACAGGGTTGTGTTTAAAACAGGCAGTACATCTCAGAGGGACAAAAGCACAGCTCAACTCAGCTGAGCTCTGTAGTGCCAGAAACCAGAGACCAACTAAAAGCTGCTGCTGTCTGGATATATGTACAATCTATTCCCATTTTGGGCCTCCACCTGAGTACTGGGGAAATCCACAGGCAATGTCTGTCTGTAGTTTAAACTTTGACTTGTGTTCTCTGAGATGTCCTTTCTTTAGCAGCAGTAGCAATTCTTTTGAAGATTAGTCCAGTCTGCAGTACAGCTGTAAAGGGTGTCAGTGCAGAAAGGCAACAGATATGGAAAACAGGATAGTTCATATGGGACACCCAGCCTTCTAAATTCTGCAGAATCTGATCTCACAAGAGAGCCAGGAACTCCTCTGCAGGAGGGAATCATTGGGATGGAAGAGACCCAGACCAAAAATCCAAAGTCTTTGTACAAGTCTTCAGTAGCACACACAGACCAGTGTCGGGGAAGGTGTAGATGGAGATTGTTTCTCCTTGCAGCCCTATACTAGAAGCAAGGCATTAGGGAAGGGAAATAAGATTATTGCAAGTCACAGTGGGAGTGAATCTGGGCCCACAACCTGAACATCACAGGAGTTCAGAGGTGAGGGGTTCAGCTTGCCCAGACCCAAAGGTTTAACCATGGCGTGCCAGTTGTCAAAGGTATGAAGACAGAAAGTGCAGTGGCCAACATTTCCTAAGCAATTCCTGTTATGTTCCCTCAGGGTCTGAAAAGCACACGTGCTTCCTGTGGCTGTGAGGGGGAGGAGGGAGATGTCAGGCTGGGGGAGTCCCCTCTGCCCAAGCACTTTCCTAGGGAAGGTGGATCTCGTGCTGCTCTGGAGCTGAACCCGAGGATGGGTTTGCCTGGGAGCCCTGAGTGGTTCCAGATGTGGCATCCTGGGGTGGTGTGGGGCCAGCACAGGCAGCTGTCTCTGGCACTTGGCAAAACTCAGGAGGGCAAAGTTGCCCTAGCTGCATGTAAATGATTTCTCACAAGGTAGTAAACCCTGCTAATGAGGAACCTGGATTTTCTTAACTTTCACCAGGCTAGTTCTCTGATATGAATTTTTGGTCATGCTTGATTCTTAGTCCAGGTGTTGTGAATACCAATGAGTTGTGCCTTATCTCAGTCAGCTCTGAAGATCCTCACTGCTCTCTGCAGAGGGCCAGCCATCACAGTGGTCATTAGTGGCACCAATCTGCTGTGTGGCTTGGTCCTAGCCAAATTTCAGCCATGGCATTGACTTGAGCCCTGGAAAGAGAACTACCTTTCTGAAAGTAATCTTGCTTTAGTGACTTCTAAGTGGTCAGTTTTGAGAGCAGGTGAGTCAGTGACTCATTTCCAAAAGAGATACTTAATAGATGTGCAAATAATGAAGTGCCTAATTGGTGCCAGAAGTGTTTCCAGTTTTACCTGTGAATATCTGGGCTGCTTCATTCTTGTACCACATCTTTCTCTTCCACCAACTGCAGATGAGGCTTTCAGAGCAACTGCTCTGGCAGGAATCAGTCCATGTGCACTGGGACCCATCACAGAGGCTGCACAGTTCCACATTGGGGAATGTGCTGCCTCAGATAGAGATCAATATTCACATCTGACCTGCTCCTCCCTTGCAGCAGTCTTTGCCTGATATTTTAGCTGGTCCAAGTGGCTCCAGTGTGTAAAAGAGCTTAACAAGCAGGATGCTCTTTGCACTTGTGCCATTTATTGTGTATGCATAATCTGGGTTTCTAAGCTTTCCATGCAATATTTTTCCTGAGACATCAATTGCCTGGAAGATCATTTTAGCTCTGCTCACATCTCCTCGAGCTCATGTCACGTATGGCTGTAAATGGTAGCTGCAGAATTTATAAACAGGGCAAATTCATCACCCTGTGTAATGAGCCAGGCCTCGAAAATGAAGGACACCAGTTCCTTTCTTCAGCATCCTGTCTGGTCCGTGGCTGACATGCTCAAGCCAAATAGGCACCATCAGGAGCATTCACACTCTGGGCAGCAGTGGGGGAAAAGCAACAAAGTGGCATTTCACAGCCTGAGCCACTGCTACTGTTCTGCACAAGATCTATAAATTAAATAAGGTCTCAAAGCTTCTCACTGAATAAGGGCTTCTTAATAAACGCTATTAAAAACACAGTCTCAGAAATGAGCAAATATCTTTTTCTGTGAGAGTCTTACTGTATGCTGACCATGAAAAATATCTTTGTCTCAGTCTTTGCTGGTTTACAGTTTGATCTCTATGTGGAAACAAGTGACAAAGAATATTTGAGATGTTCTATTTTGGGAAATCTATAGGAGAGGTTATTTTAGGTAAGTTGGGAATCCTCTTGAGGTTTCAGAGAAAGAAAACATGGAGAGACTTACAGGCTAAGAGTAGTGGCCTGTGCTATTTTTCCGAAACACCTCCAGCTGTGGCTAGACTTGAGGAACTTTAAATGGAGTCTGTAGTTGGGATGAGTCCAGAAGGAGGTTTTGTCTCCTCCAGTTTGGTACAATGGGAAGAGGTGGGAAAGATGTTGATAAGCAGAAATGAGCAGAAATGAAAAGGTTACCACATTTAAAATGGCTGGCATTTAAAAGCTGTGAGACACGTTTTCTCCTTACCTCCGCATGATGAGGAGTCTTAAGGACCAGATTCTCATGTTGCCCATACAAAACTAAATGGGGAGTAATTCCCAGATCACTCCTTGTTTACATGAGGAGACGTGTGAATCTGGATGTAAGAGGAAAGCCAGACAGGCCATCATGCTGGGTAGAGATGCAATATATCACAGCTGGAAACCAGGCCACAAGGCATTACAGCAAGGACTAGAGGCACCCTGCTCTCACAGGTACTCCCTGCATGTGCTGGGGCTCTCCTGATTTCTCTACATGACCCAAGATGTTTTACATTCCGCTTTTTCCTGGGAAAAATTGCTTAGCTCTTCTTCTGTGGGGACACATGGCCATGAAGGTTTCATGTTTGATGGTTTGAGATAGGATTACCTACAAGACCTCTGTCATCCAACTCCCACCCACTGGTTTGAACACCTTGAGTCTGTATAAAGGGAAGATGAAGCCACAATGATCTGGCAAGGGAGTTCTTGAATTGTATCTCTGGGAACTCTTCCTCTTGGATTTATGGACAGTAGCACCAACCTCCTGACTTCTGCCAGGGATATCTATGGCCTTGTCTGAGTTTGTTTCCTCGTCTCTTGAGGAAATCTTCTTCCCTTGCCCCTTCTCCCATTGGCATGAGGCTGGGCTTGTGTATCCACTGCCTCTGCTGTGGGAACAGTCTTGTGAGCTGATAGGAAACAATCAGCCAAGCTACCCCACCCACACAGGCCAGTTTGACACTATATGCCCAACATCGCATTCCTTTGGGCTGGAAGTCTTCATTTATGCCTTTGTAATTTTATTTCACGCATAATTTTTAACTAAAGCAGTCTATTGCTTCTCCCCATAGAATGATTAGGTATGTGACACTCCCACCAAAACAACAGTGTTTCCAAATTCTGCTAGTAAAATGCTGAAGGTTTCATTTAAAGTGAGAAACAAGATGTAAACAACTAATACCTTTTTTTCTCTGGTCCTGGAAATTTAAACCTCTCAAGGCCAAAATCCGCAAAAAACCTTTTGAACTTTTTTTACAGGTACTCTTTAAACCACTTCTAAATTAATATATGTATATTCTTTGCCGTATTTTATGAACTGCTGTGCTCTGCTTCACACTGAAAATAATGAAATGATGAATTAGTCTAAGAGGAATCAACTAACAGACCTTTTTTCTTGCATGTGTAGGAATGTGTAACACAAGTAAAAATAGTGTTTCTGTTGATTGTTCATTTTCCTAGGGCTTGTTCTCACAGAGAAAAACAAGCCAAAACAAACCCACAAAACAAACAAACAAAACAAAACAAAAAGACTCACTTTTGTATCCTAGTTGCTTTTTTTTGTAATATTATAGACTTAAGGGGAAAAGCGCAGACAAAAGAACTGCTATGTGTGAGCTATAGCCAAATGGCCAAAATACAAAATATAACTAAAGTGTAAGTTGCTGATTTGCCAGAGGTAGGGGGTAAAGTCATAGTGTAGTTTTTTTCCTAAGTGTGGTTATTGTGGCAACAGCCAAAATCTTGAGCAGTCCTGGCGTGATCTCTTCACAGCTCCTGTGCTGAGCAGAAATAGGACAGTGTCCCCTGCAAGTGAGGAACACCACTGATGTTTTCCTGCCTGTCTTTTGAGCCAGGAAGGCACAAGTTTTTCTGAGCACCATTTAGACCCTTGATTTGGTTGACAGACTGTAGATCTCTGGAGGCATATGAAATACTCTGTTTTTCAGAGCTGGAGAGCAGCAGCTACAGTGCATTCAGTTGCCCTGGAATATCTGATGGTGCCAGCAATTCACCCTGGGGCATCTCTGGTTCAGGCAGATAAACCCCCTCGATTCCCCCATTCCCCTGCAGGTGGTCTGATTAAATCAGGTTTATCATTTGTACGGACATTTAGTTCATGCTGATGATACCAAGGAGAACATTCTCCAGTCAGCAAAAGTTCAAAAACTAACAAATAAAATCAGATATTTATAGTTATCCTTACGTTCCAGAATTCCCTCATTCAAAATCCATTATACCACCACAGAGCTTCAAGGCAATTGTATGACGTCCCTAAATTTGTGTTTAGCTATGTCCCCCAGTCAGTCACCAGATACCATCTGAAGACTGGAAGGCTGGAAGAGATACCACTGGTTTTGCTAATTTTCTCCTGTAGTTAAGCCTGCTCACTGTAGGGAAA